>CM060900.1:269734283-270111783 GCA_030762935.1 Hymenopus coronatus | reverse complement strand
AACTTCAAATACAACTGTGTATTATCGCAGAACTTAATAAAAAACATGACCAAGCATAGCACAAAATGGATCACAGATGAAAGAATAGACGCAGCCATTTATATTCCACGAAATAATGATAAAGTGAGAAACATCCGAAGTGGCACTGGTTTTGTCTGGGCCGACACCGATGAAATATTGGTATTTTCCTGTTATGTATCTCCTCAAACAGATCTGGAGGAATTCCATAAATACCTATTTGAAATCAATTGCGCCCTTAAACAACAAAAACATAAAAAGAAAGTCCTTATTGGAGGGGATTTCAATGCCAAGGCATATTCCTGGGGATCTCCTATAGAAGACAAGAAAGGTAGTGCTCTGGCAGAGTGGGCAAGCAAAATGATTATAATATCCTAAATGATGGGAAAATGCCAACTTTTGAACGAAACGATGGTACATCTTTCATAGATATCACAATGTATTCTGCAGAAATGAGTAAACTTATTAGTAAATGGTATGTGGATAATGAAGAAAATTTAAGTTACCACAAGAATATATATATATATATATATATATATATATATATATACTATAAACACCAAATTGCCATTACCAATTAAAAGGCCACAGAAAGGATGGATTTACAAAAATGATAAGAAAGATATTTTAATACAAAAGGTAGAAGAAGCAGAAAGTCATTCAGAGTACTTACATCTACCAAAGAAGCTTGGAGAACTATTAGAAAAAGCATGTAACTCTACTTTTAAGAAGAACGTCAGTCATGGTAAGTTTAAAGCGGCGCATTGGTGGAATAACGATATTTCCCAACTAAGGAAAATGAGTATGGAGGCGCGAAGAAAGGTGACAAGGGCAAACAAAAGAAGAAATGTGGAGGAACTTGAAAAGCTCACCATACAAAAAGAATACCGAAGATGTCGGAATGACTTAAAAAACGCAATAAATAGAGCGAAGGAGGATGCATGGAAACAGCTATGTGAGATAGTGGATGTGGAACCATGGGGTACTGGATATAAAATCGTGACCAAAAAATTAGGACTCCTCACACCTTTAGTCATTACGGATGAGGAACAAAAAGAAATAGCTAAAGAGTTATTCCCCGCACATAAAAGAAATACGTGGCCAAACATGCAAATAGAAATAGAAGAAGTACCGAAGTGACAAATAAACGAGATCATGGATGTAGGAAAACGCATCAAATCTGTTAAAGCCTCTGGACCTGATGGCATACCCCCCCCCGCAATTTATAAAGCTAATTGCTGAGAAAAAGCCGGATCTTCTGATGGAAACACTAAATGGCAAAGGAAAATTTCCCAGGGAGTGGAAAATTGCAAAACTTATACTTATAGAAAAAAAAAAAAAAAAAAAAAAAAAAAAAAACCAATACACCTTTATGCCTCTTGGATACAATAGGGAAACTCTTTGAACAAATAATTAATCAAAAAGTATTAAAAGAGATAGATTTAAAATGTAGTCTCGCGCAAACCCAATTTGGTTTTAGAAAAGGCCGATCAACTGCCGATGCAATGAAGCTGGTCTTGGAAACAGCACAGAAAGAAGTTAATGAAAATAATAGGCATGTAGTAATGGTTACATTAGACGTTAAAAATGCTTTTAACTCTGTACCGTGGCTGGGTATTATAAATTAATTAATACAAAAGAAAATATCTCCATACATGATTAAATTAATAAGTAGTTATCTACAAGATAGAAAGATCTTTATTGGAGAAAACTCTGAGATGGATGTAACCAGTGGAGTACCGCAAGGATCAATTCTAGGCCCCACCTTATGGAATATATACTATGATGAAGTGCTTAGACAGGAACCTGCAGCAGGTGTAACACTGGTGGGATACGCAGACTACCTCGCTCTGATTGTGTGCGGCACTTCAAAACAAGATATAGAGGAAAAAATACAGTGGTCCATCAATAGGGAAGTCTGGATGACTAGTAGAGGACTGAGCCTGGCTCCGACCAAAACCGAAATGGTAATCCTGGGAGGGAGGAGAGCTCTTAAAGAAGTGACTATACAGGATGGAGACTTAGAACTTAAGTCGCAAAAATACCTAAAATATTTAGGTATCTTAATTGGATATAATATGAGTATGGTCGAACATCTGAGCTATGTGTCTGCAAGGCGGAAAAGGTGGTCGCAGCTTTGGCCAGACTGATGCCAAACGTAGGAGGTCCTAACCAACAAAAGAGGAAATTACTAGGAAGTGTTATTAATTCCATTATACTTTATTGTGCCGCTGCTTGGAAACAAAGTATGAGAAAAATTACACACAGGAAACTTATAGAACGCGTCTAAAGAAAGATCGCTATAAGAATTGCAAGTGCATATCGCACAACATCCACCAAGGCAATACAAGTGATTGCAGGAACAATACCGCTCCATTTATTAGAACCGAGCACACATTTAATAAAGAGGAACATAATAGAGCACAAAAAGAAGAGAAAAGGAAAATTACAATGAAAAAGTGGCAGGAGGAATGGGATGACGAGCTTGAAACGGCCCAATGGACTAAACGCCTTATTCCAAAAATTGAACCATGGTTAAACAGACAACACGGAGAAGTTGACTACTTTTTTACGCAATTCTTAACAGGACAAGGACGATTTGGAACCTACTTATACAAAATGAAGATAATTGAAACTGAACAATGCAGATATTGTAAAGAAATAGACACACCAGAACACTTTATTTTATTATGTAAAAGATGGAACGCCATAAGAACAAAAACCTTAAACGTTATTGAAATGGAATTATCACCAGACAATATAATGCAAAATATGATACAGAAGAAAAGAAACATGGTACCTTATTACAGGAATGACTAGGAACATCCAACAAGATAAGGAAAAAGATGAAGGATAAACTTGAATGCTGCACTGTGAAGAAATGCTGAGAGGCAGTACCGCAGCGCTGCAGGAGATGGAGGTGGTTTTTAGCCGGTAAAAGTCCGACACACCAGGGCCACCTTCCCTGGCGTCCACGAGTATTTTCCCCTCCTTAAAAAAAACTACTACTTCTACTACTACTACTACTACTACTACTACTACTACTACTACTACTACTACTAGTACTAGTACTACTACTATACTACTACTATTACTATTACTACTACTGCTATTACTACTACTACCACTACTACTACTACTACTACTACTACTACTACTACTACTACTACTACTACCACCACTACTGCTACTACTACTATTACTACTGCCACTACTACTATTACTACTGCTACTGCTACTGCTACTACTACTACTACTACTACTACTACTACTACTATTATTACTACTACTATTACTACTGCTAGTACCAGTACTACTTACTAACTACTGCTAGTACTAATACTACTTACTAACTACTGCTACCACTACCACTACTTCTATTACTACTACTGCTACTACTACCATTACTTCTATTACTACTACTACTACTACTACTACTACTACTACTACTACTACTACTACTACTACTACTACCAGCACTACTACTACTATTGCTGAGAGGCGGTTCCGCAGCGCTGCAGGAGACGGAGGTGGTTTTTAGCCGTTAAGAGTCCGACACACCAGGGCCACCTTCCCTGGCATCCATGAGGATTTTCCCCGTCCTTAAAAAAAACTACCGCTATTACTACTGCTATTACTACTACTACTACTACTAATACTACTACTATTACTACTATTATTACAACTACTACTATTACTATTACTACTACTATTACAACTACTACTACTATTACTACTACTATTACTACTACTACTTTTACTACTGCTACTACTATTATTACTATTACTACTACCATTCCTATTACTACTGCTACTAATACTACTACTACTAATATTATTACTACTACTACTACTACTACTACTATTACTACTACTACTACCAGCACTACTACTACTATTGCTGAGAGGCGGTTCCGCAGCGCTGCAGGAGACGGAGGTGGTTTTTAGCCGTTAAGAGTCCGACACACCAGGGCCACCTTCCCTGGTATCCATGAGGATTTTCCCCGTCCTTAAAAAAAACTACTCCTATTACTACTACTATTACTACTACTACTGCTACTACTACCGCTATTACTACTACTATTACTATTACAACTACTACTACTATTACTATTACTACTACTATTACAACTACTACTATTACTACTACTATTACTACTACTACTTTTACTACTGCTACTACTATTATTACTATTACTACTACCATTCCTATTACTACTGCTACTAATACTACTACTACTAATATTACTACTACTACTACTACTACTACTACTACTACTACTACTACTACTACTACTACTACTACTACTATTACTACTACTGTACTACTACTATTACTACTGCTACTACTACTACTACTATTACTACTGCTACTAATACCACTACTACTACTACTACTACTACTACTATTACTACTACTACTATTACTACTACTGCTACTACTACTATTACTACTGCTACTACTGCTATTACTACTGCTACTACTACTACTATTACTTCTAATTTTTGTTTTGTTGTTTTTTTTTGTTTGTTTCGGCACCCTTATTAAGACGAGTTGGATTTTTACTAATTAAAAAAAAACCACTATCCTCTCCGCTTACCATTTTGGAACTGCTTGCCACATTTCATCAAAATGGCAGCTGTCTATATGTATTGTTATTTACTGTCTTTCCTCTTTTTCCTTTGTCTCCATGATTTCTTTACATAGTTCACTACTACTACTACTACTATTACTACTACTGCTACTACTACTACGACTACTATTACTACTAATACTACTATTACTACTAATACTACTATTACTACTACTGCTACTATTATTACTACTACTACTACTACTTCTACAACAATTACTACTACTGCTATTACTACCACCACTACTGCTACTACTACTACTACCACTACTGCTGCTATTATTATTACTACTACTACTACTACTACAACAATTACTACTACTGCTATTACTACTACCACCACTACTACTACTACTACTACTACTACCACTACTACAACAATTACTACTACTACTACTACCACTACTGCTACTACTACTACTACTACTACTACTACTACTACTACTACTGCTATTACTACTACCACTACTGCTACTGCTGTTACTACTACTACTACTACTACTACTACTACTACTACTACTACTACAATTACTACTACTGCTATTACTACTACCACTACTGTTACTGCTGTTACTACTACTACTACAACAATTTCTACTACTGCTATAACTACTACCACTACTGTTACTGCTGTTACTACTACTACTACTACTACTCCTACTACCAGTACCACTAACACCACTACCACCACTACTATCACTACTACCACAACTACTACCATTATTATTACTATTATTATTATTATTATTATTATTATTATTATTATTATTAATTCTTAAATTAATTTAGTGTCGCTTTTACATTTTCATGTGTGCTTGCGTCTCGGCCAAATAGTTCAGTAATGATAATAATAAAATAAATACATAATGTATTTTGTCAAAGTGTTGTAAACATCAAGCTAGACACAACATTCTCAACCCTTTTCATATGCTCATACTCCTTGCACCCTAAGAAAACCTGTGCATTTGCGTCTTGCGAAGAAACATACTTGGCAGCTTGAATTCTCATTAGTCTCAATGATCACTGGATCAAGATTTCCAATTACATGTAGGTGAAAAAGGAGGGAAACAGGTGGAGCAAAGCATCGGTAAGGCAAGAGAGAGACAACGCTATTGTAAGAGTTGGAGTTCGCACTCTGGTCAACCTAAATAAGTCGCCTTTTGAGCTTTGCGCCAGTAAATGCACCCTGAGTGCGATGGCTCCGCGGTAATGTATGCGGCTTGCATTCATGAGGTCCCAGGTTTGATTCCAGTCGGATCGGCCAGTTAGAAACTTTTAGAGTCGTTCTTTGATAGGTCTATTGGAGCTTGTCAGATTTCAGAAGAAGCAAGTGGTCAGAAGAAACATAAAAAGCCAATACTTTAAGGAAAACGAATAATTACGTTTTTAAATACCAAACGTATGGAGTTTGCACTTTGGAGGTTCTTATCATAGATCTTTCGAGGTTGGTTGGTACGTGAATGTTGAGATCGTCCCCTTTCTACCTTTAATTTAACCTTAATCTGTTTCAGGGTTGCACGAGCAGACGACGGCAATTTATGTGTTGCGGCAGGAAAGTGAAAATTGGGCTATGCAATGACATCTGCCTGGTTCTGGCAGGATTGCTGGGACCCCACTTCCTCCTGTGAGTGTCTCTATTCGCCGGACTCTGGAGGTGGCGAGTGGCGGTGACATCTCTCATGCAGCCAGCGTCAATTTGCGTCCTATTGGAATCGCTAGGAACCACGCCTTGTTCATACATCATCGTCCAGATATGTTTGCCTTTTGGGTCACCCCTCATTCGTTCCTCCCAAGGGTGAGCCGGCCCCCATGGCCACGCTCGCTAAGGCGTCTCGCTTTGGTGCTTCGTGGGCAGGGGATCGTGGGTTCGAGTTCCGCCTTGTGCATGGGTGTTATTTGTTTGTACAATATGTATATGTTTGTGTAAAGGAACAGTAAAACCAGTAATGATACAGTAGACTTAGTGGGGGGATGTAAACGGGGATACAGCACCGGAGTCCTGATCAGACTCCGGTACTGTTTATTATAAAAAAAAAATAAAAAAAGAGTGACGGAAGCAAAAGGGCTCGCTATGGCTTAAGTGCGGTGCTGTACTTCAATTACTGTAGGTCCTTCCTTTGAGCTACTCTTAAATTCTAACAGCTATTCTAAAATATCTGCATAGGAGTTTGGAAATTACAATTACACCAGCTGTTTTGGTAGTGCCATTGTCTTTGAGTTTGTCCCACTTCTTAATTAATAAGGTGCCTCTGGTCGTAGAAGATAAATTATGTGCTTTTTGGCTGGTAAATATTTGTATATCAGAATTCCTGTAGAAGTCAGACGACTTCGTAGAAACATTCATAATTCCTCTCAGATTCTTCCTTTTTTTGTTTTTTGTTTTTGGGTTTTTGCTCGTTTTGTTTTTAAAGCTCTGGAGACTATAAAAGCGTGTTCAAAACAAACTAATAAATAAAACCGTTTTAAAGAAGAGGAATAATTGCATCTTCAAATCAAGCTAAGGAATAACATGTCCTTACATTCTTAAATTATTTTAGACGTGTTTGACAATTCCTTAACATAACTAAGAGGTAGCGCCGTGGCCGAGTGGTTAGACTACTTGCCTCTCATCTAGACGGCCCGAGTTCGATCCCAAGCTTCCGCATGTGAGATTTGTGGTTGTCAAAGCGGCGCAGGGGCGGGTTTTCTCCGGGTTCTCTGGTTTCCCCCGCCATTGCATTCCACCGGTACTCCATCTTCATTCATGTATCATCAGTGGGCGGGTGGGCGTTAAACACTACATATATATATATATATATATATATATATATATATATATATATATGTGTGTGTAAAAGAAAAAAGAAAAAAATCGTTGTGCTAAGATACACCACCTATAAATATCCGTACGAGCTTCCTATATAGGACTGATATAACTACACGCCTTTGCTGACTTGCTAGAACATAGCAGAAATTAAATTTCAGTAAGAGTTAAGATTAGACAGGTGGAGGGTTCAGTACGAATAACTGGAGTTCAACACTATATCTAGCTCATAAGTAGGCTGTTTGTGCTTCGAACGTACCTATAGTTCGTGCATTTGTTTTCGAACAGTGGTTTTGATCCAGGAAACAGCCCTAAGCTTCAATCGTGCTACTTGATGCAATACGCATTGTGAATACACTGACCTTGAGTACAGTGTACTGAGTGTAAAGTACTGTCGTACACTGATGGTAGTCAGCTATTACATTTGAGGTACATCTGAGATATTGCTTCCTTTAATTTCAAACTTAAAAGGAAACATAACTCAGAGCCAAACTCATGAGGTGGTTGCTATTGTTCCCAGATGACTGCATGTGGGATTTGTGGTGGACAAAGCGGCGCAGGGGCGCGTTTTCTCTGGGTCCTCCGTTTACCCTGCCATCGCATCCCACCAATGCTCATATTCATTCCATATATCGTCAGTAACATTTATAGTAAAAGCGAGCATTAAACACTATCCCCCCCAAAACTGTTTGCTATCATTCACAAATACATGAAAGAAGAGTCAAAGCATAAACATAGGTTCTCTTCTGAGATTTTCAAAGAAATCTAGAAATTGTAAGTCGATTAAACTGGAGAACGTCTCTGTCCTTGAAGTGTAATCGTGCAGTGGAGTGGGGAGCTTCTTGGTGCGATGCAAATAGCGTAACACCGGCAGTTCAAAATTATTGTCAACAAGTGCAGTCGAATTGTAAGCAGTGTAATTGTAGCAACATCATTATGTGCTGGGTTTCATGTTTCTCCAACAAACATAATTCATTAGTGATATGGCTAGCTTTCTAAAAAAAAAACTGATGCTATTTCGCATAATATATATGGTCTCGGGAAATAAAGGATAAGTTACTTTTGAAGCAGGGTGTAAAACGTCAGCGCGTGAGAGAACAACAGAGTAGGTTTACTTCTATCAAGCACAGTCATAGCTAATCTCCTGAGTGACTTACAATACTTCAGCCACTAGCGTCTCGCAGTTCTGTTCGCAGAATTTTGCAAGAAACGCAAGCACTTGAAGATAAGAAGCATTCTTTCCGACTCCTAGAAAAAAAACATCAATATCGCGACAAAGGTAACATAAATTGACGAAAAAGTGAAAGAAAAATATCTTATTTAAGAAAGAATTGATAGAACTGTAACTGAAGACGATTGTATGGAAAACACGACTAGGATAATCACACTAATGGTAATTCCACAGATTATGAGGATATGTTAGACACAGAAGCACTAAATGTGATGAAATAGTAAACTGTTGCTTTTTTCAGTGCAGAGTGTTGTGTGGGAAAAATTGAAACCGTTACTGAAACTATGGAGTTCCTTTGCAGTGACTATACGAATTATCGTATAGAAATATGTGAAATAAACATTCCAATGATATTTCATCGGATGAATTCATCACAATGAGATATCACTTTTATTGAAGGAAGGTAAGCGACTCACTCGCATCCAAACCTTTATTTAAATGTTTCAGTGTTTAAGGAAGATTGCATAAGAATGAGATTGAGAAAAGAATGAATTGTACACCCAAAGGGCAACCAAAACGATGCAAGCAAAACCGGGGTACCTAACATTTCCAACATGACACCAATCCCGGCGCCGACTAAGCCGTGTTAGCCACCTGCAAACTGCTGGTCCCGGGAATATGCGAGACACTCCGAGGATTGAAGGGGGTACCAGCAGTCCCGCCAAGCACCAGTCAGGAATCTTTCTGCAGCTAATTTCACCGTCATGCCGCGACACACCAACCCCTATCCTCTGGTCCTGGAACCCCAGGTGAAACAGGGGAAATAAATTAGACAGGAAATTCGCGGTAGAAGGGAAACTTCCCCAGCCTTGTTCTACCGACCCAGTGAAATCAAGGAAAACGCGTTACTAAGTGTCGTCGGTTGGACGGAAATCGAATCCGGGTCCTCCGAAATGCGAGTCTGACGCTTTACCACGGAGACATTTCGCTCATAAATTAAATTTGAGTAATTAATTAACTGTTTAAAAGGACCATCAGTGTTAATACGAATTATTTGGTCAAACGAAATAGTGAACCGGCGCTATCTAGGTTGTTACTATGCTGCACATTTCATACTGCAGATCAGTTCAGGTGGATAATATCCGCGTAGCTTGGTTTCATGGACAAAGCCGCTTCACTGCATGTAGGAATTCTCTATAAATTATTTCTTCTTAGCTTCCTTCCGTTTTAGGTTTCAATAGCCATTAATAGAGAATTAAAATACACCGCATTTTAATTAACATAGTTTTCTTTTACTTCTCCTTATTTCTTTTATTTGTTTTTCACTGTGTACCTATTTTTAGATACTTATGCGTATTTATTTACATTGACAGCAAAATACATTTGATAACATTAAAAATATTCTGAAACATAGGATGGTATATTATGTGTACCACTAAACATGCAGGTAGCTTTGTGGTGCGACGTTGTTCCTAACAGGGATAGGATTTGTAATAGACATACGTAAAATAGCCTGTTATAATTCGAATTGCTTGTCCTTTTGTGTATGTGAAGATTTCATGAATAAATAAAAACATAATATTTTTACTATTTTTCGGAACAAACACTCATTTGTTGCGAACATGATAATTTACGTGTGCTATTGCAGCCAGAGGAACCATTATTAGAAATCTTTGAAGGCTTCTGTAACTGTTTTGCAACTATTGTCCTTTCACATTGTTTAATTTTATTTGACATTGTTCATGAATTCATTGCAGATCCCTCACATTATAAATGCACATATTGCAGAAGGCAACAATTTCAAGGTTTTGAAATGGCTGTAGAGTCGAGTGCACGAAATCATGCAGATATAATGTGCAGTGGTTTATTTTGGATCGGTATTACCGAATTACATCAGCCAGGAAAAGAAGCAAAGGTGTATTCTCTCAATAAAATCAAACTTTAACCCAAAATTCGATTGGGAGAATAATTTTTAAAGCATTAATTTGCTCCAACACACACCTCTTAAATAGTTCTAGTACACAATTAATGTTATTCTAGTCCCGCCCTCCCCCCAATTTCCTTTCTTCCTTTTAACAGCCTGTATTAGTAAGTTATTATGTGAATGCCAGACATTGATAGCAAACCAATACATGCCGGGCTCATCTAGGAGCTGGTGTGAACCGTCGTTGGGAAGCATGCCTCCCGGTTACTCAGAAGAAATATTAACGTATTTCTCTGCTCCCGCCGCTAACCTAGGGTTGGTAATTTTTTATAGGCTAAGACAGGTTTATCAAACATGAATTTATAATAGACTGGCTAACCCACGACTGGTGTGATAGACATATGATAAGGATACCCTGTCAACATTAAATAAAGAAAAATCTATAGAAAACAAAAACATCGTCACCTCTCTGTACACTCGACTGTGCACAGTTACTATTACTAAATTCTGCTTTCATCTAAACAGAAAGTTTCGTATTCGGCGTACCCTCCCCATATTTAGGACTGACACCCCAGGACCTACAAGCGAATGCCTAGGAGTAAGAAGCCTATCGGGGAGCCAACGGCACGAAACAACAGAATGGAGAACCCGGAACGAGTGGTCGGTCCATAGCCAGGCATGAGTGTCAAAACAGAAAGCTATTTACTTAATTATACAATTAATGCAACATATTTTCTATGTAGAACAAAGGCTTTAATTTAGTTACTGAAATGAAATAAAAGTACTTTAAAGTTGTTGAATACGGTCTATTTCGATGACTCTTTTTCACTATTTCATTTCTTAATTATATCACTTACATTCAAAGTTTGCATCGCATGAGAAACAGTCCATGAGAATTTTTGTTGCATCGCCGAACGGAGGCACGTATTTACAAGTCAAAAGAGCTTAAACGCATACTGGATAAGGACAATATGCTTGTTGAAATATTAGAATTAATTTATATGTTGTGTATAGAGAACTTAGATTGCAGTAACCAATATATGCAAATATTTGCATATTCATTGTAACTTAAAAAAGCTTGTGCTTCAGTAAAAGGATGCAAGAATACACTTCGGTAATCTCATAAACAATAGTTTTTCAAAACTTGGAGGCGGATGATGAAGGCAAAATCGCGTTTGAAGTCTAACGTTCAGTAAAAGTGGAAGAATGCAAGGACGAGAAGAAGTTAATTTTTATAAAATTATTATGAAATTTGTACTCCAAAATGTACTTTCAGAAATAAGTACCCATGCACTTAACTTCATTGATTGATACACGCATATACGAGTATGTATTAAATATATGTTTAAGATATTTTGAAACAATCTGTGAATTTTGGAAAATGCTTGTCATATATCGCTTCTTTTTACATGATTTTCATGGAATAAATGAAATACTTAATTTTAATTACTGCCAATGCATAACTGAGAGTGTGTTTCTCGGTGGCAAAATGTTAATATCGAATTTACAAGCCAATGCTTGAAATTCTATTAGGACTTCAAAGAGTGAATTCAGTGAAAAATGGTCAGATATAAAAATACAGGGTAACCACAGGTACTGATATTACGACATCTCAAATACGTTGCTAAAGTTCTGTGCTAAGTTAATTTATCCTCGCCAAAGCAACTAAGGATTCTCTCATCTGTTTGTATATTCCAGATTCGAAAATATTTATGTTCGGATAGGGAAATCGAGTAACTTTTAAGATGTCTTGGCCCGCCTTTGGCTTTGAAGATTTGAGGCCTGAATATATACTGTGTTACGAATCTATTTTACTTTAAAGATGCTGTGCTTTCTCTCATTTACAGTATGACAGTTTTAGTAAAACACTGTTGCATCCTAGTAATGAGAACGATCTCAAACGTGGAACGAGACAATATTCGGAAACAAGAGAAATAATTAAACTTGGTGAATTTAGATTAGCAGAATGCTGTCGCCTCAAGGTATAGGGTATTTAAGCTGATGTCACAAAAGTAGACTACCACGACACCCTGTCAAAACGTCTCCATGCTAGTCGTGGTCACGAGTATTTTTTGTAACTTGTGAATAAGAAGCATATTTACCAGAATCAGGTAATATGTTGAGGTACTGATTGGGCCGTAAACATTTAGAGTTCAAGGCATTAGCAGTGACTTTACCTGCGGTCCTCATTGTCACCAGAACCTGAACTCCCCTTCCTGCCCTTCCTGCCTAGGCGATTGCTCTACATCTAAGTTACTAAGTTGCATGCTGCTTCCCCAACTCCTGGATCCTTACACTATAAAAAACATGGACAAATTTAAAAACTGATTCATGTTTGAAATCATTGTACAGCTGTTTCAATAATAAAGATTACAGATTAAAACATAATTTATGAAGTATTATATAATGGATTTAACACATTTGCTTTGTCACTTTCTGAGGCCGTTAAAAATAAACGCTCATACAGTTTTGTTCTACCCACCACCATAGTGTGCGGGTAGCGTGTTTGCCTCACATTAAGAGGTCTCAAGTTCGACTCACGCTTAGCGTACGTTACCTGATAAGGTTTTTCTTCGGGACTTTCCATTATCCTGAGGAGATCATTGGCAGATAATAACTCTAAGGTATAAAGATGCCAGGTTCTTTAAAATCATTTCATAATTTAGCTCATTCCCCATTTAATATAAATCACCAGATTCAAAAGACGTTAAACTCCCCCCCCCCCACTCCAGTATTTATTGATTAAACCATATCCTTTCAATATATGTAAGAAAATAAACACATGATTTTAATTAAGAAAGCGAAAAGCAAACTGCAGTAAATAAAATAGATTGTAAACCACTTGCTGAAATTTTAACAATTTTATTCTATGCCCAGGATTAGCGGATGCTTGAGTATGCTGGATCAATACATAGAAGCCAAAATCAGATGCTAAGGGTATAAATGGACGATGGATTGTTTTTCATGCGTAAAAATCCTTAGCAAGGCTTCCTTCGGAAGGAAAGTAAAGCTGCTGGTCCCGTGTCGTAGATTTATAGAATGTAAAAGAAACTGTAGCCTGAAAAATAGGTCTCTGAGCAGAATTAAGCGGTCGTTCACGCCCAAAATAGAATAGGGCGCTGAGAACCAGATCAGTTAAAGAAAATCCATAAATAAAACTCCATTTCCACTTTATAGGTATGAATAACGTTGACGATGCTGTTTTTCAGTAACGAAAACTGGTGAGCAAACATTTCTATTTTGTACTATTGTACTATTTGTTTTAAATAACAGTATAATTTATTGTTGCACGATTGGCAATACGGTGTAATCATTTTTATCTATGTTACTTTTATACTCGGCAGTGAGGTTTAAGGCTTTCAAAATAAATATGTTCTTTCTGAACTACAACATTAGGTATACAGGTCCTTAGAACTACTTTTACGACAACATATGTCATCTGGAGGAGAACCTAATAGGATCCGTCTAGAACATCCTTGCACAAAATAATTTCTGTTTTGACATCCATCAATGAATGTACGTATAATTAAAATACAGCCTCCATGGTCGAATAGTCAGCGAGCTGATTTCTCATTCGGATGTCCCGCTTTCGATTCCCGGCTGCGCGGGGCATTTTTGTTTAATTTGTTTAATTATTCCCTTTTCCCCAGAAAGTCTAGAAGTATGACTGTGAGCGTGAATGTGAGTGCGTATAATGACATAAAACTATTAACCTAGTTCAAGTAACTATTAACCTAATGCCAGTAATATAGAATTTGTTTCACAAGTTAAAAGCCCCCGATTTGGCCATAGTGATTAAAGGGGACTAGGTATACAAATTAAACAATAAATAAAGAAGTATATCCGTCACACAGAAAAGTTAAGATTACAAATAAATATTTCTATAAAAATATCAGCCAGTTGTCAGTCATTCTTTGACTACAATGCAGCCTCTTCTATTTTGTCTACGTTTCCATTTGTATCGATTTGTGAATGGCGAATCTTGAGTCTGTCATCTGGTACCTTCTTTTCTTGATATTTACCATTCTCTTCTTTGCATCTCTTAACAGTATTATTCTCACATAATGTTTCAACAAATATATGTTTCTCTTCTTCAGCATTGTTGTTTTTCTAAAACACATCCGTTCTTCATTATCATATTTCAAATGCGTCCAGTCAGCTTTCTTTAATGTGCCTAAACATCAAATTTCCACACCATATAAATACGACATTTCACACAATGCATCTCAGAAATATCTTTCCGAATTTTTTCTTTGAGATCATTTTCAAGATATCTGTTACTCAAACTAGCAGAACAATGTGTTTCCTTTAACGATATTCAAACTGTACTAAGCAATTATGAAAACGCAGTTATAGGTGACAAAATACTGTACATATTGAACGGCTTCTGAAACAAAGTGTAGTCGTTGTGTTATGTATAGACTAATCATTTATAATTATCATTCTACTAATATAATATGTTAATGTGGACTTCATGGAGAAAATACTTAATATTAAATGCAGAAAGTCAATTAATGATTAACCCTGCTTATAAAATTTTCGTAGTGTTGATAGTTTGTTATTTAGAAATAAATACTTCTGAAGATACAAGCACTTATGTCATTCCAGTTATAGAAAGTCCGCCATAATTAAAATAAATAGCTTCCCAACAGGACCAGTAATTAAATATAACATTTGGTTCTTGTCTCAAATGTTTATTTTAAGGCGAAAAAAATATTGTTAATTTATGTATATGTATATTTAAATTTCGGTGTGTACAGTTTCTAAATTATATTTCGTTTCTGGTAATATCATGGTAAAAGTATTCATTAATGTTTAAATTTATCATTTTGAGTGTTTACAGATAAATATTTAATCTTACGCAGCACTGAACATAGTGACCACTCCTCAGTACTGGCATAATGGCCGTGTGAGCTTGATAGTGTTTAACGTCCGCTTTTACTACTAAGCTACCGCAGGCGATGACACTCATGATTCATGGAATGAAGATGGAGCACCGGAGGAATGGGATGGCGGGGAAACTGGAGAACCTGGGAAAAACCACAAATTTTACATGCGGTCGCCTGGGATCGAAACCCCGCCGCCTTGGTCAGAGGTGAGTGATCTAGCCATTCGCCCACGGTTTGCTTGGCTGTGTGAATGTTGAAACTTATGTTCACGAAAATAGTTTCCTTTTCATATCTCACAACTACGCAAAATGAGCTCTTCCACGTACATGCTAAATAGTCCAGAAGTTGTACCAAGGTTCGAATCGTTATTCAGCTGACAATTTATATTTTCATAAGAATAAAGCAAAATAGTGCTAAACCCTGACGCAGTTCCTTCATTATTTAGTTTCCCTTCTCATCTGACAAAGGTAATGAAATCGCTAATTTCATTCTTATAACTATTTTGTATATGTCCATTAGCATTAGAAGGCAGTGCTAAAATTTAGATTCAGTATTATCATTTGTCCTGAATTTAAAAAAATTACCCGAAATCTTGATTAACTTAGTTTTTCAGATCTATAATTTCATACTGAAAAACAACTTCAGAGGGTGGTAAAAAGGAATTTTGCAAAAGCGTTAGAACATAAAGAACATTAAGTAATAAGCTGTTCTAATTTTATATTTGTTTTTAAATTATTTCAGGGAGCACAGATCACATTCACCTTATCTATCCAACTCAAATATACCACAAATAGTGACAGAAAATGATTACTTAACATCTTGAATATAGTTTACTGAAGAAGAATACAGGTATCTAATTTTACATTTATTTTATTGTTATACTGAACCTACGGTATCTGAAAATCCAGTATCGCATATCTGTTTTTTTTTCTGCTAAATACTTTTATTTATTTGTTTGTTTTTATTTATTTACATGCCGTCTTAGATAATATCAACGTATTACCACTTTGACCTTCTATAACAACTGCTTAAATTGTTTAGGTGTACATTAAAATGTATTTCACACATACAGTATCGCATTCATATTTCCAGGTACTTGAGGGTAGGGAATAATGAACATGAAATAGAATTGTTTCATCAGCCAGGACTCGAACCCAGGATATTTTGCATTTTTAGTTAAACATTTTGACCACTTTAAGGCAGACACTCTTAACAAACCCTCTTTATAATTCTTGTTGACGACTTTGTGCATTCAAGTAAAAAGCAGAAAGTAGGTATACATGGAATCACTGAGAAGAAACTGAGAAAGCAGAATAAAAGCTGAGTTATGCTCTCTGTGATGCTTATATCCCGTTTGTAAAACTCTTTAAATGCAGGTATGCAATATTAAAGTTCCATGATAATATTTACTTTTGTTTTGTTCAGTTGTGGGATGAAATTTCGTTTAGTCAATGAAGTGATTTTATTCAACTTCCAACTGGACATTCTAGATCTAATCCCTATGCATAGATGCTGACGATCATAGAGAACGTGATGTCGCAATTATTTCCTACTCAGGTATTCTTATGACGTAATTATATCTGTTTTAAATATCACTTCTTTTTTTTCATTACAACCAATGTATTGCGCGCGACCTTGGATGTCGTTTGCCCTCCACTCCAATTATTCAATTTCCGACACTTGTACTGGTCTGCGCAGCCAGACGTGTAGGGGCTTGCTTTCTAATTGCTTCGCCAAAGCTTGCCTTTGATATTGATTTCTACAATAGAGTTATAAGCTATAAATGTTTTCATTATTCGCTGGTTCCAATATATTAATTTATTTATCATATTTATTTATCGATTTCCCATTACTTATTTAAACTATTTATTAAACGTAATATGACCATAATTAATGTATC
The DNA here is from genome assembly GCA_030762935.1 of Hymenopus coronatus. Lineage (NCBI taxonomy): Eukaryota > Metazoa > Arthropoda > Insecta > Mantodea > Hymenopodidae > Hymenopus > Hymenopus coronatus. The sequence goes on along the minus strand of CM060900.1, from coordinate 270,094,444 downwards.
GCTATCCACAAAGATTAATAGTATGCACTATTTTTAAACTTTCAATTAATTATAGTTTACATACTTTGTGATGCATACATTTGGGCTATTTCTTTGATAATAGAGCGTGCTAGGAAGAATTTATTTAGTGAGAATAAGTGTCACTCCTTACAACCAAACGCTAATGCATGGAAACACATGGAGATTGGCAGATGATATAACCACACAATAACAAGTTTGTCAAGGATTCAATTCACTTGATTCTCTGTAGATGTTGATGTACAGTCTGAAATTCAACCCATCATATTAAGCATAAGAGTTTGCTGTTGTAAGCAGAAGGTAAGAAATAACGCTGAAACAAATTACTGAATTGATTACTGACAGAGCAATAAGATGAATACAAAGGACTGCATTATGAAAGGTAGACAAATCATAGGTACCTCTTTAAAATTTGAGTGTTATTTTTGTTCGTTATTTCATATTGCACTTAAAAAGTAAAAAAAAAAAAAGAAAAAAGAAAAAAAAATAAGACTATCCAGTCGAACTACTTGCCTCTTTATAATTGAGAAGAAGTTTGTTGATTATTTTAAAGATACTGTAACATTTGTGTACACCTTAGCATTGAAGGCGTTTCAAAATGAAATCGAAAGAACAATAAGAGCTTCCGCAAACACTATTCTGAATTTAAAGTTGACAACTAATATGATCATCATTAATTCTGTGGGGCAAAGCGTTACTAATAAGCACAAAAATAAGTTCCCTAAATTTGAGTGAATGTTGAAAATAGATTATCACAAGGTAATATTACAAAGTCCATTGTAGAGAGACGTTGTTTGAATAGTTATATTTGGAATTACTTAATGGTGACTTTCTGCCTAAGGGCAGTTTCTTCAATGCAGATCCTGCCAGCTTCATTCTTCCTTCCAAGCCACTTACCTGCTTGTCTAGTTGTACTATTTATTTTAACAATGTTCATCAACTGGTTAGTTTTCCTGCTCCAAACCATTTCCCATGCCAGCTCACAAGTAATGACGGAGCTAAGCGCAGAGACGTAAGGAAGTCCCTAACAGTGTCACTAAGTGGCAGCCCTAGCACGCCACGGAGACTATACAGGCGCCGGGAGGTTCGTCGGAAAAATGCCACTACAACGGCACTTAGCCACAATCAGCGCAACCAAGGGGAAGAGAGTTTTACTCGGAGCAAGAAACCGTACCGTCTGCCTGCAAAGCCTCAAGCTAGCCGGTCCCCATGGCCACGCTCGCTAAGGCGTCTCGCTTTGGTACAACAGGGGATCATGGGTTCGAGTCCGGCCTTGGGCATGGGTGTTATTTGTTTGTGCAATGTGTAGATGTTTGTGTAAAGGAACAGTAAAACCAGTAATCATACAGGGGGGGAATGTAAATAGGGGATACAGCGCCGGAGTCCTGACCAGACTCCGGTACTGTTAAAAAAAAAGAAAAAAAAAAGAAAAGCTATATCTGCCGCCGACCTGAAAAATGAAGAAGTGAAATGAAGGGATGTAGGCAAAGGAACCGTGGTAGATATATAGCACCCCAACGTTCGCCTAATCGGCCCCAGGAAACCGACCTAAAAACCCAGTGCACGGTGGACACGGAGCGAACCTGGACCTCCCGAATGTCAGTTATAGAGTAAACCGCCTGAGCCATCTGGCACGGTTTTCGACATGCATTTAACAAGTGGTTCTTCTCAATAAAAATTAAAACAGAACTAAACTCGGATGATTGTGAACTTTTAGAAATCAACATAGTTGTCAGAATACACGTATAGATACAATTCTGGCTTCTCACCACAGAATTAGATATATTAATTCATAATTCAAGTTGATCCTGGACTTTGACGTAAATTTTCGCATACCCCTTGAAAATCTATTTGTGCAACTCTTAGAATGCATACACGCATTTCTAATAATATTAAGCTGTAAGTCAGAAACAACTGTTCATGTCTACTAACATTTTTATTGTATTAAAGGTTTCACGGATTGCTTTGCCATCAGGCTAGGAATGCGTGTATCTAACGGTGTCTTTCCAGGATTTCTTCGAAGAATTATTTTCCCAGTTGCAAGATAAGGGCATTCCTTCTTAGCGCACTAATGGTATACGTATTCTCTGTGAGCAGCAGTACGTGTTTGGCTAGTTGTGTTTCGAAGCACCCCGTCTGTTAAACTGCCGTGTCAGAGACTTCCAGCCTCTGATTTTTAGTAAATAGAAAAGCAGAAAAGTATAGTACTATGTAACGTTTCCTTGTTATCAGTCGACATTTTAACGTATTGCCAAGACCCGGATGCCAATGGCATTGTTGCAACATATACATTACTAACCTGTAGATAAATGTTTATCATGGGTCCCAGTTTATGGAGATGCATACTTATTACCTAATCTTTTCGCCATTTTATGCCATTTTCTAGTTATTTTTCTATGTTGTGCCATTATTGTTCCATTTTAGTGTCATTTGAGTACTTATTTAGGAGCTTCTTGCACTTATATTGCATATATAAACAGTTTTATATTATTATTGTTATTATTATTGTTATTATTTTATATATAATGACACCTTTTAAACAATAACAAATTTCACTATTCCGCTGAGAAATAAGAGTACTTTTTGCATTCTTTAATTGTATTTTAGGGGGAAAAATCACATTCCTATTTAATGGTTAGTCTGTAAAGGGCTGCTTGTGGGTACTGGGATGTCAGGGGAGCAACTATCAATGCATGTCATAAATTAGATACGAGAGAGACCAGCATTCCTTTTTTCGCACTAAGTGCCTACAATTGGGTCGATATTGTCCTTTCTTTGTTGTATCATAGAACATGAATTTTATATAGTTTGAGAACTCAAATGAACTAATTATTTATTTCTAAGAACTGCTTCAAAACAACTTTCTTAATGTTGCTTTCAGCTCCTTCAAAAAATACCATGGAATAAATGTATATTTTAAATTAATTTCCAAATTACGAGTATCTCATCATTTTATAGCTGTTTTTCTACTTAATATCAATTGTACCCACGTTAAGATTGTTTTATAACTTTTTATAGACTAATTTTAATAAATATCAATTTTAGCTCCATTTTATAAATATTCCGTTTATTTTTAAATTTTATACTAATTTTATAGGTAATTCTTCAAATACTTCTACAATATCAAAATCCGAGCCCTGTTCATTGCTGACAAAGTTTGTCAGGAATATTTTAAGGAGGTACTAATTTTGTTTATCCCTGTATGCCTTAAATCAGTTTTTTGCAATTACGATCACTGATTTACGGAATATTCTTCCTCCCTTCCTTTCAATCGGACATTAATTTTCTTTCACGCTTATAGTATACAATCTAGTTGCTAATTACATTTCGGTAATCAAGGTGCGTATTTCCCGAACTGAATGAGATGATAGTATAAGTGTAAATATGTAAAGGGAGTTGAAAATTGCGCTCCACTTTTTAGTAGTATTCCGAGATAAAAACATAAGATATGAGTAAAATAAACTTACTAATCCACGAAGAAGGAACTATGATGAAAAAGGCGAAAATAAACAGATCAGATGTCACGTGTTAATAGCAAATAAAGTAGTAAGTACCTACTAAGGAAACGACGAATAATACTATTCAGCTGGGAGATATTACTGCTGTATTCTCAAACTTAGTGGCTTATTTTAATATTCCACATGTTATTACTTATTAGATATGGAAATAGATGAAAAAATGCCAATTTTGGTCATCCCTGACCGAACATATGTGTCTGAGTATGTGTCTGAATATGGAAGGAACTGCACTGTACTTCTTGGAAAATTAAGAAATGTGTACGTTCTACCATTTTAAATCCACTTTTAAGCTTAGTCGACAGTAGTTTCAGTATACGCAACAGTTTACTTTGGAAATACCTCGTAATTAGTGTGTATATAACTTAGGTTTAATAATGACAGACGTTTATGTTGCTTAAGGTATATAAGTTGCAACGTATTTGTGGAAAGGTTTCTCTCAGCTAAATGGTAAATATGTGATGGTGTTTAAAAACGTTTTATGTATTCAGTTTATACAGGTCATTTGATTATTTGGTGTTAGTTTCCAATTCTTCTTGTGAAACATCAGCATGAACATGCAATTGCAAAAGCGCGGCAATAGCTAGAAATAGGCAACTAAATCAGTAGATATTATTCCCCCTCATTCCAAAAAGCTAAATTTTTCCTGATGTAATTCTAGCATCGCCTACAAATATGTACAAAATCGATTGGTCATTTATAATGTAAGCATCAAACCATTTAAATCATTGCCTTTAATTCTGGATACCTATAACAGAAGTAAAATAGGTTTATGGCTTACTATTTACGTAAAATAGTTCAGGGAAAAGTACAGTCAGGAAGTCAAAAACCCGATGATTAAAACTAGGCGCACGTATCTTGACATACTAGACAGTGTCCAATATTTATACCACCACTATTTAGGTTTCATTTCTGATCACTCATTGAAATCTCCATGTTATTATTCTTATAGCGAAATGGGGATTGACCGAAACCAAATAAATTTCTCTATGGGAAGGTATTTCGTTCACAACAGTGCTAGGAATATAGCACTCGACTTACAGAACTAAGAAACATAAACGTTGATAGTTTAATAACAACAATATGACGAAGTGATGAAGAGAGAGGGCGAGAGACAACCAGCTTATCCTTCGTTTTCTTTGCTTGTATTGCTTGAGGGAGCTATGCGTGCTATTCCGTCGTGGGTTGAGTTAGGTTGGGTTACATCTAGCCTGTACATTTTTTATCTTCTTGTTTTTGATGGCTTCCTTCCACCTCCAGCTCGCACTAAACTGGAATTTCTCCCGTCTACCTGAAGTCTGGCCAGTGACACCAAAAAGTTCGCGCCATCGTCGTAAACTTTAAAAGCTTTTTTTCAATAGCCCATTTGGTTTGAATGTATTTTGTGCACATAAAATGATACCGGCCAAGATTATTCCGCTTCACTCAAGCTGGTGAAGCTCGTCTTCTGTTAATAACGGCTTTAGAATAACAATAGACATTAGATGTACACATAAAACTGTCTTTTTATATTCTATATACTAATTTTTGCCGATTTAGAAATCAGTTTTATTTTTACAATTTTTCCGTGAAATATATCCGTTACTTTAGAAGAACACTGGGTTCTCTTTGCATCTTTCAATATGTTTGCTCCACAGCTTCAGAATTTGATGAACTATTTTATAAATATGAGCAGTAAATTCACCTGTATTTCAAATATGTACTCGGTATGACAGATTACAAATTTCGGACACTTTTTGTATACTAAGTTTAAAAACTTCAAAGGGCATATACAGATCCACACCAGACTAAAAATGGTAGTGCAGTACGTCACAATTCTGTGCTTTCAGTTTTGTCCACAGTGTTCGTGCAGTAAGCAGCGTCAACGTAAACACACGAATTCCTAAATAATGATTCAAACCAAGGACTATGTGGGACGACCCTGAGCATATTCTCGCATACTTACAGTTATTAGGGAGGGGGACTTATAGCAAGGGTCATCTCAAACTATGGCGCATGCACGCGCGCGCGCACACACACACACAAACAAAAAACATAGATACAGAATTGTTGGGTAGAATTATTGCAGGAAAAACTCTGCATAATATTTACTTTTCGAAATGGATTTTTGTAAATTTAAAAGACATTATTGGCACAGTTTTAATGTCTGTTTTTGCTATAGAAATCACTTTTAATATGCTTTACTTTATGTAAACGAAGTATTTTGGTACAACATTTTAATTAAAAGCAACGACAATCTATGCTATTTCTTATGTGCTTAAAACCACGTGTTTATTTTATAAAAGTGATGTAACTAAAAGTAGTAGGTATAGTATATTTGCAACAGAATGCAGTATTTATTGTATAAGGAACTTGTCCATAGATCAACCATATTTGATTCTGTTTCACCATGAAATTTCCGCTACCTAACTTCAGGAAACTGTTTTGCATTTGTTTGCCTTTATTAATGTTGTATTTTTCTATAGGCATTTGCATGCATTCCTCTCTTTTCGTATTTGCTCACAGTCAACCCTTAAATGATTTAATAATATAAGTTAATTTTATTGAAACTTGTTATGGTTCTCTAGTGCAAATTTAGTTACGTTTATCGAATCAAGGAATAATCCATTACTGGGAAATATATAACACCAACTGCAATTAATTTTACGAAATTACGCTGTGAATATTTTCATGTAGCTTATGACTATAATTGTTTAAATAATGTTTACACCAAAGAATAATATTAAACAAATGTAAAGATTTCAACGTTACCAACAATCAGTGACTAATGTTAACACAACTAGAGGACTTAGAAGAGAAGAAAATGTTCATAAACAAATGGTCAACGTGAAGCTGCTACTTTAAATAGAAACAAATGACATGGGAGAAGTTTACATGATAATTTAGTTAGTTTAATTAATTAATTCATTAAATTCACTCACATTTATTTACATGAAAAGGTTTAAAAACAACTATGCAAATGCACAGGAAAAGCTCTGCTCACTTATAGGTTTGGAATTCATGCTCATAGCAGAGCAAATATAATATCTATGTATAACAAACGTTAAAAACAAGACAATTAATAGGAATTCTTAGAGCATTGGAGATCATCTGTTCAAACGTTTGACAACATATACAAAAACGAAACAAATTCACATTTTATAAGAAAACGTAAAATTTACTGAGAAATTCTGTGTATTGCATTAATGAATTTGTATACATTACGTATTAATGGTATTGAGAATGTAATTTAAAGCTGTTTGAATCTATACTTATAGTGTCAGAAAATATGAGTCAATACTATTTATGTAGTAAAATAACGTTTTTTTTTTTTAGCTTAACGTCCTTGAACTTGATTGGTCATATCGGACGATGAATGAAATTGGTGAAATGATACTAAAATGACCTCAGGGTCCATGGAGCTTAAAGTTACTCGGCATTCGTCTTCTCAGGATAAGGGAAAACCCCGAAAAAACCTTACCCGGGTAACTCACCCTAAGCGAGATTCGTACTCACGAACGTGAGGCAGACACGCTACCCAGACGTTTTTTTTTTCTTTCTTTTTTTACGCTGAAATTCCTTAGAACCCCACAACGAATGCGCCCTGCAGTTTGCAAAGTAGTTCATTGAAGTAATCAGCTTCAAGAACAATTTATTGTCTTGAAAGATATTTCAATAGGATTTTACTTTTATAAGTTTTTTTTTTTCTTTCCTTTTTGTCCCTACTAGCGTTGTTCCACTGGTCTAAATATTAACCTGTGTCAATTGATATTTTCAGCGGCTTTCACATAGTCATGCAACCTTACATTTCGTGAACGTGTAATGTTCTGGTGCACCAGGTTCAGAATGTTAACACAACATGGGCAGTGAGGAGTAGATACATGCAATTGCCGGAACCTTCGATTTACCGTAATACGCTACGCACCTCTTGGCATAGATAGGAACGAGGAGTCACACCTTCCTCGGTCAGGCCTTCTAATGCCCCAGAACGTTTCGGATATCCGCATCTATGTGGCACTTTATCGTCTTTCCGGCATTTGGCGCATGCTCAAGCACGATTGGGTTCCTTTCCGGAAATGAAAATATGTGACGTTCTTAGCCTAACACGTCTAGACACCCAAGGCAAATTCCAAAGATAAAAAGCTGGTGTACGAACGCATTCAGTATAAATTAAAGGATTCTTTCCGTAATAACATGTTCATGTACCAATGTAGTAGTCCGCACTCATAGGGAAAAAATGTCAATAAATTTATAGCATAAATTGAGAAAAATAAATCTTGAATTCCATAAATACGATTTTATCTCTATAAAATGCACACTAATAAAGAGTATATCACCTCAGGGTTACATTGCAGTTACTTTGCTATAATTCGTGCTATACTTCTAAAAACGATAGTATGTGAATTGTAAATATATTGAACATTTAAAAGTATATGCTGTTTTCTCTGACAAAACTAGATTCGAGACCGCTATGGAGCTATTTTCAAATAGTATATTAAAATATACAACTTATAACGGAAGTATTGATAATAGAGTGGTAGAAAATCTAAGGTGGGGGAAATAAAAGTTAATCTTGCAGATATTGCGTTAGCTCAAAAAACTATATGGTGACAACTATTGCTTATGAAGTAATATAAAAACTCTGTTTTTTCTATACATTGAATTTTCTAAAACCATGGATTTACTTTAGGTTCCAAAGCACTGCAATAATGTTTTCGGCCAAGAGGCACATTTCACAATGAAAAGAATTATTCTAATTTCCGGCAAAAGAATTTAAGAAATTTTGTTCTCGAGTGTACACATCGGTATCGCTAAGGAAGCTACAAGCTAAGCGCGAGGTCACAATACTTTGATTGAACTCGCGTACCTTAGATTGTGCAGGTTTCACAGTGCTAGCGACTCCGTAAATCATAATGGTTTCATGGATATTTTTGCTTCTTTGATCGCAATCATGTTAGGAATCATCGCATTTTCTCCTGGTGGTTGAAATGCTGCATACCTACTGTCCAAAATAATCATACATTCCTTGTGCCTTTAGCCGATGGGACGCGAGTGAGTGAGGGAAAGAGACCAGTGTCGTTGCCCTCTTCCTTCTCTATCATGTTTCTTTGCGCTACCAAAGCCTCTCTCTGTCCCTCATCATCTCTCGCCGTCGCTTTCCTTCCTCCCGTAATCATCAACCGTTTCGTCTTGCTCCCCTCATTTCCATCGCAGCGCTCAATCCACCTGCCCGAAGCACGAGTCTCGACTGGCGATTGGTTGCCAGCTCACCGCACTAGTCAAGATCGCAACCAGAGGAACGTCGCAGTCCTGGACGACCACGTTAGTAGACTGCTTTACTGTCTTGCGAGTGTTGGCTTTTGCATCCGTTGTGCGTGCGCTGCAGTTGCCGGAGATTGAGAGTGCATCCTTCGCTTTCATAGAGTCCATCTGCTAGGCAGACGAAGGTGCATCTTCTTCAATGCCTAGTGGGGTAGTGATATCAACGAGCATCAACGACTCCAGTAGTTATGCAGCGGTCAAGGCTGCTGAGCATTACACTTGCCAACCAACTTTGAACAGGGATTAAAGAACGAAGCGATTTTCGACAAATTCGCAGGTACATTCTCCATATTTTTCACGTTAACACATACGGAATCAATTCGACTATGATAGTTTACACCCTTTCTTAAATTAACACGTCTATATCCCATATTTTCCCAGTTTTCTATAATTAAGGATTTAGGTTAATAATAAGTGGTACATGTTATATCTTTGTGAAGGATTTACAGATATGAGGGTTAGCTAGTGAGATATTCCTCAAATCGTACATATTTTGGTACTAGAAATAAATATTTTAAAACAAATTAGCGATCACGAAAGTAGTGAATGCGCTCGTAATTAGGAGAACGGAAACACTTCACGTTTTACATCGATGCCCAATGCTCACATGTCACATAAAGTCGTAGACCTCGGTAGGTAGGTCATTTCTACATGACATCGTGCTAAGTAGTGGCTGTCGGCCGCGAAGGTTTCCGTTATGTGGCTGCCGGGAGTGATGACGATTGGCTAGCTTCACCGCACTACCAGCAGTGGATACCAGGGACTGAGTGCATTGTTAACATAATCTGTTCTATGTGTAGCCATGTGCTTCATTCTGCCAGTCACATCAGGAGCACCTGAATGAAGGTAAGATACTTTTATGCCCTCGAATTCCACACTCACTCCTCATATCCAACATATATGAAAAGCTGCAAATCAGATTTTACACCGAAAGTCACATCCCACAAAAGTGGATTAAAATCAACGTTGTTAATAATGCAAGTTTATGAACTAATGATTGAGGTACATAGTCTTGTTATCGACTGTTACTTGCTTGTGAATTTAATATGATTCACCATGTAGCAATGTAAGAACACGATCCAGGGTAGTTGGCTTCTTAAACTGTTACCTTGATAAATTAATACGTCACACTCTGTTTCGCTTATTGCAACAATTCTTAGCAGGCACATGAAAGAAACATCTACATGGTTCCACATTTGAATTGATTTTAATTTGCATTGCCATACATTGTTCTTATTCCTCTTTACTCACCCATCTCATTTCTCCTCTTTTTCTTCCCTTAATTCATTAAAATACAATGTCTTTCTCTCTTAGAGGTCTTGTTTTGCTTCTTAAATCAACTTGTTTAGGCATTTTTTGGTGAATTAAAATATTTCACTAATATCTTTTGTGTTATCTCCTGATGAAGTTTATTTATGATAATGAATTTATAAATACCGTGGTAAGGCTGTTTCATTTTTGCCCTGAGAAACATTTCCCATATGAGTAAAAGTTTACAAGAATATTTAATTGTTCCTTCGTTTAGAGGGACGTGGAAAGCTATGCAAATGACTTCCGCAATAAAATAATTAATTACTTAAGCATAGCTGTGATTTGCTCAGAAGTGTGGACTTAGATTTTATTTGCTGACCTACTATATGTATTTAGTCTAAAGGCTTCATATAGCATCAAAATGAATAAAATACTCAGAAGCTACATTTAAGATGATCTAAATTGTATACATCTTCTCCAGAATTTCTTCCATTTTCTATAAAGATACTTTTAATTTCACTGTTGCTGTGAGTAAATTTTGTTAAAAAAAATCCAACTAGTGCACGCTTTTCTCTGTATTTTAAACTTGGCCGATCCTGACTTAAAGCTTAAAAAAAAAAAAAAAAAAAAAAAAAAAAAAAATCTTGTTGCTTTGCACTGAAAATCTAAGTAGCCAGAACACTAAGCAAGTAAGCGTAACCAGAGATGGAATTTATAATCTTTTAGCTTTTGTCTTAAGTTCTCAAAATTTAGTCATATTGAGTATAATTAATGATGTTGATAGAAATATAGTGTAGATGTTGTTATACTGACTGATCACAAAATGCAGACATCATAATCTTGAGAAAAATTAAATACAATTTCTTTTAAGCTACCATTATTTCAATACATACATAAAGAAAAATTTCACTATTATGGTTGTTTTAGGATTAAAATAACCTTTTAAATGTAATTGTTAAAATGCATTCCGAGTGGTCGAATTAATTATGCTATATCTTGAGCAGTTTAAAAGAGTAGCTAAAACCATATGACGATTTTTTAACTTTATTCTTTATAAACTTCTGTTGAAAGTTTTAACAAGATTGGCTCCAAACTGCATGGTATGGAACATTTTTAATGTACATTAGTTTAATAAGTCAATCAAAATCCGGTAAAAGGTAATGGAAGTAAGTACAGGTCAATTGGCCGAGTGCTAATATTAGGCATTTTAATGTTTACGTGCTGGCACTTTAAAACGCTCTGAGGGCAAAAACCACGATACATAATTGAACCTAAAAGTTCCAAGTGTTATGGACATTAAAACCAACTTTTTAAACATGTTTTTGTGAAATTTAAGCAAAATTTACCCTTAATACTCCTTGATGAGGAGAAAATCAATGCATTGCTGTATGTAACACAACTGCAACTACCTTAGTTCTGTCTGTGGGGAATAGCTATAATTGTTAATGTGGGCAACACCTTTTATCTTCTTGGGTACCAGAAGAAACAATCATGGGGAGAACTTTCCATTTAGAATGCAATATGTAGTACATGCAAGAACAGAGGAAAAGTTTCGATCACATAGCAGTAATGAGTAACCGGAAAAGGAGGTCGAGAACCAGGTTGGGGGTCAGACTGCTGTGGACGACTGGAGCAATGGGCAAAAGGAACATCTGGCATTTCAGCGTTGTCGTTCATTGCAGTGCTGCACTCTTGACAGGTTTCATTCTGCAAAAGACAAAGTACTGTCCGTGAACTTGGCAGTCTGCTAACCCATGTGTGAAATTTCAAGTATTCACGTTTTCATGTAAATTCATCTGAAAATTTTATACAGCAATTAGCATTTAATGTCTAATATGTTTAACAAATAAAGTAGTTCCAGGGATATACCTTTCTTACATATTTTAAAAATATGCTCCACACGATATAATCAGTTTTTGAAAAATAGTGTTTTATAATTTAAACTCTTTAATACTATATTGATAAATGATAGAGATGAACTTTTAATTATCCTAGTAGTTTGAGAAAAAATAATGTTAAATATGGGACCAATCTGCTGCTTTAAAATTTACATTGTATGAACATAACTGTTTAACAATATAACTAAGCTTTTAACAAAATGTTATTTCATAATTGCTATTTTGTTAGTTTTAAGGAGGCATACCAAAGTTCACACAATGTGCCGATAAATGAAAACCCATGAAAAGGATTTCACAATTGTAACACTAAAATAAGGTCGTCTCCTTAGCGCGGTGGTAGCGTTGCTACTTACCAAGCGGGAGACCTGGGATCGATCCCCAGTACCAGCGTGGGGATTTTTCGTAGGGTCCCTGGGGGACCAATTGAGGAGCTACTTGATGGTGAAGTAGTGGCTCCAGGTCATGAGGACCGCATTAACCGGCCGGGGGGACTCGAGGCGCTGATCACGTCTCTCCCTCCAATACTGCACCCCATCCATGACGTCTGTAGTGGATCGAGATGGGGGACGCAGCGGCCGTGCGGTAGGCCAAGGTTCCCCGTGAGCCATGGAGTTAAACACTAAAATAATTCTGTTTCTGACTTGATGCTCCTTAACAGGCATTTATTACATATAGAGTGATTTGTTTCTATCTTTCTGCTCTTCGCTACTAATTTAGAGTTTGAGGAATTTCGAAACCATTCTTGAGGTCTTTTACATGGAGGTTTCTTTGAAATCTTTTATTTTCTCATAAATGGCTTTAACGTTCACAATTGAAATGTTAAAGATATTTGCATGACAAATAAACATATCTTCAGTATCCTGGCAGTATCTTCTCCATTCGGAAAGCATTGTGTACAGTTTTATATATCCGGTAAACCTAAGGTGATAGACGAAAATGTACTAAACAAAAATGCAGATCTCTGTGAAACACACAGATTATTTTAAATACTGTTTGTGGCATAAGATGTTTTCTAGACATTCGATGTAATTGCTTTGAGTTTTTTAATATTAAATTGTAATTTTTTAAAGTCTGTCGCATTTTAGTTCTTTATCGTGATTGTAAGGAGAGGGTTTAAGGCTAGCATACAGGTAGCAATTTTGAACAGTTGATTTTCGCTGGTCCCATTGTAGGTAGCTATAACGAAATGTGCAATGAGACTATTGCTGAAAGGACTCATCGATTAGGCCGCATAGTGGCAGAGTGATTAACAAGGTGGCCTGTGTTCGATTCCAGGTGACCGCTTGTGGGATTTGTGGTTGACAAGCGGCTCAGGGGCGGGTATTCTCCGGATTCTCCGGCCATCGCATTCCATCGCATTCTTCATTCCATCTATCATTTGTGTCATCGCCTGCAGTGCCTATATAGGGTGTTAAACACTATAAAAATACTTATCGATTAAAATTAAGTAGCTAAAAGATTAGGTTTATGTAAGAATGGCTTATGGAAGATATTTTAAAACAAATGACAGCAAGTATAGAAAGTCGTGTGAATGTAGCACATAAGATGTTTTATCTCCTAATACATTCGGTTTGTTTATTATCTTTATATATCTACCTGACTGATAGAACTAAAGATAAATAGAATTCATGATACTGAAATGGACTGCGAAATCACATTATGCCGACGTTTAATAGAAAATACCGCACACGCAGGCAACTACATACAACCTTACCTCATAGGTTAACAAACGGTTACTGGTTTACGGTTGCATTATAAAGTAAGGATTTAGCTAACATCATAACTCAGGATCATAAAGTCAAATATCAGTCCAGACTACACTATTATTTGGGTAAAAAGGCACGGAAACTGTGTAAAAGCTTACTATACCTGAAGTTTATTCTACGGAATTATGTTTTTAATTATTCTATTATATACAGGTCAGTCAGAATAACATTTTTTTTTGTAGTGTTTAACGCCCGCTTTTACTGCTCTGGCACCGCAGGTGATGACACGGATGATACATGAAGATGGAGTCCCAGTGGAATGAGATGACGAGTGAAACCCGCTCCTGCGCCGCTTTGTCCACCACAAATCTCACATGCGGTCACTTGGGATCGAACCCGGGCCGTCTAGGTGAGAGGCAAATGGTCTGACCACTCGGCCACGGCGCGGCCGCATCAGAAATAACACCGAATAATTTTAATGTGTGATTAAAGAGTTGTAATTGAGTATTTTCGTATGGGGTATGGATGTCTAAATGTCCTGTTACCGAGTTAGAGGACAACGCCGCATTAGGTTAGATGAAAAGCGGTCACATGGATCCTTATTCCCCCATCGGCATTGCAATTTCGCTTAAGTTTTTTTTTAATTGTTTTATTTGCATAGCCCCCTTTAACTTCAATTGTGAAACAACTCGTATTACTGTAGGTTTAGAACATTAGGTTAATCAATTTTGTATTTCTGAACACACGCACACTCACTGTCACATTCATACTTCCAGGTTCTGTGGGGATAGGGAAAAATTCTGATTAATACAAATTAAACTCCCCAGCCGGGAATTGAACTCGGGACCTCTGGGCGAGAAGTCAGCTTGCCAACCACGGCTTAAGTTTTATTTTTCATGCATTTTGAAATATCTCTTCATTGTGTTTTAACATTGTTTATCTCACCACTTACATAAAACCTGCGTTTTGTTAGTTGAATTGTATGGGTTTAGTCACATATTATATAGCACTTTGTGACTTTGTGGTTTCGGTTATCAATCCCACCTATCAGCCTGGATTACAGGATCAGCCGATATATAAAACTGTCTTCATGCAATACTATTACATTACAAAGAAATACACACATCCGGTGGCCCACTGCCGCCGCCTGGAAAACAAGCATTGACAAACATTCTAACAGGAGAAGGCACAAAGAGTTTTAAGGGGTATTGTCAATGACACCGGTCTAGCGCAGTGAAAATATTTAAGGGGAGCTCATTACGCCTTTCAATGCAGCAACTGTTTAATATAGTCTGCACGTCGAAAATTTGGAGGGGGAAAATGAAATTTTCTCGGTTAAACAGGTTTACTTGATTGAGTTGCTGGACTGAACACTAATTGTTTTTTTTAGGATGTCTTTCTTTTAATATTTACTTATTTATTTATTTTGTAGTTTGACTTTGTGAAATAGTTGTATATATCACCTATAAAAGCAGAAAACAAAGATTAATGTCTAAGAATCATCTGGAGTTTCCGGGTTCGATTTCCGGCTGGGGCAGATAATTTTTCTTTAACCAGAATTATTCTATATCCCTCACAGAGTCTGTAAATATGAACTTAAGAGTGGATGTGTTTAATGATATAAAATAATTAACCTTATATCCTTAACCTTCAATTAACATGAGTTGCTCCACAAGTCAAAGCCCCCGACCGATATGACCATTGAAGTTAAAGGGGACTATACAAACGAAAAAAAAAAAAAAAGTCTAACAATGACTTCCGTAATCAAAATAATTATTTTTGCCCTATAAACACTTTATTGCTTGTCAGAAACGGAGGTAAAGTGAACACCGATTTCATCACTGAAAGTAGCTGCAATTTTGTTTCGAAATCTAAAAGAAAGAAATAGAAACTTTTGTTAAATTACATTTTTTGATATTCAGCTTATGATGTTTACTTTTATAAAAAATATAGTTTAGTTTATTCGTATATATATGAATAAACTATATATATTAATTTATTCATCACGTATGTATTCTAATTAAAATACAATGGCATTTAATGAAAGATAAGCAAAATATTAGTTTCCTATATCAATTTTTCTTTAGTTAAAACAGATTCACAGTTTCTTAAATCTCATTTTTCAGTAGAATACAGTCTGAAGATTATTTTGTTTACTAAAACGTATAAGGAAGATGGAAGTGACCAAATTTGGCGTTGCATTAACCATAGCAGCAAGTCTATTGCTGTGAGAGAGAGAGAGAGAGAGAGAGAGAGAGAGAGAGAGAGAGAGAGAGAGTGTGTACGTTACAGAAGGTTACTCCTCACTGCAGCCGTTGGCTTGTTGTAAGTCAGACCTTGGAGGAGAGAATGGGAAGACTATAATTTCAGAGGGCGGCTGAGAGCCAGACAGGAAAAGTGCCGCCATGAAGGGTCCCTTCACAAGCAGTTCTTCATCTCGACGTGGGGAGCGCAGGAGCCCGTGGCTCAGTCCCGGATAGACCACCTGAATTCGCAGACCACCACTATCGCCATCCCGCGGCCGAGAAATGTGTTTCCAAAGCGCAATCACTTCCACGGTATGGTGCCTCTGCCGCGGTTCTCTTTGGCGCTAAAACTCTGAAACAGATCGGTTGAGATGAGATGAAGGTACAAACAGTTCGGTGGAATGAAGGAACCTCCCCAGCATTCGCCTAGTGACCCAGGAAAACACCAGAAAGCGTATGCATCAGAGGGGTCGGCCGCGGAGAACCGATCCCACGACCTGCCGAATGCCAGTCCCAGAGGGAACGCCTGAGCCCCCTGACTCGGTGTATTGGTTATGCACTCCGGTTCTAGTGAATTCTACTAAAAGTTCACCTCATGTTACCTTAAACATGTGTGCACGTTAGCCTTTCGTAATGTCTTGTCGACAAGCAAGATTAAAACGTGGGTTCTTCTCTTAACCATTTGTGCTTCTATAAATATTTCAGGCTTTAGTTATCAGGAAAAAGAATGTGACATGTTGCATCCACATATTTTTTTCTACATATCCTTTTTCTGACTATTTATTCTTAAAAACTTAGAATCAGGCTGAAGAATGCAATGCCATAGCCTGATTTGAACCAAGAAATTTCCGGTTTTCGTCCATCTGAGCTACCATGGCAGCAAGCCGGCACAATGATGTATTTCCCAACTCTCTCGCATTTCCAGGTAAACCACAAGAATGTCTCAAAAATGTTTTCAGATAACATACTCCAAATACGACTTAGAATGCAGGCACATAATTAAGGTGAGGCTATGTCAGGTATGATCAAAATGTGTGAAAAGTTTAAAAAGAACCTTTTTTCATAATAAAATAATATGCTAATTAATTATTTTTTCACAAAGTTTTCGAAAAATATTCCATATAGTGGAAAATTTGGAGTGCGGAGGGCTGTTCACGCATCCGGAGCTTTTTATAGCAATGTTTTGTTTTGTTTTAATTCCGGAGTCTCAAAACGTGTATTTCCATGAAATCGATACATCGAATTTTTGAGTGGAATACAACACTTCCTTTGCCTACTATGGATAAGCAATAGGGAAAGTAATAAAAATGAAATCAAAATAATTTCTTAAGTTGTTATACTTATTCATGAATAATGTTTCGCAATGACTCCTGTAGAACAGTGTTTGAAGAATAATAATAATAATAATAATAATAATAATAATAATTATTATATCTAGGCTTAGGTTTGCAATGAAATCCGCAAAGTTAAAGAAGTTTATTAATTTGATATCCCTGAAGCTCTTAGAAAAGGAACTGTTATCCTATTGATTTCTTGTGATAATTTTTACTAAAAACATATCTTTATCCAAGAAGTATGTTACAAAGCTTCGGCCTTCGGATTTTGGATAAAGTAAAGCCCTATTTATACTTATAACGTGAATTAAGGTGGAGGCATTTATTTTTCGCAATATAATAAGGAAATATTTATAATTTGCCTAACACTGGCCGAATCGTGCATAATTAGAAATGAAATACTTTGTAAATCTATGAATGAGAGAGGGAACTGCAACCAAACTATAAGAAATGCATTATTGTACAATAATGCATGAGTAAATACATTCAAAACCCTGCATTATTATCTGGTCATTGTGCACAAATCTTTCCATTAAGAGCATTAAATAATAATAATAATAATAATAATAATAATAATAATACTTGCATGCCTTTTGGTACCTTCTTAACAGTAAGACAGTTCATTATTATCAGAGCTATAATATCAAACAAATTTATAGGCCAATATGTAATAGACGGTCAATATCTAGAAATCCTTTGAGCAATTCTACCTGCAGAGCTATTTCCATACTCAGTGAAAAGCGCAGATCTTACAGCATTAATTCCAAAATGCAATGGGAAACAAAGCTAGGCGCAATATGTTGGGTTGAATGCTTGCTGAAGCGGAAATTGGCAAGAGCAGAAAGGAATTTCCAATCAGAAGAGCTACACATTTTTTCATCGCATGGTTCACACTGAGTCATCGAAAGAGGGCAGGCAGGGTAACTGGAAATTTGGCCAGAGATATCTCAGATATGCACCTCCCACTCTCTCATGGTGTACCTACTGGGACATGTTCTACCGCAAGGTGTTTTGTCAAATGTGTGAATAAACTTTTGATGGTCTTCTTAAAACAGGGTATATTTAATTGCAGTTCTTTGGCATAAATGATGATGCACACAAGTCTCATAGCAACATGGACAAACTGTTATAATGACTTAAAGGTGAAACTTGACCAAAAAGTGTGGGAAATTAAAAAAAAAAAAACTTTTTAGTGTGATAATTGAATAAAGAAAATATTTTTTACCTTAGCGCATTTCAACTATTAACTATCTGAAGCTGTAAATGGACAATCGGATGCTTATTATTGCCACGTCCAACTTTAAGCCTTATTTTGTGCAAACGTTTTTTCCAGCACTTTTGCATACTCAAAATGGTCCACATGAAGCAATTTGTATTAATTTGTTTCAAAACTCTTATAGTACCTAAAAATGAAATAAAATATCATATTAATTTTTCGAATTAAAGCTCCAATTTTCAGAAATACATTATTAAATTTTGAAAAATCAACAGTCCTGGAGAGTATAATATGTAACAGTTTGTCTACAATAATTAGGGTTAATATGAAAAATCTCATACAATGGATGTGTTTTTAAACTCATTTACTGTAAAACTTGAACTCTTAATGTGAATATTTTTAAAAATACACCACATTGCTCATTTTTATTGAAGCAATGAATTTGGACAGGCAAACATTATTATTTAAATAACCGTAGATTTTCATACATGGCAGAAATATCACTATTATTATGTATAATAACTGGTGTAAATTTCAACATAACATCTTACGTGCTGTGGATTTTCCAAATTTCGCAGATTCGTCACCTTAAACTAACTTGGAGCGCCAATGCTGCTGGGGCTTGCTGTAAGAAACGATAGAAAAGCGTAGGAAACTTACATATAACGGCAATTTCAACACAGATCCTCTGCACTAAATATCAGAATGTTATAATATATTTATTACATATGTTGAAGTGCAAGAAAAATGTTATGTGGCTCGCCAGATTATCTATTAAACCTAACGGCAAAAAAATTCAGCGGAGCTGACACCTAGAGTGCTGGTTGAGACCTGCTTTCTATGCGAGGGGTCTCGGGTTTGATTGTGTGTGTGTGTGTGTGTGTGTGTGTGACATAAGGTAAAAACCCAAAGAAATATCAGAAAGCCAATGACCACTGTACAAGGGTTAACACTATTACCGATAGGTAGTGTTTTCCACCGGTATGACGATGCAGTTAAAGGACGGATATAAAATGGAAAAATTAAAATAATGAAAAAACAAACAATAAGGGTATGTTAGCTTTTCTTGGTGGAAGTTTCATTCGTGCCATTCTGTACCACCGTAATCAATAGCGAAATATACCGTATCCTATAAGACAATCACATAATACGACTTTTATCTGACTTCCATACACTGTGTTTGGTTAAGTTTTAGCTTCAGAATAAGAGTGGGTACTCCGTTTTGCCAACTTCAAGAATTCTCATCACTGGATCGACCTTAACTTGTTCACACGCCTGTCTAAAGATATGTATATGTATTATGAATTCCATTTCAGCACAAATCATATGGGTAGGTTTTAACTGAAAATTATTTATGAAGTTGAATGAAACATGCAACATATGAAGAATTTAAAAATAGTTCCTCCTTTTATGTTTGCTGTAATACTGTTTATAAGTTTATGTTGATGCAATGGTTAATTCTTCAATTTTTTTTGACAACCAGTTTTTAAGTTCAAATTATAATCATTACAGTTTATACAAATCGTATTGCATAAAGAATATTCCAGAAAAGTTTTCATTTGAAGTAATATAAGCTTTCTAATGTACAAATATCTACCTTAGATTTAAATCAAAGTTTCATGTATTTTACCAGATTAAATTAATGACTATGATGCATCTATGTCTACAGACTATGAAACATCTGTTCACACCTTTAAATTTTGACAAAGGCGTGCACTGTGTTCCAATTATTCATTTTCATAAATTTTCCTATTCAAACTCTATATTATCCTAAAAGTTAAAAAAAAAAAAAAAACTTTTCTGCAAATCTGCATGCCTACTAAACAACGCCAGAGGGTTAATCAAAATAGTATGCTTTAAGATGCTGGTAGGCATTAATTGTAATATCCCTTTGAATTTCAAATTACATTCAAATAGTTTTTTTTTAAATCATCTACTTAATTGTTTATAGAGTAGGGATAACAGATTCTGAAACCTTTAGTGAGAAAACTACGGGATAGCTTAAGCGATTCAAACTATTCAACGTCTCCGTCAAAATTCGCCGGTGCATTGAATAATGACAGATACATATATCCATTTAACAAACTTATTACACTAATTAGTCTCCATATGATGGAAATGTAAATATATACATCCATTCTGGGATGTATTATGGATTTACAGAAGTGCTCCCTTTGAATCAGAACCGTTACACATTGGTTAATGAGAGGAGGGAACTTGATATTACAAAATTCACTTGCTGTTTTTTTAAGTTATAAACTATATCTAATCATAACCACATTTCGTTGGTTTCCCAGGACTGCATATTATTTGCGATGGAACGCAATTTGATTGTGATTAAACTACACGTAAAGTGATTCTGAAATACAGAAACGTATATTGCATAAAGATGAAGCAATAGCTTATTTATATTGTTTTCCGTAATCTACTTAATTGTTTATTGAGTAGGGATAACAGATTCTGAAACCTTTAGTGAGAAAACTACGGGAAACAAATAAGCAGATGGTTTCGTGCTTTGTAAAGAATATTAAGTTTAGTACGGCAGAATATTAAAACAGTTGTAAGGACTTAATGAAAAAAGCATACATGTCCCATAGTGCCCTATTTTTGAAAAATGGTCAATACTGGCGAGAAAATTAAAAGTGTAGGATGGGTATTGCCCGGAAACGAAACGGGACGAAACAAGAACTAGAATTGGAACGGAGAAGCAAGATGAGTATGCCATATTCATACCCGAGAGCGCGAATGTGAAGCAGTACTCCTATCCACAATTGGGTAACTCGAGTATATCGGCTTTTAAGTTTGTTTCACAACCAATCGGAATAGAAACCAGAACGATAAAGCAAAGCGAAAGCTTAGCCAGCTTAGGACTTGCAGTTCGCAACGAACCGAAGATAGAAGCGGGAAATTAAGTCAAATTTATTGTGTCGATGATAACGTGCGATTTTGCGCATATGGATATCATGTGTTTAATACGGCAATGACAATGAACTTTAATGATCAATACATAGACATTTGCAGAGAGCGATATTGTTAACATTTGTGAGTCGTAAACTAAACGAAGTATCGACAACATAAATGAAACTGATTCGACGTACATAAAGCTGCCCGGAAGTTTTTTTTTGTTTGTTTTTTTTTCCATGCCTGCTACTATAAGGAACTCTAACGGCTATTATGGGTCCCCCATGACTATGTAAAAGATACGCGATATGCACATGAAACACGAAACTTAAACCCTTCTGTTGAGGTTCCGGCCTCGAAAGCTTTCCGTGCTTTTGCATGCTTAGATTTGAAAACGATTGTTGAACCTCTCCCCGCCTCCTCTTCTATCCCGGACAACTGAATCCCATGCGTACCCGAGAGCAGAGCTTAAAGTTTGATTTTTTGGTAGAAAATTACTCTTCGTTAATTGGTGTTACATAAGCCCTAAAGCGCACAGTTTCTGCTCTACCATGGGTTGCGGCTTTAAATGGAATTATAGAAAATAAAGATTAATATAATGGGAAGTAAATGCAAGAATTGTTGACATTCAGGATTTATCAAGACAATGTACCAAAGAGCGTTTACAAACATTATAAATGTTGTGACTGTAACTGGATCTAAAGCATTTTGTTGTTGTTTATAGCGTAAACCACATTGAACTCCATATATTAGGCATAAAAACCCGAGGTTATGGAACATAGATTAGAAATTAAAGTGTAACCATGATTATTAATACATTTATCTTACATACTTATCAGTTGTATGCTTTTAAAGTTTCTTTAGGTCATTTTTACTCTCCTGAAATAATAGGGTGTGTTCTGTACATAATAGATTTATCCGCATCTGCTGCGGGAATGATAACCTCTTTCTTTAAGCACCTTAATTAAGACATTTTCTTCCGAAGGTCTCGTCCTAGGGTTTTATAACTTTCCATAAAATTAAATTAATAATAATAATAATAATAATAATAATAATAATAATAATAATAATAATAATAATAATAATCTCTTGGCATTATCTTCTGAAACGTCAATGCAAAGAAACGCTAATATATTTTTTCAATAGTAGCATTTCTTGCGAACTTCTAGCCACATCAGGAATAATAAAACTAATACATCTCTGAAAAAATCATCACTATAAGCACGTAAAAGTAAAGTTTGAAAATGTATACCTCTTTTTCTTTTAAAGCTTTATAAGAGGGTAAAGAAACTGTCCCAAGAAATAAACCTCTAAAGAACCATGCATAGGGACGTAATATGAATAACATTTAGGGGGGAAAACTTATTTTACTGAAATTGTTGGGAAATTTTACTGAGTTTTTCTAAAAATTAATGTATTATTTTACTGTTTGTGAATGTATTTATTGTAGCAAAAAATTTTATTATGCTGCATGTAATGTGGCATGTATAAGGTATATAGCTGTCATAGCTTGCCTTGACGTACTAGTTCTTCACATAAGAAAATAAAGTTCATATTTTGTAAGTCATAAAGGTTGCGCAGCACTTGGATCTGAAGTTAAAGAAAGCCTTATTATAAGTGATGGAAATTAATTGTTCTCATTTCATATTTGATCATTTATGGTAAGCGTGGTGAAAACAGCCATCTAAGGAATGAAATTTACCACAGTTGAACTTTTTGAAACTCTCCATGAATAAAATGTAAGAATTATTACTCTTCGTTAGCTAATGAAAAGTGATAAACAACTTCTAAAGAATCGAATATACAGAGTGGTAAATATGCTTCATATGATTGGAGACCATTCATGTGACATATTTTAGAAGATTCGCGGGGTGCAGCACAAATGTGGCCATAACATTTTAAAGTGGTCGTATTCTTATTTTTCTACATGTATTACGTACATAATGTATAGAGGAAGTATTCTAGTGCACCCAAAAATTATATACCAAGATTTCTCCGGAAATATATATTTTGAGATCCCATAAGTCCATAAAAACATTTTTAGAAAAAAGTCCGTGTGTGACTATGAACAGCATAACTCAAAAACTAAAAGACCCTTAAAAACGAAACTTGGTATTTAAGTTTGGTATCTTCCAGGGATGCGACACGAAGCTTTTCAAGAAACTTTCCCCAACCCAGCTACCCTTTGCGTGAATTTGGTTTTTATAATTTTATTTTTCTCAAAAATGACACGATTTTTATTAAAATGGCGCATTTTAAATCTATTTACACAACAATTAAAATTTATGTCTTGAGTTTTCTGGGAATAGCTTCTGAAAACCTGTTCGTTCTGGATGAATTTTGTTAACATTTGCGTAACTGGCAAACCGTAAGAAATAGACAAAAACTTAATGCACAAAAAATGTAGATATCGTTAAAACACATAATATATGCCATATACATTTTTCTTGTAGAGTTAACCGCTTTCGATATATTCCGTGTTGACTGTGGCATAAATGTCCATTTTTCCTATTCAGAATTTAACTAAACATATTTGTATTCGACAACAATCCATCTCTCTGAAATGGCGTGCTTTTGATCTCAATTACTATTCGACAATTTCCTCAAACCCTTCATATTTCCTCTGCATTGCTCTCAATATATTTGACTATTAATATGACGCGTAGTCTATAGAGTCGGTTAACACCACATAGTTTAAAACGAACCGATGGATGAAGAAACAACTACCATTGCAAACTTTCCCAATTATTTCGTCAAAATCTGAGTTATTTCTGTTAGAACTATTTTCAACCGCACCAACACATGTTCGTCAGTCAAATGAGATCCGAACCGTGACTTGTTATAATTCGTTTGTGAAAATGTTGCTCTCATAAATATGTGGAAGCAAACATAGCTATTAAGAATTTTATCTATGCATAAATTTCATATTTACCGTGGCAATATATATTAAAAATCTGTTGTGCAACATTCACATAACTTTCTCTAACTATTCCATATACAATCTGTTCTTACTAAAGATTATTATTTTCTAGATCATGCCAATCGAGATAAACATCATACCTAGTCTTATTGCTTGCTTCTTTGGAATTAGAAGGAAAATAAGAGAATGCATTAAGCAAAGCGAGTCAAGTCATTTGAAAGCTGGTCACTATGTGAGAAAATTGAGATTCGGTTCACTTTGCATGGAGCCGTTTGAGAAAGGTTAGGTAGTTTAAAATTGAAACCAATAACAAGGAATGTCTCGAAAACGGTCAACTCTACAAACAAACAAAAAAAAAAAAAAAAAAAAAGTGTATATCATAAATTATGTGATTTAACAAGATCTACAGTTTTTGTGTAGTAGGCTTTTGTGTATCATTTACGGTTTAACCGTTACGCAAAGTTTTACAAAACTCGTCCAGAATAAAGAGGTCTTCAGAGAATATTTTCAGAAAAATTTCTTCCTGGTAGAAACTAAACTTAAATACTAAGTGTGGTATTTAACGGTCTTTTCATTTTTGAGCTATGCTGTCCACAGACACACAAACGGATCTTTTTCTATAAGTGCCTCAGTGGTCCTCAAAATATATTTCCGGTGAAATCTCGACATCGAATTTTTTGGGTAGAATACGATACCTTCTCTATCCACTGTGCACATTGTGCATACGGGCTAGAGAAAGTAACAATGTATAAGTTTTCACAGATATTAATTGCAGCTGCAAACTTAATCTTACCCTTGCAGGTTCAAATTGTATAAGGTTTACAAAAAATTCAAGAAATTCCCTGGAATATTGATTATCATTTAGCTTTTCAGGTAAGGGAACATGTTCATTATATTCCTTGTTCTAATTTATATTTTGGAGGGGTTGCAAAGAGGAAAAGTGATACAGCTGCCGCTCTTGTAACTGCCCATTCCAAATTTCAGCTGCATGGCAAAGGGTTTAATTTTATCGTGCACGTTTACTATATTTTTATATCTTCCTTGTTTGTTAAACCTATTTAAGTATCTGTGTATTTACTCCCTTTCAACAGCACATAATTCCAATTACAGAAAGTAAATGTCAATGTCAAAAAACTAGATCAAATCCTTATATACTACTACTTCTACAACAAAGGTTTCTACATATGTTCGTTTTTCAACACAACTATTAGCGAGTCTCAGAGATATGTTCCTTGTCATGTTGATTTTTCATTTTGACTAAGTTGAAATTATTTTTACTTTTTCTACACGTACTATACATACAGTAGGTAGAAAAGGTATTGTACTCTACCAAAAAAGTTTGATGTCGAGATTTCGCCGTAAATGTATGTTTTGAGACTCCCTGAATAAAAAAACATTTTTATAAAAATATGAGTGAGTGAGCGCGTGTGTGAGAGGGGTAGCGGGGAAGCATACCTCAAAAACAATAAGTCCGTTAAGTACAAAACTTGGTGTTTAAGCTCTGTATCTTCCAAGGATGGGACATGGAGATTTTTCAAGAAAATCCTCCACCAATACTAACCGTTACATGCAACGTTTTTTGAAAATTTGGATTTTCTAAAAATGGCTGTTGCGATTTTGATTAAAGTACCATATGCTTAAGGTATTTTCATGACGAATGAAATGTATATCTTAAATTTTATGGGAATAGTGTCTGAAAACATCTTCACTCCTCATTACTTTTGTGTAACTGATAAAGCGTAAGGGATAGACAAAAAACTTACTTCACAATGTAGAAGCACACAATAGCACACAGTTTATGTCATATACCTTTTTTTTTTTAGTTAACTGTTTCAAAGATATTCCTTGAATTTTAAACCTCTTAAACTCTTCTCAAACGGTAAGTCATCTATCGTTTCATATATCTTTTGTTTTTCTCCTAGCCACGCAAAGAGAACCTAATTTCAATTGTTTCATGTAGCAACAGCTTTTAGAAGATTTGACTGTCGCGTTAATCTAGTGTATTCTCTTATTTTTCTTCTACTTATAACGAAAGAAGTAATAAGATAATTTCTGCTAATGTTTATCTCAACACGATTTAGATGAATAAATAATCTTTCCTAAGAATAATTTGTTAACAGAACAGGTAAAGCAAGTCATTTGAATAGAACACAACATTTTTCTAAACAGCGCATGGCATGGAAAAGAACATCGGTTAAAAACACCTAATCCCGCCTCCCCAAAGTATCCTTTCCACTACAATTGCACAAAGCACAATCCTCAGTCACATAAATCATGATACCAAGCAAACTTGATATCCCTGCTTGAAGTGGAACGGAATTGTGTGGATAGTACCTAGGATGGGTAGGATTTAATCGCTCTACGCTCTCTCGCTAACAATGCATCCTTCACTCTGGGCCATCCGAGCTATTCAATTATAGTAAACGAAGGGTTTCTGGTGATTTCTATCTTGTTAGCGACATGAATTATTGGTCTGTTGTCGTGCCAATGAGGGATAAACTTCCAAAATATGGGGCTTCGAGGGGTAGTTGTATGCTTTCAGGATTCATCCCAGTTGCAATAACCACAAATCCCTAATTACGCGACTAGCGAGTTGTACCAAGTAACGCCAATACTTTGGCGTATTTCTCCATAGTTTAAATCGGGGATCTGAAATATAATTTCCTAGCCTTGCAACTAAAACTATCTACTAAAAGTTTACGTGCAATCTGTTTATGGCCAATGATTTCTTTAACCAATAGTTTGGACTGGTATCAAACCTTAGCATTTGACAATCCCGCGTACAATGTATGTCAGCATTTCCACTAATCGTTTTAATAACTACAGTGCGAATGCGGGACCCGTAAAATATATCACAATAGCGCCAAAGGCCCAAGTTAACCTTCTAACCCATCCTCTATTGTGCGTGTAGCATGATTGGATTGCCTGACAGCATGCGTATGGGGAGACATCGGTCCTGGAGGTGATCGCTATCGGGGATGGCGGATGTGACACCGATCCTCTCCGCCCCAAACAAGGTTCAGTCGCTTATCTGTAAGTTAACGGAGAAAATTCTTCAGCTCTTAAAGTTATGCGAACACGTATGTTTGTAGTTATTTCTGCATTTTATAACTTTCAGATGAATTGATGACAGTTCATTTAAGAAATATTGTGTTCCATAAATGCAGAGATAAATATGAACCATTTGTTCTAATTTTGAACACTTACCTACTGGTTTAAGTTCTGTTCTCCCTAGTTAGCACCTTTGTTGGTGATGATGATGGTGATGATGATTATAAGGAATGTTCTGTCTGAAGGTTGGTCTAACCCTCAAAGGCTAGGTCACAGATGGCAAAATGATATGCCTAAGGTAAGTGGGCGCTGTAATGGTTTGTCATTATCTGATTTTATATGCAAACGAAGTGACATCACACACTACTTTTCCACCCAAGATGAAAGATTATTTTTCTAAGATAGCAAATTCTTCGTCCGAGCGGGAATTGAACTTGGGTTCATTTACGTATTCGGCGGCAGAATTGAACATCGTATTCTAGGTGAGATTTTCAAAATCATGGATCACAACTATCTAACAATGTTTCTAAACATGGAAAGTATGGCAATTCTAGCAGTATTATTTTCCAAAATTTCGAAATTAAACGACATAATGTTTTTACGCTTGTCAACTGAAGTTACAATAAATAAATAAATAAATAAATAAATATATATATATATATATATATATATACCTGCTCCCCCAATGATTTTGGGTTTTGAGAAGCAAATGCAACAGAAACTATTAGACTGTTGAGATGCGACCTGTAACAATATTAAAATTCGGACTAGATGCTTTGAATACATAAGCAAGATTATAAATGCTGTTAGTTGTATTTCTAGCCGTACTTTCAATCATTCTACCTCTTTTCCATTTTCCATTACTTCTTACTGAGGTAGATGTCCTGGAGTAATTCCAAGGCCAATGGTGTTATCCAAATTTGATAAGACAAAATTTTAACCAAAATAGAATATTCCTACTTCATTTCCTCTTTAAATTAGTTTCAGAGTAACATTCACCTGAGAACTTCATTTCAGACATAAAACACTTTTTGAAACAGAAACTTAAATCTTTATGTGTGAAATCAAAATTACCCATATATAATCATAATAAACAAAATATCGTAACAGAGCTCACAGATTTAATTTCACCAATTTTACTTCCCCTGCGGTTGATGTAGCGAGTTTTATCGATATTGTTTTTGTACACTTAGGAGGAGCTTTGAAATACTGACTTTCCATAAATTTGGAACACGAACTCCGAAGTGTGGTACAACCTTTCTAAAGTAGTTGGTGCATTTTGGCGTTATTATTAAATTTAAGCATTCTATTCTTGAAGTAAACATGAACCAAACCATCATACAGCTTTCCTAAACATTAAATAAGCATACTATCCGAGTTTTATATTTCATGCATAATATAAAAGTAATGAAAGTTAAAAATAATATATTTTTATGATGGTACACGCTGGTTGGAATTAGCAATTGTTATGACCATTGTACATCTAAATCGTATTAAGTACTTAATGGTTTAATAATTTCTAATCAACAAAACACCAAAAATCTCCATTTCAGAACAACACATTTGTGAAATTTAAACTCTTTTTGTGCACATAAAACTTATGAAGATGAAATTGAGCGTTTGCATGCATGGCCGTGTTCTATTGAGGGATATTGGACCCATTTTTCTGCTTTCCTCAGTTGTTCACATGTTTGCATCCAGTGAAAATTAATGATCTTAATGTGTAAAATATGCAATAAAAGATAAATTTGGGTGAAGATGTGGAAAGCTGACTTCTCTAGACAAGTGTTTCACCCTCAATATAAACGACAGATAAATGGTAAAGTGGATACCTAGATAACTATTAAGTACGCTGATGTAGCCTATTTAGCACAGCTTGATAAGTAATGGTAAATTCACATTTTAAACATGCTATATCTAAAACTGAATACGTTCTGTATCATATCACCAAAAACTTCCATCTTCTTTGTAAGCCGCGGCAACTTGAAGAGTTATTATGATCATTGTTGTAGGAGATATGTTATTACTATTTTTGGAATGCATACCCTATTGGAATCCTGGATCTATAGCTATATTAAATAACGCTATTAAACACTGCAATTTACTGTCTGACCGTAACGAGTGCACCTGTAACTGTTGAGGTAAGAAATACCGCTTCCCGGCATTATACATGTTATGATATCGGCTAGGCCTTCTGATCGCCGATCAACTTCGCAACATGTGCGTTAGATATGCCGCCATATGTTCCGTCCTGAGCAGCAGTTGGTGCAACAATGACACATAATACTTACACGTAACGGTTGAACAAGGACATGAACTTGTTGCAGCCAGTCTGGTCAGCCAAGCTTAGGAGGTACATTCTGCACCACGCTTTTATAGAAATAAAACGGCTAATTAATTTAATTGCTTCAATTCTGGATGACGTTACCTAGATACTCGTTTCACTTGATGCACGCACAAATTTCTACCATTAACACGCGCAGACTGCCCTGTCTTAATTTCATCTAAGAGAAGAGTATATTTCCATTTTGTGAGATTTCATAGCGGTATAAGGATGTTCTGGGAGGACTGAATCACACTATACTCTCTGCTACAAGCAATAGAAATGTATATTTAATTTTATAATTTTATATTGTAACAAGCGGGTTATCCGATGTTGCACGCTGAACACTTTAAACACTGATGATCAATTAATTTCTTTTATCTCCCACTGTTCTTCGTGGAATTGTTATGCAATGATCTAGAATTATATAGTTAATCATCCCATTCACTGTGTATCATACTAAGCGATATGGTTCCGAGATAACGTTTGAGACTCGAATTCCAATGGTCTTGGATTTGATTCCCTTCGAACCCCCACACTGAATTTCGGATTTTGTGATTTTCCCCTGTCGGTAGGAGAATTCTGTGCTCGCTTATAATCTTCCGTGCCTTCCTTTCTTCATATTCCTTTCATTCCACTTCCTTCTCATCCTTCAGGTGTGCTTCTAGGTTTAGTGGTGTATGGCGGTGCCAGGAGGACGGTGTGGATGTTTTCTCAAACAAAAGAGTACTCCTCGAGGACACCAGAGGGTTATTTTTTCGCCCTCTTTGGCACCTACAGCGTGGAACGAGTCTTCGAGCCTGGGGCTGTTAGGGACTCTCACGCGTCTCTGTGGCTTGTCCGCTACGGCCTGTAGCCTCCTTCACTTCATCCCTTCCTCCCGGAAGGGGTGTTAGCCGCAAAAGATCTCTGTAGAGTCCGGATTCTTTTAAAAAGATTCTCTAACCCTTGTCAACATTGTCCCTCATTTTTTTAATAGTGTTTAACGCCCGCGTTTACTGCATATGACACCGCAGGCGATTGCACTAATGATACCTGGAATGAAGATGGAATGCGATGGCGGGGGAAACCGGAGAACCCAGAGAAAACCCGCCTCTGTGCCGCTTTGTCCACCATAAGTCCTACATGCGATCAGCACTCTGCCACGGCGCGGCCTTTCTTCGCTTGGTCTACCTTGTAAACCAAATAACAGAGGACCTTTTCACTGCTTGGGTGTAAAATTTTCCGAAAATATTTAATTTAAAAATTATAACACGCATCTTATTGAAGAACAGAGTTCAATCTAGACAGACATCAAGCATCCTGGTTTACTATAACTAAGAAAAATATCGTGTTGCGTTCTGCCTTTTAGTTTATTACTTGCTGCGTGATAAACATAGCAACAGCGAATATCGGCCTACAAATTTATAAAATACTCCAAAAGTGATATATATATAATCTGATAAAGAAGATTATTTTGCATAGGACAATTTTCACTGTTATTAGCAACTTGATGACAGCGCAAGAATAGAAAAAGACGAAGCCAATGACATCTACACGTTAGATACATACAGAGATATCCCGTTTACCCGCATACTGTCTTTTACGGTTCAGACAGCATGTTACCACGGCAACATGTGCAACTCGCAATAGGGAAGCCACTGGTTCGATTTCACGGCGGTCACTTACTCCGACCCAAGGGATTTACTTAGTTTCCCCGGGTTAGTAGGTAAATGCTGGGGTAGTCCCTCTTCTGTCAGGAATTTGCTGTCCCTCAATCTCTGTACCAATATTTCCTATGGTGTCATCTGTTCCACAGGTTGTAGCACCAAGTGTTCTGGAGGAAGCGTTAGGGCGGTAGATGTTTTCTTTGGAAAGGTTTCTTCCCTGCCGTCGGTAAAGACTGTCCGGTAAGAACTCACCTCCGAAGTTGGCCGCATCAGGGTGGGGAATACCGGGGTTGGGGACTCCTGGTTTGGGCGGGCGCCTGCGAATGTGTTCGAGTTCGAAACATTAGGGACCCGGCAATGCTTGTGCCCACTGTCATTCGGATCTGGCCGCTTTCGTGTCTCTGGGTCTTTTTCGCTCATCCTTTCCTCTCAGGGATCACGTTAGAAATACAAGGGGCCACATTCGGTGCTCTATCCCAGATGTAGCATGCGTCTTTAATTTTATCTCTTTTACCTGCTTTTGTATAATAGACACGATAAGTAATAGGGTTGAAAACAAAATACGTTTGTCTAGCTTTGGTCCTCCGTGGTGCAGGGGATAGCGGGTTCGATTCCCGCTTTGGGCATGGGTGTTTGTAGTGTGTTTCTGTGTTTTATTCTTTCTTCTCCCCTGGTGGCCAATTAGGTTACATCTGAAGACCAATGTGTGTGTGTGTGTGTGTGTGTGTGTGTAAAAAGAGTATATTTGTGTAAGTTTGCCACTCATCATTTTACGTAAACACTGACTTTCAGCCAGAGCCTTGAACAGCCATGCTGCTCTCCCAATGAATGCATTGAATTTGGTGTTTATTTCGCTTTCCGTGATTACTGACATACCTATGTGTATCGGTAATTAATCTCAGGTGCATACTAATCACGTGAGAAGTCCAAATTAATCCTTAAAATTTCGTCCATTGTAATGTCTGGAATGGAACCATATTTAGTGTTTAAGGCAATAAATCGATGAATTGTTGTCAAAGAGTGGCCCGTAAATCGATTTTCAGATGTTTAGAGTTATATTTTGTTTGTATTTTCCAGTTTCATACCCTATTTTCAAAATTCCAATAGCTGTGATATTTATGAAGTAATGCTTAAATTTAAATCATGACATGCATGTATTTTACTTGATACCCCAATTTTCAAATGTATTGTTCCCCAATACTTTTTTCAACACCTCGCAATATTCAATATGCTGCAAATATGAAACACGTTTCCTGAAATTTGCAGCTTTTGTGGAAAATTGTTGTACATAAAAAGTTACTTGGTCATTATATGTGATGCATACAGTTTGTGTAATTAAATATTTGATGTTATACAGAACACAAAAATGAAAAAAGCATAGCATTAATATTTTAGTATTTGACAGCTAAAATATTCCATTTTACCGAATAAAGCCCAATTTATATTTTATTATGATTTAGAGTGTATAGATTAAATTTGGAGTAAAAGATCTGTAATGGTTTATCATGAGAAACATTTTGAAAAAGAGCAAAATTATAACCCTGAAATTTTAGTAATAATATTTCAAGAGTGTTTAACTTATAGGTATAAAATTTGGTATATAGTTGTAGAGTAGATGCCAATTATTACATAAACATTTGAAGCTAAGAAGTGAAAAACTGCACATTTTAATAGTTTTACCGATCGGTTGCCTTAAAAACGTGACCACATGCATATAACGTTTAAAATCAAATAACTAAACCGCCTTACTCAAATAATAGTCGCCAATAAGATTGGGACAGACTACATACTGATTTTCTAACTGTTTTTATAGCTTGTAATATGAATTTATGTTTCCAATTGTACTTATTCAACAAAAATGCCGATGTTGTATTCCAGGGGTGTGTGATCAGGTCTTTAGTTGTACATTAGTTTACAAGCTATTGACTGGATGAGTGAGTACAATCAAGCTGCTGGATTATCATGAGGGAATTAATTAAGTTATACAAACACTAAACACGATTTCTTACTTTTGAGGTGTCAGACACAGCCTGGTGGCGGTAATTGCTTCTTGTATATCTACCCCTGTAATTGTGGTCTAGACCTGGTAAGTATGCTATTGTGTTACTCGCAAATACGTCTGGCGACCAGACAGCCAAACAGACAGAACTTGAAGAGCCCTGAACCGGAAACGCACACTTCTTAGTAATATTTACAATCCTTATAAGAGTATTTGAATTATCATGTTGGCATTACTATGTATGGTATTTAACACCCTAAGTTTTACCCGTATGTGCAGTGTACAAGTGGATAGAGAAGGTATTGTATTCCTCAGAAAATTTTATATCGAAATTTTACCATAAATACGCGTTTTGAGACCCTCTGAACTCATTTTGTGTGTGCCTCTGTGTGTGTTTATGACTGTGGGCAGCATAGCTCAAAAACGGAAATTTGGTTAAATGGCAAGCTTGGCATTTAAGTTCAATATCTTTCAAGGATGCGACACGAAGATTTTCAAGAAAATCCCCACCCCCAACTACCCTTTAAATGGAACATTTTTCGAAAGTTTAGGTTTTCTCAAAAGTGACTGTAACGATTTTTATTAAAATGTCAAACATTTAAGATATTTTCATGGCAAACGAAATGTATATTTTGAATTTTCTGGGTATAGCTCCTGGAGACCTCTTTATTTTGGATGCCCTTTGTATATTTCTTGTATAACTGGTAAATCGTAAGGTATAGACAAACATTTTCTACACAAAATGTAGATCTTATTAAAACACGCAATTTATATCATATACCCCCTTTTTGTAGAACTGACCGTTTTCGAACCATTCCGAGTTATTGGTTTCAGTTTTAAAGTACTTAAACTTTTCTCAAACGGGAGACATTTTTCTTTTCGTCTCTTGTTTGTTTACTCCTAGCATGCAAAAAGAACCTAATTTCAGTTGTTTCACTAAGCGATGAGCTTTTAAAAGCTCTGACTATCGCTTTAGTCAGATGTATTCCCGTATGTCCCTTCTACATACAAAGAAGCAAG
Source organism: Hymenopus coronatus (assembly GCA_030762935.1). Taxonomy (NCBI): domain Eukaryota; kingdom Metazoa; phylum Arthropoda; class Insecta; order Mantodea; family Hymenopodidae; genus Hymenopus; species Hymenopus coronatus. The sequence goes on along the minus strand of CM060900.1, from coordinate 270,060,096 downwards.
TAATAAGACCAATTCTATTTATCTTGATTAGCATTACGTATATAACAATAATCTTTTATAAGGAAAGCTTTTATGGAACAGCTAGAGAAAGTCATGGAAGTGGAACATAAGATTTTTTATTTACAGGAACCAAGGAAAATAAAGGGCAAAATGACGAGCGTTACCATGAGATATCACGTTTTAGCTATTCTCAAAGCGAAGCATGGTAATCATCACATGCGGTACACCGTTCATCGTTAAACTCATAAAACACCTGGCTAAAGATAACGTTTTAAACCATTATTTACTAAATAGAACTATCGAAATTAATTACAAGCAATCCAAGTATTGATCTAGCAGGCCATTATGTAACAATATTCTCACTTCCATTAAGGTATCAGCTGCGGCATTATTATTTAGGTATATTAAGGTGATGCATCTGTAAAATTTGGAAAAATTACTGCACTTAAGCTATCTTATTGAAATTCACACCGCTTTTTGTACATAATTATAGTGATACTTCTGCCAAGTATCAAAATTCTAGCTTGCATCGTTTTTAAAACAATACATTTTACTGTGTGTAATTGTATTGTTAAGTTGCGCATTTTTAATAATATTAGGAGTAAAAAATCCAGATGTATACAGCAAATGAGTATACAAACAGATCTGCCATATTATATGTTTTATAGTAGTCCTAATTAGTGCAGAAAAAGTACTGCTTTTCGTTTATCCAATACTCTTGATTTTTCAAAACGTAATAATCGATTTATCAAAATTGAATTATTATTTCGAAAAAAAGCAATATGACCACTTTCTTTTATGTGCTTTTATGAGGCAGTATAAAGACATTCTAACAAATTAGTGGAAAATTGCATTGTGTGGAACATTTTGGGTATAGAAAAGTGTTGGAAAAAAGTTTGGGAGAAAATAAGTATTAAAATTGGGAGTACCTATTCATCAGCATGTGCCTACCCATCTATAGCTTCATTTAATTGGTGGTTCAAATTCGCCAAATAGGAAAAAACTATATATTCCTTTGAAGTTTAGAATGAAGATGTTTTTATTCGGAGAAAAATATTTTTTTAATTTTTCCATTCTTTGCTCAAAATTCACATATGCATCACATTAAATAGCTATGGGGCGTGTATGTCAGATGTGCTGAATGTAAACAAGCAGCATAATATGTTCGTACTTTAAACTAATAAAGCACGTATAGGGCGGCGCCCCGGCCGAATGGTTAGCCCGCTCGCCTCAATCCCAGGGGAGTGCATTTGAGAGTTTTGGTGAGTCTTCTCCAGCTACTCCGGTTTCCCCTGCCATTCATCCCACCATTTGCTCATCATCATTTTTCCTGTCTTGCATTTCACTTTGATTTCATATCATTCACTTGCTCACTTTCATACCAGGCATTGGACCCATCCTGGCTTCCCTCTGATCCAGAGCCTCTGCTCAACAGGCGTCTGACCTCAGACTTTGGCTTGTAAGTTCTGTTTGATGTAGGCCCTAAATACGGAGAGGGTGAACAGAGAACGAAAGAAACAAACAAACAAAGAAAGAAAACACGTACTTATAGGTAGGGATAGTTTGATTATATTATTTAATGCCGTGCCACAACCGAACAGTTTTCTCCCAGGGGTGTGCAATAAGTCATTCCGCTACACGTTAATTCTGTTTGCAGACATGCATATTAGGCATAGGTATCATTAGCGCTAGTTAGGGATCTGAACTTTGAGTTGATTCTTTGTATTAAACCAACATTTTGTATTGATACATAGCTACTGATGCCTATTTTCCCCTGGATTTTACATCATCATGGATTGAATTCCCATGTCAGAACGCTTTTATGCTGTTTCATTTCTACACCCCCAATTACGTCTATGGTCATACTTTTAAAACAACGCGTTGAATGTAGATTATTAACATTGGGATTACATTTATATTTTCAAATACACGCACATTCACTCTCACATGTATACTTCCAGACTTTTTGAAACACAGGAAGTGACTGGGAGAAAAGAAAGAAAGAAAATCAGCCCTAGACAAGAATCGGACCCGGGACCTGTGTATGAGTAGTAACCTCGTTGAGCACTGTTTATTTATTTATTTATTTAGTTTATTAATGATGTATCAGAATTGCATGCTTTGCAGATCTCTGAGAATGGTAGAATATAAATACATAATTATTAGTAACATTTCAGGAAAACCTAAGATGTTCCTTTTAGCTGTGGAATATGGATAAAGAACTGCATTGTCATTAATATCAATTGCAATCTTATTTTTTATACCTCTATCACAAACTCCCAAGGACTATAATATTATCCAATCAACCAATTTATATTTTGAACATAGTTGTGATTGTTGTTTTATTACCTTGGATTGGAACTGGATATTATGAGAGTAAAGTGTAGTTAGTGATCGGAATCATTGGAGTTACTGAGTAGGAGATCCTGTGGCAGTCGTCTCTTCAGGTGTGAGGGCTAGCGGGCATGTTCGCCGATGTACGTCACAGCTCTTGGAACGTCCGGAAAGTATAAGAAGCGAGAGGCGATCTTGTGAGCTGGAAGGAGACCGAATTCTTGATATAGCTGTTGGTTCCTGTCAAACCAAGGAGCATTGTTAGTGATTCTCAGCAATCTATTTTGGAGTGGCTGTAAACGGCGCATGTGAGTGTTTTTAGCAGTGTCTCAGACTTGAGAAGCATAGGAAAATTATATATTCATTCAATTGATCTATTTATTTGGGATGAATATAGAACGGATCGTTTAGAAATTCTGCTTTCAAATTTACAATCTATCACCTATAATCTCAGCCATTTTACTTTGCAACGGTGATTATTTTCAACCAACCATAAAGACATCGGAACATTATATTTTATTGTAAGGATAAACCAAATAAGAGATTTGTACAGAAGAAGAAAGCATTCACTACCAAGAGCTATGTGTTTATAAAATAGTGGATAGAGTTTAGAAAGAGATAAGGCGATCGATAAGGCACGCCAAGTGAGCTTGTTGGTGTCCAACATTACTCCCAGATACTTGACAGGTGTGGTAGATGGTAATCAGATGATTTGTTTATTATAAATATTCAGGGCAAAGGGGTTAGCGAAACGTCGTAATGAATAAATCTTACCTTCAGTTTTTTCTGTGTTAAGAAATATTCGCCAAGCGCGAAACCACTCGCAAGACTATTAAGAGAAGATTGAAGTATGTGAATAGTTTCAGAGAGATCTGTGTGTGTGAGTAGAATAATACAGTATCGTCGGCGTATAAAGCTATGGAAGTGGAGGCCAAGCCAGGAAGAGCATAGGTATAGATGTTGAAAAGATCGGAGCGAGTATCGAGCCCTGTGGAACTTCTGCTTTAACAGAGTGCCAGGATGACTGAGTATCGCCTATACGAACAACAAAGCTGCGTTCTGATCACTGCAAATTGTAGTGAAGTGCAGAGTGCTTAGATCGAAAACTTAACTGGAAGTCTGGAATTGTTGTTTTGACACACATATTTAAGGAGACGTCGAAGTATTGCCTTTTCAAGGATTTTGGATAACGTCGGACTAATTGGACGGTAGCTACCCGGAAGAATTTTAGGCTTGTTTGATTTGTGTAATAGTATGATGCGAGCAAATTTTCAATTCTATGGAAAGTAAGCAAATCGGAGATAGGCATTCAGGATGGATGATATGTAAGCAAGTCCTTTACTTATCAGGTTTTTAGTGCTACATTAGGTACCAGATCGTGTACTGAAGAATTTTTTAAGAGGAAGATATTTAATCAAATTTCGAAGTTCACTGGGAGTCGTGAAGGAGATTCTCAGTGGAGAAATGGGTTTGTGTTGCAGAGTATGGAGTTCTTTTTCAGCGTCTAGGATAGTAGCATTACACAATGACAGATTTGGAGTGACTGTCTGTTCGTAGTGGGAAGCAAGAATGTCACATTTATCTTTAACTTCTGTGAAAAGACCATTACCGGTAGAAAGATCTGGAATGAGAGCTGGTTCACGAAGAAGTCGTCTCGTAGCATTGCATAAAGTGTGATTAAAGGGTGAAATGCTTATTAGCTGACGTTGATAGGTGTCAAGGCGATGTCTTTCGAGTTCAGCTTTTACAAGATGTGTTAATCCACTAAGTTTTTGACGCAGCTAAGGGCGTCTTTCCTGTTGCCAACGAACAAGCCGGTCACCATGGCCGCGCTCGCCAAAGCGTCTCGCAAAAATTCAGTAATCATGCAGTAATCAAAGTAAACAAATTAGGCAAATAAAAAGTAGGGTATACAGCGCCGGAGTCCCGATCAGACTCCGAAACTGTATTAAAAAAAAAAAAAAAACACTGTTCTTTTCGCGAATAAGTTGTAGGATGGCAGCCGGTAATGAAGGGGCTAACTTATGTCGCTTTGAATAGCTAGTAGAAATGCTCACACAGTGACTTATATTGTCGGTGAAATGCTGAGCTGCATCATCGATGTCGGCTGTAGTGGGAAAAGAATAAGCTGTATGTAATGTTGATTCTAAATGACTATGAAATAGATCCCATTTTACATAACCAATAATACGCCGTGGAGTTGATGGTAGTATATTGAGAATGAGTTAAAAAGTAATCGGGACTGGACAATGATCCGAATCAAGTTTTGCTAAGGCTATTACAAATGCTGGAATATGTACATTTCAGTGAATCTCAATATCAAGAAAGTCGGGAGCAGAGAGCGAATTGCTAGGAAAGTAAGTAGGTTCTCTAGGAGATAAAACGGATAATCCGCTTGTATTCAATATATTGTAGAGACGTCGTCCATTCGATTAGTAGAGTGGCAACCCCACGGGAGTGCCTACATTTAGGAATTCCAAGTAGAAGTGTGCTACTATCGGCCGGGAAAGGTAGCGAAAAATACTCATTGTTGAGCTTCCTGTTAGGAGACTTGTAGGTGCTGATAATAGTGAGATTGATACCATCAGATGTAGATAGTTTGATTCCCACCACTTCAAGGTCAGGGACGCTTGGTAAAACTATAGCATGCTGAATAAGATTACGCCAGATTAGACTAGTCATACCTTCAGATGCTATTGTAGGTGCTAGATCATGGCGATAGATATTGTAGCCAGGAACAGTAAAACTCTCATTTGGAAGCAGATGGCTTTCACTGATACAAGCGATGTCGATGTTAAGTATTATGAGAAAGCTAATAAAAGAAGTGCGCTTAGCATTAGCATTCCAGTTAATTAAGGATAGTGAGTCTTTTAAGAGTGAGAAGATTACATGCTATCACTGTGAAGCTCTGTAGAAAGAAGAGAACCAATGAACTGTGCTATTTTTGGCATAAATGGAGAAAAAATGGGACGGGGAAACAAAAACAACTATGCGAATAGATCAGGAAAAGAGCTCCAAGAAGAGGTTGAGGTGGTATGATGGGCGTTTCATTCTGTGCATGTGCTGGAGAAGGTGGAGAAGAGGCTGAAGATCTCAGTGTATATGAGAGTAGAGACGCAGGGTTGTGGTGCGAGATGTATTCTGCTGGGATGACTGTTCTTGACGTCTTGTAGTGGGGATGGTTGTGTTACCGCCGCCGTAGTTGTTGTGGTCACAGTAGCTGAATTTGGAAATGTGGGTGTACATCGCCGCTCGGTTTACTGTAAGATGCGTTCTTTGAGTTCCACATAATGAGAACAGCCCCGAAAATTTGAGGGATGATGTTGTTCACAATTCACACACTGAGCTAGCGTAGCGGATGGTTTATTGCACTTGGAGAAGTGGTTATCGTCGAGACATCGCACACAGTGGAGGGGCAGCTGGCAATAATGCTTACCATGTCAATAATGTTGACAACGAGTGCACTGTGACAGTTCTGAATTACGGCGTCGATTTTCAACTTTTACAATATTGTACAGCAATCGTATAAGATTAAGAATAGCTCTACTCTCGTCATTGTTGGCAAGCTCAATGGCACATATAGGAATGGATTGCTTGTTTCTTCGTAGGAGATGTGTAACGTTTTTAACTGGATATTTTAAAGAACATAATTCTTCATATATTTGTTGGTTGCTGAGAAAGCATGGGAGATTGTGAATGATTGCGAAGAAAATTGTATATATTTATAGTACTCTTGGTTTATAGAGTTAAAGTAGGTTGTAGGCAGCGAAAGTGATTGACACAGAAGAATTAACTTTTATAAGCGCTCCATGGAGTTCTGTGTGGAAGTCAGAAGTAACAAACTTTTTATGTCCTACAGAAAGAACTGATAGTTTTCTACATTGAGTATGCAAATGGATGGGATTTTCTCTTTAGATGCGGTAGAAGAATCAGACAATCCTGGTCGCAGCCATTGTTATTAGAAAGTGAGAGGAAACGATTAGCTGTAGGAATAGAGTACGCATAACGCGAACCACTGGTTTGTTGTGAGGATGATGCTGTAAAAAAGGGGTTTGTTTTGACTCCCGGAGTGAGAGGTCGGAAAACGCTGTTTTTGTACACTATGGCATTTAGAGTGGACAAAATCCACTATGCTTTCATCATCTCCCTAAACACTATTGTCAGATGAATCAGATGGCTGTGTTAACTGTAATTGAGCAGGCCTGAGTATTTGTTTACTTACAGTAGAATCACCAGTTGTCCCAGAGGTAGAATTGTGTGAAGAAACTTACTATTATTTTCTGAAGCAGTGTCGTCATACATCACATTAAGTGCAGTATATATGAACTGGTCAGTATCTTCTGGCTGGAGATCCATCAGATGTGACTTTAAAAAAGTTGAATACACACTTTAGTAAACAAGGCTGAACTTACTTACAATGCGATATACAGAAACACATACAAACTATGCAATATGCGGAATGTTGCAAAGCCTGATAAACGTCACACACCAACAGAATTAGTCTGAATATTTCACTAGTACTAATTAAAGTGTAAAATACTCCGGATAACCTTAAAATATTAACACAAATATAGAGCGTACTTTGACTTTGACTAGAAGCTAACCATGGCCTCCTCTTACAGAGGCAGTCAGATCATAGCTTAGACATCAATATAGTGAACACAACCAAATGAGATGTCTCCATGGTATTGTGAGATTCATACTCTGGAGATCTCGGGTTAGTTGCTGTCGATCGTCCACACTGATCCTGGATTTTTCATAGATTTTTCTATTCGATGGGCGAATGCTGGCATTATTTGCCCTCTATTACGACTTTCTGTCCCTAATTTTCTATACATCCAGTTTCCTTCTCAAGTTACAGGGGTGCTTGTGGGTTCGTGTTGTGAGACGTTGCCAGGCAGTGAGCATACATGATCACTCCGAGTAACGAGTATTCCTTGTGGAGTAACAGAGAACTGGCTGGTTGAACGAGTCGTTCATCACCCTCTGTGGGCTCATTCTGAAGTGGAACAAGTCTTCTAGCCAGGAATTTTTAAAGATTTCCACGCGTCTCATGTGTTGCGCTTTTACTTGAAATTTCTCACTGAGGGTGGCAGCCGCAATCGATTTCACGAAGACCGTAGTGCGCAAGGTGTCACCCCCTCTGCCGTATACCCTACAAGCTGTTGCATATGTACTCGACTGAGTCAGGGTATCCGCGCGTGCTCAAAAACAGCCCTTTGATCCCGGCTGGAGGGGGAGCGAGATTTCCAAAACATGTCTGATTGAAGGTCAGAGCACAAGTGCTTTCGCATCTGCCACTCAATTCCAAACCTGATACCAGCTTGCCCTCAATGCTGTGCTGTATTGCGCACTGTAGGCATATTCCTGTTGGTCGTGCGTACTCCGTTACTCTTTGGCACTCATCCAACCTGGAACAGCTTACCCTATTCCCTCTGGCAAACCCATACCTTACTGTCTTGGTGCATCATTTCTAGCCAACCCCACAGTAAAAATTTGATAAGCAAAGCATTCGTGTTACAGTTTATTGTGTGATATAGCGTCCATCAGCTATGTGGGACCCCATATCCAAGAAATACTACAATAGGAGGTTAAATAAAGTAGCATTTACAGCACTTTTCATCTTTTCGTTCTCCACTTTGAAGATATATCCAATGAAGGCATTGCAGTGAACGACGAACAAATAATGAAATGAATGCGTGGATCAGCTAGAGAACTAAAACCCAGAATTGACTCAATTTCAACCTAAATTATTGAAGGAAATAAAGCAAATAAGGACCTTATCTCTATACATTGATGCTACCGGGGATCAAAACTACGTTTTGAGACGCAGGTATGTTGCTCCTACTCCAGTATGTTGGTAATTAATTACAACATTCTTTACGGATAGTGATTTAGTGATGATTTTTGCCGCGAGTGAGTACCTGATTTCCGTGTGTATAAATTGTGTATACCAAATGCATATGAAAGTCGATTTCTTATTGAAATCTTTGTGCTGTATGTAATGGGAATTCTCACTCACGCGACCTCATTAGTTGACACACTCCACTTGATGTTAATATCCTCAGTTTCGTTTAATTATTTATTAAAGTAATGTTGAAGACGACGGAGTGTTTTTCTTTAGCTTTACATGTATGGACATTCCACCTTCCTCCAGACAGGAATTTTCTTATCTCATGTAATGCCTTGTTGAACTAATTAAAGCCGAATTATTTAAATATACCATCAAACGTACGATAACATACCTCTTGTTGGTTACATTGTGACATTTCTAAGCTCAAAGTAAGAGCGGGATAAATCTTTTGGTCAGAGTGTAATAATATTAATTTGATTCGCATCAAATCTACAGTATTAAAGCACAGGATTTAAGTTAACTAGAAATTTTGTTAATTACACATTGGAACTGCAAGCTAAAGTCTATAGATCAATACAAACCTACTGACGTTTTATGAGAATCAATGCGATTAAAGTCATCGTCGTCAAACTAAACTCTGCTTCGTCAGAATGTTCATGTTAATGGTATATGTCATAGCAATTTTATAAACGCTAAAGCATAGCCTATCCCTGAAAGAGCTAAACAGCAGTATTGCACCAAAGTGTAATTCCCGATTGAGGTGCCTTCTAGTTCATTGCTTTTTTTCTCCCCCAAAATTTAATTGTTTCAACCCTGAGGAAATTGTGACGATAGACTACTTATCTACCTGAAGCTCTGGATATCCCCTTTTATATCTTCAATGTTTGTTTCAAGCATTGCAGACTTCCTTGTGAAGGAATGTTTCTTGATCTGTGAGCTTTGAATATATCTGTTAGCAACGTGTAACATATCTTTTAGCAACCATAATGTTGATTCATCAAATTATGGAAAATGTAAGAGCCAGTTGAAGCCATTAAAACCTAGTGAATATGAATTTATGATTCCGACGTATTGCTTATTACTATAAGCATAACTATAACTAAAAACCCCATTCAAACATGACGGCAGGTAAATATAAATTAACAAGGCATAAAATGAATACTTTTTTTTTTCCAGCATAACGCCTCTCATCCAGTTACTTGTTAGTTTTGTATGATATGAAATACAACTGCGCGCATATGATATTGCGATTCTAGTTTTAAAAGCTGCAAGTTGTGCTGTCTCTATGATGTCACTTCCCACCTCTGCTATTAGCAGTATTGGTGGAGACGGCAGGAACTTCAGCAGATTTGGATCCCATTATAAGAATCTTTTCCTAAATATTTGCGGCGGAAGGTTTAAACCGTCACAAATTTCAACAACAGACTTCGTCACTGTGGGTTTATAACGCGGTTAGAAATTCCATCGTCAGTCATCAAAAGTTTCGGAAATCACATGTCAGTTCATTTTTCATAAATTAAGCTTTATCACTGCCGATATATGTCTTCCTCACATGAAAGCGTTCCGCTCACCGTCTCCGCTGGTAAGCAAGAGTGTAAAACGAAGGTAGCTGACGCCAGTTCTCCACTGACCAGTTTTAACTTCACATAGCCCTGTTGAGTTCTGCAACTCTTTTAATGCATAAAAAATGTCTGCATACGTCAAATAGGGGACAGTTGGGCTGCCTGGTGTAACCAGATGTAGTAAAATTAATATTTTCCCTCTCACCTTTTTTATATTCTTCGATAACTGAGACAGCAATACGTAGAAGTGCAATATATTTTATTTGTAATTCATTGAAGTATTACCTAAGTTTTCTCAGCCAGTTTTATAGCAGATAAAGGCTATCGAAGTGGTTTAAAAAAAACGTTCAAATTATTCGTGAAAAAGATCCAGCGAAATGGTTCTGCGGTAGTGTATGAGGCTCGGATTCGGGCCGACTACTTTGGTCATGGCTTCTTCTTCGTCTCCGCGGGTCGGTATGCGAATGCTTTGGTGGTTTCCCTTCTACCACGGATTTTCGTCCATCTTTTCCTGTATCCATCATTTCCTTTCAACTGTTTCAGGGTTGTAGGTTCAACAGATTGGATGTTGATGTAGGAAGGTAGAATTTGCGTTTTAGAAGGATTTCTCCCTGGCACATGGAGGGACTGCTGGGACCTGTTCCTTTCTGGGATATCTTGCCTGTTCCCGGTCCTCTGGTTGCTGGTGGCTAACAACCGGCGTCAGAACTGGAGTCGTCTTGAAATCGTTAATGACCCCTTTATTCCCGGTCTGGTCACCTTCAGGTCTCCCCTAGGTGCTGTGCTCCAGATACTGGAGGCCCCCTCCCCATAGACTATTGCTAACACCTATTCATAAATAAGGAAAAAAAAACACACATTAACTTCTATGATTTTCGTCAGGAATATTAGTGAAAATGCCTCACATTTTCAACGTTTAAATAGAAACGTTATGTGGCCAAAATGCAAAGTTATGTGCTGACATATTTAAGAATAAAAAATAGGTATTATTTTGCAATTGTATCAACTTTGTTCATACTGTGACGGAAATTACAAGTGCCCAAAGTATTTGTGCAATTTCTTCGCAACACCCTGTGTTAATTACCAATGGCCATCCAAATAGTAATACATGATTTGGCATAAATAATAACGAAAGATGGCAACAACACAAAGCCTTATTTACAAAGTTATGTTCGCTCAATCGAATTTATAGGCAAATGACACAAGGGTGATGGTGATGCAACGAATAAGTCTTCAGTGATGAAATGGTGCATAATTTACGAGTAATCAAGAATGAACCAGTGTGCACGACAAAGATGGGAGTGGTAGTTCATCAATCGTTATGGAGGAGTTGAAAGCAAATGTTGACATAAAATTCAGAAAAACCGGTGTTTCACTTTGGACACCGTACATGACATTTTTGGTGGAAAAGATTTTCGAACCGATGAAGACTTCAAAGTTGCAGTGACATATTGGCTCAGATCTTTAGCTGTGGAAGAGTATTGCATCTGCATTAAAAATGCTACCACATGACAATAAATATCTTGATAGCAATGTATATTAGGCTGAGGAATAGAGTGAAATCATAAAGCTTTGTAAATAAGGCTTTGTGGTAATGTATGTCGTTATTATTTATTTATGCTATTCTGGATAGCCCAAGTACATATAAACTGAACCTGAAGAAATGCCACTAAAAGGAATAATAGGTGTTACGTATACCATACCAGCGAGGTACGTCAGCAATCGACTAAAACAATTATTTGTGTGTCCGAAATGATATAGTCGCTTTAACCTAATGAGATTTTATACTGAGTAACGTACCAGAAAAAGGAGGTACGCTTCATTTTCAGGGCAAGTTGGACACGAGCACTGCATGCGTCGAATACAAATGGAAGAAGTGTCTGTGGGAGGGACTGATAACATATCGTACCTAACATCCACTTGACCGCTATCAGTCTCAGTGGAACATTCACTTCCTGTACGCTGATAAACACTGCCGAAGACCTTTTAAACTACTGAAGCATACAGCCATTTACTACTCTGTTCTTAGAGGCAAAAAATAAAAGGTTTATATCATTCTTTCAAATCTTCATAATCAATTGTTTACCATTTAACAAACAATACGCTGTACTTAAACCTTCATAAGACCATCGCATATTTAAAAAAATTATAAACCATATGTTTCTTGTAAATTCTATGCTTGTATTTCTGCTTCAATTTTAATAAAGAATAAAATTGCTTTCGAAAATTCATTATATATTTTAATTTCAGTTTAATTTAGAAGGAATTTGAAATTTTCGGTGTTATACTAGGATAAATCTCCTTATATTACAGCTTTCTTTTACCGAGCTAGGTGACTTTTCTTCTGGGACTGGCATTCGGGAGGTCATCGCCTTGGTTCTCAGCGCCCAACCCCTCTGGCCTATTGGTTTTTCAGGGGTTATCCCGAGTCACTAGGCTAATGCTGTTTAGGATACTTCGTTCCCCCAAATTTCCTGTCCCTTCATTTCATCTCAACCGGTGTATTTCAGGGTTGTAAGTGTCAACGAGGACTGCAGCAGAGGCGCCATTTCGTGGAGGTGACTACACTTTGGAAATACAGCTCTCGGCGGCGTGATGGCGTTGACGGTTTTCGCGGGCTCAGGTGGTCTCTCCGGGATTAAGCCACGGGCTCTTGACGCTCCCTACGTCGGGATGAAGAACCTGTTATGAACTTTTGGGACCCTCCATGGCGGCTCTCTCCCTGTCTGGATGTCGGCCACCCTCTGACGTTACTCATCTCCACCTCCCATCAGAGATCTGACATACAATAAGCTTATGACGCAGTGTGCAATACCCCTCCGCAACGTATCCACACAGCCTAGACACAGTGTGCAGTACCCCTCCGTTACGTATCTACACAGCCTACGACGCAGTATGCAATACCCCTCCCTAACGTACGCACACAGATTTCGCTTTGCAACGTACAATAAGTTATTTTAGGAGTTAAATTTTAAAGTTGTGAGAAGTTTTATGACGTATCCTGCGTTCCGAATTTATTTCTTTTCAATTTTAAAGTATTTCCAAACTGGATATTAATGAGCATTGCTAGAAATTAAAAGTTACTTTTTAATTACTAAATATTTTAATGTTTTAGGAAATAATGAATATGTGCATGCAAATGTCACCTGGAGCTTAATTGGAAACAACTCACTGCAATTGGCCATGGCGATTTATATAGTAGAATGATAAGCAAAATTTCGAAACTACATTCTGAGGCACCCACAAATGAAATGTGCGGCCGATGTTGTTGGACTTGTGTCCGGGATTCATATTTCATCCTCTCTGACTGAGGTGCTTTCTAAGCTCCTCAGTTTTCATAACTGGCATATCTGGTACCCTAAACATAGGCATGGAACGCCACCTTCTCTATGTTCTTTTCCAGTTATCCATTTTATTCCTATATTACCAATGTTTTCCACGTGTGGTGCCATATATAGTAAGGATCGGTGTTATACTAACACTAAAAAAGAAGGATTTTGGATTACACTTTCCAAGTATATATCACCCATTAAACAACTTTCTCTGAACAGAATGAGGTTACCAGGTCTTCTAAATGCGTCCTAGATTTGAGGTTATGGATATTTAGCCGTAATCACTTCATACAGAATATTCTGCAGGAATGAAATGGCTTGGTCATTTAAGAATGTTCTTGAAAAGAATAATAGAAACTTACAGCTGTGCTAAAATCCTATACTACCCACCAAATTTTCGATGTTACATTCTAGGCCATCTAAAATCACAGTAAAGTTTAAAAGCCACTGGACGTCAAGGGTCAGAAGCTGAGAGCTGACCATTCATTTATTGCTTGGAAAGATAGCATGGGTTTACATCTCTCACAGCTTAATTTATTTTACAGTCGTTGTTTCCTTCTTTCTTGCTTGCTTTAACTTAGAAGTGGATACTTTTGCACAACATATCCCAGTTGTAAAGAAATAATGATATGGGCTGTGAAGTAGCGTGGTATATGACTAGGGTATGTACTTAGAAGTATAGTATATTGTTAAAAAAATAGAACAGTAAGAATACGAGAGAAAGAAAAAAGAGCAAATGCTTTAATTCAAATTATCGAAGTATTCAAAACATGTTAGAAAAGTGATTTGGATTTTGTATCTGCGTTCTACTCAAGATCCGTAAAACTAATATTCTCTAGTTTGTCACATTGCAGAAAGTAGTTTTGACAGTTGAGACTACTGCCCTAATATCAGAGAAACTAAATATGTTTCAGCAACCATTTTTCTTATTTTCTAGATTGTCACTATGCTGATGTGGACAGCAAGTCGATTTGTATATCAGGCAAGTTAGTACGAAGTAACATTTTCCTGGTGGTATTTGAAAAACAGATATCATGTTTTATTATTTGATGAAACTCCCAATTTTAGAATAGTAATTCATCACTCTCAATGTGACCACAAAATGCATGTCCTTATCCTCCCATAAAACAGTGTGTGTGTATGTGTGTGTGTGTGTGTCTGTGTCTGTGTGTGAAGTGCGCTAGTGTTGAACAGGTTTTTCCTACCATACCTATATATTATGCCATTCAATAATTACTTTAAATGATAGTTTATATAGATAATTAAATTTTGCAGTTTATCGAACAGCTTTAGCTGTTCTTTCACAAAGAATATAATTATACCAATATTTGCCACTTTATTAGTTTATATGTATTTTAACTCGAAATTACCGCTTGAGGGCCTTACCAGAATGTCCTTAGAAAAGAAAATATATGAGAAATTAAATAACGAGGGTTGAGGAAAATGTGGAAAAAGAAAACAACTCTGTAAGGGATTCTGGCAGGATTTTAACCGTGGACCTCCCATGTGTGAGTTTCATTAGTTACCGTGGGTCCATCTCATTCAGTATAAACAGTGCAATGTTATCACTGAACACACGTTGTGCTACCTTCGTTTACATTATACCTGTAGCACTGGATCCCAAGTTACGAACCTTAAAATTACCTCAAAATGAATCATAGAACGCCTTGACATTTGCCGGGAGAATGTGAATCAGATGAGGAATTTAATGCTTACCGGTATTTTGATATGTTAGCTCAAGTGATTAGAGCAACGGAAGTTAGTTGAAGATCGACAGTTCAAATGCCGACTATGGCATTGACGTTGTCAGTTTTATTATACATTTTTAACCCTGGAACACATACCCACTTTTTGCATCTTTTAACACACCTGCGGTAATTGAATACCTCAGATAATAATCTAATAAACTTTCCATTTTAACGCATATTTTATTTTGTCAACTGTATTACGCTATTCTTGATCAAAATTAAATACATAAATCAATATCACATGTGTTTGGTGTGCATAAATAATAATAATAGCAACAATAATAATGGTAACCTTTAGGTAATATACTGGCATACTGGCTGACGCGTTAAGCAAAAAGAATAATGCTACATATTATAATCCTGGCCCTTTGAATATCATATTACGTATAAGATATATAAACTCAGGGGTAAAAAACGAATACACTACATTCTATATACAATTAGAACAAACAATATTCTTATGCTTAGGGCAGACAGGTGTGTGGCGTTAATTATAGTTTGTGTTTTTGCCATAAAAATGCTCAAAGTCAGCGTCTGGTTTTCCTGGCGGTTGTGTATGTATGCTTTAGCTGGTCCAGGGTATCAACCCCTCCTTTGGTGTTCCTGTAGATTCATTTTTGCTTTTGTTACTGTGCATGTTTGCAAGTAGGATTGCACTTTTGCCTTTATTCAGACAACATGAAACCAGCGTCTTCTCTGCATCATCAGAACTCTGTCTTACCTTCTTTCTGTTAGGAAGAAATGCAGCAGGAATCTCCTCCTCGTTTCGCCGCATTGTTCCTACAACCGTAAGGGCGGGAAGACTGTATTCTGTAGGCGTTGCTTCCAATATTGAGATAGACATGAAAATTACCTTAACTTACAGTGGTGAAAAAAGTATATAGGTAGGCACATACCAGGGTACCGCGGTTACCTACACATTACTTTGTCGCCAATAGTTTAACATTTCTAACACTGTTGCTTACTCCAAACAGGAAAGCAGGCATCACGCTACACAACAAAGTCTTAAATGAAGGTACTTGGAGCCCAAGTGCAATAATTATAAGTTTATCGCCATCTAACGATAGTTCTTTAAAGCGCTGAAGCACTCAAACAGCCCGGTAAGTGTTCCAGGGTTAACTTTAGACTACACATGGCGTGTGTGGTACAACAATTCTCATTAAAACGGTTTAAGATTTACCAAATTCTGACGCGGTTGCAGTAGGGGTTCTTACCTATTTCAGAAAATACAATGTTCGAAACCGCTATTATTAGTGTATCATATCCCCAAAACCGACCAGCTAGTTTTAATAGAGCCAGTGCATCACTATCCTTACTAGGAAAAGTAAACATGAAAGTTTTGCACGTTGTTAGTTCTTAGTTGGTTTTTTTTTTTTTTTTTTTTTTTTTTTTTTTTTTTTTTTTACAGATATGTGCCTATCAAGTTTTGTCTCTCCCTGTTCTAATTAATGTCTTTACACATTTAAGCACCAAGCAGCTTTACAAATATCTTAAGATCACCACTTTTATCAAATGTGTGTGTTTGACATATTTACATAACCACTTACACGGAATTTCATCCTAGTCATCTAATTTGAGAATTTTTCGGTTGAAAGCTCTTCAGACTATAGATTACACATCGTTTTCATCCCTGATCAAGAAGAAATTTCGTTCATATTTGCATTGTATTTAAAGTTCTTTGTAATATTAAACAAAGCAATAAAAATCTTCATAGAAAAAAAAAATACCGAGAAATCTATCTTTTATGCTAGGAGATGGTATATAAAGTCTGGATGAATTAATTAGGCACCTGAAGTTAGCGCTGCCTCCTGGTCACTTTGCCACACTGTTGCCACCTTGGCCACTTGCAATCATCCATGTTCAGCGGCCGCACTCCCAAACTATAGAAGCATCTAAAATCTGGCAACTATGCAATGAAGCACTGAAATATGCAGTAGTGAACTTATTTAAAAGTATTCACCTAACACCTCCAGACGTGGTATTGTATTTGTTTTGTCTGCATTTATAAAGTAATACTGTTGTGAACGGTGCACGTTACAGGCTAAAGTCCAGAAAAATCGAGGATTGTTATAAGCATTTCTGACAAGGGTGACATCTCACCTCTCGTTGCGAGATGTGTTTATAACACGAATGGACGGGTCTCCTTCGCAGGTGAGTGAGTCATGTGGTTGTTAAGTGTATAATTAGCTCTCGCTGGCTTTAACAACAAGTTTAAATTACTTACGAGATCAATAGTACATTCATGTATTCTTATCAATCATATTATAACAACAATTGCTCATTCCTGCTAATACATAGTTCGGTGTTTCTTAAACTACTCCAGATAAGCTACTCCAGGAACACAAATACTTGAGCAGCAGCCACAGCTTGTGTTGTGCGAGAGGAGAGTGCTGGTGCTTTGTACTGACGATAGAGGGTGGGTATAACACCGCTTGTACCTGGTTGAATGTAACGGTGTTTAATTCAACAAAATGTACAAATATAACTTCGATGAATAGAAACAGATCTATTTCACAAAGTGCTTTATAACTGTAAAATAAGGAAATTTTGAGGTATAATCATTTCAACAGCGATTCATTTATATTACATTGTATTAAGAATAATTAATTACTTATTGGACCTTTGGCAGTGTATGGTCGCAACAAATTGCCCTAGTGTGGGGTAATAGAGCTTGATGAATTCTCCAAACAGCTTCAAGCAATATGTTGGTGTGCCACGGACTGAGAGAGTCGTAGACTTACATTTGTTAATAATTAAATATTTTAACATCCGGGAACAGAAGTGATTCTGATTACCACTTCAATGATTTATCGTTAAGAGTAATTTATTCTCGATTCGACTAGGAATCTAGGAAACCGGTCAACAATTTGTATGTCTTTCATCATTGAAAGTCCTATTCTTCAGATAGACACAGGCTATATAATGATTTTAAAACTGGGGGTTAGGCGTTTCTTCTTCATATTAATGTCACGAAATGTGAATCCCATTAAGTTGTATAAGGAAAACTGAGATTACTTTTTGCTCATTATTGCAAATATGCAACTTTTTAACGAATCCAATCCCTAAAGGATGAATGGGGTGACTTAAGTGTTTTAAAATTGATATATTTTATACGGTTTAGGGAATTTTGTACATTATTAATATCACCATATTTCTCTCATATTTAATTGATGTTTTACCAAGTAATATTCTTATATGATTTTGACAAAACCGGGTACATTAGGGTTCTAGAAACTGACAAAAATTGTACGCTACCCTTACATTCAATTCCTTTTTTCAAACCCTAACATACAAATCAATACTTTTGGCCTATCAATATGAAACTGTAGGATTATACGAAATGTGCAGTGTTTAAACCGTATAGTAAAATTACTGCACTTTTATACAGTAGTGGTTGGCAAAAATGACAGGTTATACTACAACCTCTGAAATCTAATTCTTATTTTGAATTATACAGCACTGGACAGTTGTATAAGTTTCCCTCACTTTATTTTAAATCCCTTAGAGGTAAAACTATACTGTTTGTTCAACCAGGACACAAATGTATGCACCTAGAGTAATAGGGTTTCGTGAAAACTATAGGATAACACACAAAGGGTCACTGGATATTGTTTTGAAGCTAACAAGCTTGCTCCTTGCAAGCAGTGGGTAAACACGTGAGAGTAGGGATTGTCCCTATTCCTTGTATAGTGCACGTGTGTTACTGTATGTCAGGAGCAGATAACAATCCAAAACGCGAGGCATTGGCTGCTACGTTTATGTCTGCCTTATTTATAGAAAGTGGTGGAATAAGTTTTTTGTTTTGTCGGCAAAGCTCTGCACTGAGAAAATTCAATTTTTAGCGTTATCACGCAACCCATGCAAGTGAGTACGAATACCAATGAGAATAACGTTTCTTTCAACTTGTGTTCTATCGCAATTAATTGCCAAGATGCCTGTTCATATTCAGTATTATAAATGTGAATGTTTTTCCTTACAAATTCAGACTCATACCGTTGGGTTACAGTGAATGAATGAATAAGTGTATTTATTGACATGATTACAGTGGTATTAAGCAAATTAAGGAGTTTGTTGTTATATTATGTTAATACTGTAATTGTATTTTTTGCATTTATTTATATTACGACTACCAATTAACAGCAAACCTACGCACACACACACATATATATATATATATATATATATATATATATATATATATATATATACATATATACATATCCACATTTGAAGTATAGAGTCATTATATTATATGGTAACCCATTCGCGACCTTTCTCCTTCCGCCACTCCTGCGCCCTCTGCCGGGACTTTGGACTGCCAATTCCAGCTCGAAAATGCATTATCGCCATTTCTTTGTTGCTGAGTCAGGTGCAAGTGTAGTCAATCATTATCAGTTAGGTGCTTCTGTAGCGGTAGTAAACATGGTGCCTCACTTAACTGTGGAATAACGCGTCTTTGTTTTTAAAGTTTACTTTAAGCGTGAATCTGCTCGCCGCGTACGCAGAGAGTACGCTAAAAAGTTTACAAACAGTGTACCACCTACAAGAAAATCTATACATGCGGTCGTCAATAAATTTGAAGCTTCGGGTTCAGTGTTGGACAAGAAACATTCTAGGAGGTCAGTTTTAACAGAAAATAAACTGGATGAAATGTTGCCACTTTGGAACGTTCGCCTCAAAAATCGCTGAACAAATTAGCACAGTAAACAGGGATATCTCAATCTTCTGCTAGAACTGCTACATGTCTGTTGAAACTAAAACCTTATCGCTACACAAGCGTGCAAGCATGAAAAGTAAATAACCCCGGTAAACGTGTCAATTATTACAATTGTTTTTTTCAGTTTGTAGAAAGAGGCTTCATTGATCCACAGCTTTTGTTTTTCTCTGACGAATCTTGGTTTCACTTAATTGAGCGTGTGAATGCTCACAGCAGTCGATACTGGGCTTCAAAGGAGACTGCTATTGAATGAAGCGCCTCACTATGATCAGAAAATTGGAATTTGGTGCGATAAGGGCTAAAAGAATAATAGGCCCCACTTTCATCGATGAAACAATAAATGCAGAGCGATATCAGAGGATAATTCTCAAACAATTTTTTATTGCTGACAGAAGAAGAGAAATCATATGGTTGGCTCTAGCAAGATTCTGCAACATCACACATGGCTACTGAATCGTTAAATACAGTAAAAGGGGTGTTTAACGATAGAATTATTATTGTTGGTTTGAGGTCCCCTCGTTCTTGCAATCTAATGGTTGTGATTTTTATTTATGGGGTTCTCTAAAAGATAAAGTATATCGTTCCAGTCCTCGCACAATAGAGGAACTTATCGAGTAACAAATTCCAACAATTCATGCTGATGAGCTCCAGCGAGTGAGTGAACATATTTTTAAAAAATACGATGTTTATTTGAGAGCAGGACAACATTTCCAGCATCTATTATAAGTTAAGGGTTTAGTGCGCCTCTGCCCGCTTAGTTTTCCCGCCAACTCCCGGCTCTCTCGCGCATTGTTAGAGAGCGCGCGGGTGAGTTACCATATAAAATTGACTATATATATACACACATACATACACACATAATAGATCAGCTGGTCTACCAGTCCTGAACGCACAATAGATGCATTAACCTATAAAAGGTAGATTACGTATAACAAACGAAAAATATTGCATACTACCACATCACTGAAGGAATTATCTGTTCTTGGACACTCAGTGCATACACAGTAGGCTATTCGCAAGGTCATCGAGTAAATTTGCTCTCTTTGCTTTACGCAAAGGGTAACTAGTTGGAATCCCTGACATACAACCTCAAAAAATATTTCTCACTCATATTTTTCAACTGTTTTACAAATTGTCACTATTTGATGAATCTGTTAAATATGTTGGCACCTATGCTTTAGATACAGTTAGATACAAATTTCAGGCTAACCAATTTTATTAAAAGACATTCCTATCCTTATTTTCAGCACTACACTTGTGGAATGAACCATTGCAGGTCTGGTAGGACAACTACAAGGGACAAATTTGAGAATTCTTTATACTGTTTATAAAGAACAGGGTGAGAGAAATGCAGTTATTTAATTCGGCATTCGAGTTTGGAAGGCTACTGGTGCAACTTCAGCCAGGCAGTTCAAAATATGAAAGAAGGGATACACGCTCAAATGCCGTATAAGACAAAGTGGTTATACCAAAGGAACAAAAAACTGGCGCATCTCTCATATTGTAATTGCTTTATCTTTGAATGCATTGAAGTTTCAAACTGATGTTATTATTTGGATGATTATTTCTGGACATTCGTCTCGAAATAATATCAAGACACAGGCATTTGTTAACTGGAATTAAATTCCTAAAAACTATCAGCACTTGTGTTAGAGAAGAGACTTTCCTTTGTGTGCCAGGAGATAAGGAGTTGTTTTCACTGACGTCACAGAACATTTAGCTGGCTGGTACTTCTCTAGACGGCGACTTGCAGTGTCTTAAGTATTTAAGTCTCGGGCTTCGTACTTTTTAACCAACGATTAAGTCAATCATTGTAAATTGCCATTGGCGAATGTAATCTCAAAATAAGTTGCGATCTCTTTGTGAGCCTTACTGGGAAAAACAAGAATCACTTGGGGAGTTCAATGCTATATCGGCATGCTGCCACGGTAAATCAGTAGTTCGAAGAACCGGGTGGAGACCAAGAGATCTGTAGTTGAAATTCTGGCTATGACATTGAATTTTTCAGTCTGACTTGAATTTTGCAACTCTTGTCCTACACACGGCTATTGTGGAAGAAAGAATTAATTCACACAGTGGTTTATGTTGATAAGGTAATACTTAACCGCCTCTGCCACGTATTCTTTGCCTGGTTCTAGCACTACACTTAATGTTGCCTTATTCTCCAGTTTTCTTCGCTCCTGAGCCTGAAACCAACCTGTCTTCATAAGACAATATTTTAGTGAAACTGGTGTGGAAACATGCTTTCCAGCCACTCAGATGAGACTTTTTCTTACTACTCCCTTTTCGAGGCTCATCGAGACCGAATCTTCGTTCGTAGGCTAATGCGATTGTGTCGGACCTGACTTCAAAGCAATTAGAGATAAAATCACCTGGGCTGGTGGGTAACACAAATGATAAGAATATTCTTATTTAATTACTTAGTTTATCCTCATATGCCTAGGATCAGAAGGCTATTGAGGAGCAGAGAAATTTGAATCAGGGGGGAAGTACCTGGAACGGGGGGGGGGAAGGAAAAAGACGATATAAAATGAAGGCAAAGTTGATGAAAAAAAGGGTGTTGATGGAGCAACTTGTGGAATGAATGGTGGTGGAAACCAGAAAACTCAAAGATAAACCATCCAGACACCGTTTTAATCACCAGGTATCGTACCCGGGCCACATATTGAGAGACGAGCGGTCTAACCACTCGGCCACGGCGCCTTGACAAAGAGGCTCTGCCAACATTAAATAAAGTGTGGGGGGCGCTATAGTTCCTTAATAGATAACCAGAAGCATTGGAACGTTGAAAGTAAACGAGTTTTATTTATGGATGTTTTTTAACTGCTGCGGTTCTTAGCTTCGCATTCTATGTATATTAGGCGTGAAAGACCGTTTAATTTTGCTCAGAAGCCCCTTCATCAGGTTTGAGATTCTTTTACATGCCGTAAATGTACACCTTGGCTTTACTTACCTTCCAAAGTAAGCCTTGCTAAGCATTTTTTACGCCTGAAAAAATCCATCGCTCTTTGCAAGATTTGAACCAGCGACCTTGGAAAACAGAGAATAACATGTTACGTTTACACCACCTGCATCGGTACGATCCCATTCACTCGACTGTACATATCATCCCATTTTGTTAATTCTACCATATGATGGAAGACTATTATAGTTAATGTAAAAGCCATTTCTATTCGGTTGCAAATTTTTTGTTTCTGGTCCTTGTTTCTTATTAGGTTGCCCAAAAGCGATATAAAGGCTCCGTCACGATAGATGCATTTGTTTTCGTCATCCGAGAAGCAGATTTAAAATGAAGTGTCGTCCTATGTGTTTTTGTTGATAAAGATATACATGTATTTTGGAAACATTGATTTATTACATCATATACTTGATTCATATGGTTATGAACATGTAAATTTGACAATTTGCTTTGGATATATTAACGTAAATATTCATGTTAAATATGGAAATACTTTACACCGCACAACCACTCATTTCAGCATTGCAGCCAATGAGACATGACCAGACCTGTGGTAGTTAAGAGATACGGGGCAAATTAGGAAGAAAAACGTTAGATTTGCACTCTCTCTCTCTCTCTCTCTATTATGCTTATTTCTCTTCCGTTAATTCGGCAAATATAGTTTGCTAAGCTATTCATTGCGCCTTTGTCATTTCTACTTTGCGGTGTATTTAAATCACACATTTAAAGAACTTGATATATCGGGATTAGAATTCCATGCCAGGAATGCAAAAGAAACTCCAAATTAATGTTTTACACATTCACGTTTGAAGAAGAGATTTCGTCAGGTGGTGCCATCTATGGGCGATGAGTTGATCTCTCGTCATCGTGGGCACATAGCAGCGAGCTTGCGAACTAGAAATTCTTTTGATCAAGGAAACATTGTTAAGATTTCCCAATACGCCGACAAGCCGTGACGGAACTTGATCGAATTGGATGCTTCAGGGGGACCGAGAATGCCCTAACTGATTAACGTTAAAATAAAAATATTAATGTCCGATTTTGTTAAAAACTATTGTTCACAGACTTTAAAAACAATCCCAAGTTAATGAAAACTTAAAAATCAAATAGAAACAGGATATCGTATTGTTTTGTGTTATAGCTTACATATATTTATTCATATTTGTTGGTTTTAATAATAAATACCTTGTAATTAATGTATAAAAGCACTCCTGTGTTAAAAGTAGCTAAACTATATGGGCAATTCATGTCTCAAATTTTACTGTTCAAGGTTAAGTAGTTCCTGAGAAAATTGACTATTTACCGATAAAAATCCTTCGTTTCAAGAAAACTGAATATAAAGTAAGCAATGCGTATACAATGGCTCATGAAATATGTAGGTAATACTTTCCAGATTCTATACAAGTTCCAAGCTTTCTAATGTAAACTACCAATAGCAATGTAGAAAGGAGAAAAGGTGTTTCGAACATAAAAGTCAAATTGTTATGGTATTTTTCAGAAAAAATTATTGAGCATTGAGCTTCATTTTATATGTAATTTACGTTCATTTTATTTGAAAATTAATACTTTAAACACATTTTAACTAACAGTGGGTCATTGTCACATTGATCTAATAGATCGAGCTGGGAGTTTTTTTAGTGATTGTAGATCGAAAGTAAAAATACCCGAGTTTCGTTTTCTCTCCCATTAGGCCAATGTTTGACAACAAAATTATTTACGAATTAAAATTATTCAGTAATAGTATGTATTTCTTTCCATATATCGGTTTAAAGAGTATAAAGCCAGAAAAACAACAAACATTAGCAATTTTTTATCTCTTCACTTTTTTCTTTCTTTTTTTATTTTTTCAGGTACGGATATTTGTAAAGAAATGAAACATCTCTGGGCGGTATACCCTTCGCTAAATTACTTTCCTAGTTGTAAGTTGTCTTTAATGCAGACTTGAGCACAAATACTTTAGCCTCAGCGCCTTTCATGGTACCAAACATCTGATAGTTCAGAGGAAGGCTCAATACGCAACATTAAGGTGACGACGGCCTCTTGTAAACAGCAGAACTTTTGGAATAAGTGTAATAATTATGTTAAAGATTCCACCTTGTTAAATAATCTGCAGAAAATAACTCTGATGCATTTTTGTCATTCCCAGCTATCTTAAGACCCTGAAGCAGTAGATTTTCTGTACTCAAATAACAGAAGAAATATGTCAGTCAACAAGCGTGAAAAGAGTTCCGTTTTTGTCAGGCTAAGCAATGGAACAATGTATGAAACGGTTGCTATGCTCTCTACATATACTCAACTTGGCAAGGGATGCTGAATGCCTGAACGGTACTGCAATAGCGGAACGAATGCGTGACCGAACACTGTTGCATGTATTGACCTTTAACTGCATCTTGCCCACATTTAATAATATTATAAACATAGAAACTTAATATGTATTATAGGGTAATCTCAAAAACTAATAAACCGATTTTGATTATAATTTCACAATGTAAAACCCCTATTATTTTAGACGACATGAAATGTGAAACACCTAATTGAATTAATACATTACTAATAGACTAACAAGAATTTAAAGATCCTTGTCTAGATTATAAAGACATTGGAGTTATAGAAGGACAAGGGCATACTTACTAAAGAAAGGTTGTCACATTTAGATTGTCATGGAGTAGAAAGTATCTATTAAAACACTCCGTGGCACAAAAGCCCGAAGACAGGCCAAGGCTTGTAAGCCCGAACGCTGCGTCCCCCCTATCTGCCTATTACTGACGTCATGAGTGGGGTGCAGCACTGTACGTGGTTAGCACCCCTAGTCCCTCCCGCCAGTTAAAGAACATTGTTATTACTCTATAGAAAATGCATATAAAATAAGACAAATTCTACAGGTTTTTCAGAGGTCACAATCACAGAACCAGGCGCCATACACAATTAAAATTAACGATAAGAATAATGTGAACTAAATATGTCTTATGAGCTGGATGCTAGTACTGTAATGGAACTTTTTCACAATCATCAACATAATAAGCATTGAAATAGAAGTAAACTTAGAAGCTTGAAAGGTCCAAACTTTTAAGTTAAGTCTACGTCAAACATAAGAAAATACCCAATCAGAGAGAGAGAGAGAGAGAGAGAGAGAGAGAGAGAGAGAGAGAGAGAGAGAGAGAGACAGGAGTGGGGAGATTCTCATCACATTTCCATTTTGCCATCTCAAATCAGCTGTTCAAATGCCATGTGTAAGATAACAGACCAGAAGTAACTGGAATATCTGTCAAAATCAACCAAAATAAATTTTAATGGTAGATGGTGCTCTCTGAGTTTTTCGTTAACCGGGCAGCTAGGCTTTGTTCGTAAAACCTGCTGTTCTGTTTACAATTTTCGAATCTCGTGTAATAGATTATGAAAGTGTACGTTTTTCTTTTGTTCTATCCCTGGCCAAGTAAAGAAGCGATTTGCAATGACAATCGCATAACGACAGATTTCAAAACATTTGACTGTCGCTTTAGGCTGGTGCATTCCATTAGTTCCCTTCTACTTGTAAGGAACTAAGTAATAAAAATATTCTGCTAATGTTTATCTCGATTAGCATGCTGTAGAAAGAAGAATAATCCTTTGTAAGAAGCCTGTGTGTATAACAGTTAGAGGAAGTCATGTGAGTGTAAACACATCAGATTTTTGTTTTCCATTGTGAATCAGCCCTAACGAAGCGAACGGTTTAACAACTAAGAAAACAAAAGACGCGGCAAAATAAAACAAGAGTCGAATCCACTCAAAAGGCGTGATAGGCATGCCAATGTCACAATATTTTAATAATGCTCATGTAAAAAGTATTGCTTTCTTTCCTTTTTATTTCTCTTACAAAAAAGTTCTATATCCAAATAATTTTATAAAGAGCCAAAATGAGAGAAATAAGTGAACCAATGTTTTATAAGGAACAACTGAGAAGAGTTTTTGTATCAGATGGTCACAGAAGACTATATTTCTCTTCCTAAAGAGTGGCCTGGGGATACAGAATCTTATATTTCCCAGCTTCATGTCTGTTTTGTCGCATATATTAAGACTTTCTACTTTATTTGAATATTATTTAGTCTTACTAAATGACTACAGAACAAAAGATAAGCGACCAGGCTTAAAATTGCATCTACTGTAATTATCTAGAAACTTAAACGACCATTCCGACCCATGATTATTTCACCACCAAGGTGTACTAACACGCTGTACAGCATTTTCAGAACTTGGAAGACTGTCGGAGGGAAATAAGGAAGTTCCACATTCCACCGATGTTTCCACCCTTTTGCGTAAGTATCAGGGGATATTTCATTTCTTATTATAATAACCGCGGTCTCAATGAAACTACATTTGTAAGAGTTATATAACTCACTATAATTTTCTAGATAATTGTACAATAGCATATGAACGGAGAGAGGTAAATTAAACCAACCACTGAATGAATAAGTTCGTCATTCGCGTAACCTTGCAATCACTTTTGAGTTTTAAAATATTAGCTTCCTGTACACAAAGATTCCTAGAGAAGCAAAAACTTTATTCTAGCTGTGAAAGAAGAGAAACTAATTTTGATAAATTTTGACCGAGCGAGTTGGCGTTACGGTAAAGTATGCGACTCAGATTCGACAGGTCTCGAGTTCAATCTCTAGCGACCGCCTGCTCTCATCCATGGTATTTTCCTGATTTTCCCGGGTCGTTAAACGAATTCTGGGGTGATTCCTCTTCTACCACGATCTTCCTACCTCTCATTACCTGTAGCATGTTAGGATATTGGAGACACCTCGCTCACTGTAGCGCCATTATGGATCGATTGTGGCTAGAACTCCCAGGAGGTAGAGATGAGGCGAAGGAGACAGAGAATGTCCCAGTCTCGCAAGCAGACAGACGCACAAAGACGAACACAAGGTCCTAAGATTTCCAGTTGGAGCACCCGGGCACTACTAGAGTGCAATCCCAAGTGGGTGAAACAGGGACTCTAGCAGGAGAGAGCTCACTCTGGCGCCCACGAGGAGAAATCTTTCCATAGCGCAAACAATTACGCTATATGCCTGACATCGTCGACACTACACTGAAAGCGCGCCTGAACTTGAAAGGGGAATGAAATGAGAGGAAATTAAGGAAAGGCGAATCGTGGCATACCATTCTGGCATTTGCCTTGGCGGCCCGTGGAAAACCACGAAAAACCCCATTGCCAGATTGGATGGTCACCTGGAATCGAAACCGTATTTTCCGAATGTGAGTCTGCCACGTTACTGCGCTCTCTGCCTCATTTCCTTTATTGGAATCTGTTTCAGGGTTGTAGGACCATACGATGATTTTGTGGGTTTCGGCTGAGCGGTGGATGTGTGTATTTTAGAGGTTACCGGGTCAGTCAGGGCTACCCAACTGGGATCCCCCTCCGAAGTGGGCCCCACCAGAGAGTCCGCCGAGGGTTAGGGGCTCGTAAGGTGGGTGGGCGGCACCGGAGGCGTTCGAAATCGAAATGTTAGCGATCGCGACCATGCTTTCGCCCGTCTTCATGAACATCTGGTCACCCTTGGTTTTCTGGGTCTCTTCCCTCATTCCTCTTTCCCAGGAGATACGTGTAACCCGACCTCGGACCTCCACCGTACTATGTACCTTTACATACATCTTGTAAAGAATGAGTTGCTGCTAAATAAGTCTTATACCTCCCCACTAGATCATTGTGACATCATGATGTTTCACCGGTGTTTTCGTCCTTCTAAAAACTAAGCTCTATTTGAAACCTTTTTTTTTTCATTGCGGTTCTTACCTCCACTATTTTATGGACATTTTCAATTTTAAACATGTTAATTAGTAGATAAGTATTTATTTAAAAATAAATAAGCCTCACTATTGCCTTTCTACTTTGAGGATTGAACAGAATATTGGTTTCATATGACTAAGCTTGGGTAAAAGTTGTAACACACCTTGATATTATATTACGCCTGCAACGATTATGTGAAGATAAATATTAAGATCACCTACTCGTAGTTTCTTAACTGACATAAATATGGGTCAACTGCATTCTGCCATTGTTTCAAATGCAAAATATAAAAACAATAATATTAAAGTAACTAAAAACAGAAATTTTCTAATCAGTATTAGAGATGCAAAACAAACATTGCAGCTACTCACAATTTCTTTTCAGTGCTAAGAAAATTTTCAGTACGTAAACACTGCTCATAGCCAACGCCTCCTAGCAAGGAATGAAATACTCTAATCAATTCATTTCCCAAGATACTTTGAAGGCGATGGCAATTGTTCTGGGATATTGACCTTTATAATGTTGAAAGTAATTTTAATATCTGAGTTTCCGGTTTACTACGCAGTGTAGGTTAATCAATAATAATGCACCGAGTATAAATGAATTCTAAGGATATGTTTCAGACTCCCTTAACATATATCCTCACACACGTCAGCACTTATATATGATGCCTGAAAGTAAAACGGTGAGTGATGAATTAGTTATTGGTTGCAAAAAGTACACGAATAATAAATTCCTAAGTTTACAGGAAAATGAGGTTAATACTCCTGAACCAAACCCATTTTTGTTTTTGATTTGCGCATTCATAAATAATCCTTTCTGTTTCATTTAGGTATATGCCACCTTTTACATTTCAGGTAATATCGGCGCCTTTACCTTAGGAACAACTGCTTATGCCAATGGTGTTCAATTCGTTCAGTATTTGCGTTAATTTTTGACCTCTCTTTTAAAGTTGTGCACACATTTTTTTATACTTCCAGACTAAAAAGGATGGGAAATTATCATGGCTAAAGAGAAACTTTCATTATCCAGGCGGGAATCGAACCCGGGACCTCTGGATTTTGAAATCAGCATGACTCAGAATCAGTAAAAAATAATGTTATTTTCTCCTCGATAAGCTGAATGGTGTTAGCACACTTCACTATTAAAAACAGGAATCTAAATCAATACTTTAAGAACTGCTGTTTTTGAACAGTCTTTGCACTATCCTACATAAGTCATTCTTTCTTTTCAATGAAGCATTGCTTTTTTACTTAAGGTAGTTTGTAAATGAACGTTACTTAATGGTGCAATAGAATAATATATTATCTTTATTGCATTACAATGTTACTTTTATAAAATATGAGAAAAAAGCAGTTATCTGTGCTTTCTGATCTTAGCTAAAACAAATGCATATGATTTCTCAGGCGACAAGGAATGCATTACGCACTATGAACATATCTTAGTTTACATTTATGAAGACAAAGCCTTCAACGTAGATATTATGGAGTACATTATTACCTGATAATTAAACACGTTTAATTTTACTCTCTTTAACACCTCATACTATCATTATGAAAAGGGAAAACAACAATGAGACTTAATACAATGCAGAAACTGTCAACATTAGGATTTCACTCTGTACGGCTAAGGCGATCATTCATTTAGTGAATTTCGTAAGAAAAATGGCCAAAGTTGTTAACTCATCCATTCATATTTTGAAGCGTAAAATTGTAACCCAAAGACTGTGCTCTGGGTTCTTATTTTTTTTTTTTTTTTTAGTAGTGTCTAACTCCCTTTTACTATATACGGCAGCACAGTCGTTGGACACTGTTGGGCACATGCAATTATTATTGGTTTTAAGAAGGAAACGTTCCAGGCCTAACTCCCCTGGGATTTTCCATTTATGACTGAGGAAAATCTGGTGGGGGGAGATGCATTACAAAGATAACATAAACACAAAATGATATGAAAATGTTACTAACAGAATTACCCTGACCTACATAAAATAGGTTCCTTGTCGTCTTTTTATTTTCTCAAGCACATATGTACAAACAACGTGCCAGTAGCTAGAGATGTTGCATTCTACCAAAAAATTCGATGTCGATATTTCACCGGAAATATATGTTTTGAGGTCCTCTGAGTCCAAAAATGTATTTTTACAGAAAAAAGGTCCCTGTATGTGTGTCTGTGGACACCATAGCTCAAAAACGAAAATACCGTTAAAACCAAATAGGTATTTATGTTTAGTATCTTCCAAAGACGCGACATTAGTATTTTTACAACCCCCCCCCACCACAAAATACCGTTACATGAAAAATTGTTTGAAAATTTGGTTTTTCTGAAAACATTTTATTAAAATACGGTATATTAAAGATTGTATATTAAAGATATTTACATCACAAATAAAATGTATGTTTTGAATTTTCTGGGAATGGCCTCTGAAGACATATTTATTTTGGATGAGTTTTGCAGAATTTTGCATAGCGATTAATACACCAAAATGTAGAGCTCGTTGAAACACATAATTTATGTCATATATGTTTTCTTGTAGAGTTGACCATTTTTGAAATATTCCTTGTTATTGGTTTCAGTTTTACACAACTAACACTTCTCAAATGGCATCATACAAAGCAAACCGAACCTGAATTGTTTCATCTAGCTACTAGCTTATAAAAGATTTAGCTAACGCTTTAGCCTAGTGTATTCCCTTATTTCCCTTCTACCTATAATGAACTAAGTATTGAGACCAATTCTGCTAGTGTTTATTTCGATTATTATGATTTACGTAAAAGAACAATATTTTGCAACAATAGAGAAAGTTAAGTAAATGCAACACAGCAGATTTTTCAACTTGGGAGATTCCTTCCAATAATTCCTTCATTTTCTGTTCAATATACCCGAAAACTGAGGTTTCTTCCCAGGTCAAAATTATTTGTGACAGCAGAGATGGAGTATAAAGCGAGGGTAGGTGGACACCTCTAGCACAAAATTTCCATGGCTGCCATCCAACCAAGAGGAAGGGAACCATAGGAGTCTGCAAGCCGTAGGTAGTACAGAAACACATGGAAGTTCCTAACTGGCCCGAACACATGATCCACTACGGAGTTACCATAGAGGGCGATGTACGAACAGTTCAAACAAGTAGCCCTCTAGTATCCACGGGAATTACGCTTTCCTTGGAGAAAATATTCATGCCATCTGCCCAGCACCGCCTCACGCCATGAAACCTAGATACACACCTGAAGCATGAAAAGGAAACGGATTGAAAAGAAAATAAGGGGAAGGAAATTATACTAGATCAGAAATAACCTCAGCATCAGTCCTACCAACCAGGGATAACCACAAAAACCCAAGGTTAGATAGGACAGTAGAGGGTATTGAGCCGGGATCTCTCGATTGTGGGCCTCACACTTCGCTGCAAAGCCAACTGGCTCGGCACTAAGTTGCTGATTAAACTATAATACGGCTTTACTATAGCTTCCCATGAAACTACTATTTTGGCTTTTATCAGAGCCTTTGAATAGTCGATCACTTAGAGACACGGTTTTCGGTGTATTCCATAGACTGTACGGGGATAGAGCCAGAAAGGAAAAAGGAAAGGATGGTGAAAGTTTTCAAGTTCCCCACAATAAAATGAATGATTAAATGAGTCTAAAAATATTTCCACATATGAAAATTTTGGTATTGATATTATAACAACCTTGAGTATATCAGTTTGCGTAACGTTGAAGATATTACTGAAGAGAAACTTGTCTGAACAACATGTACTGTTTTGCAAACTACTGTATTATTAAATGAAGTGAGTGAGTAAGTGAGTGAGTGAGTGAGTGAGTGAGTGAGTGAGTAAGTAAGGGGCACTAGTTAGAAAATACTCTGTGTTTACTATACGGGTTTCGTGATGCTAGTATCTCGTAAAGTATTAAATTTAAGACTACCTTCCTGTTTTATACTTGCACCTCTTAGTACACTGAAAGGTGTTTAAGCATTTGCAGATGTTTACTGTTCTATCTCGGCCATTGAGCCGCTGTAAATCTTGAAGTTGGCTTTAAAAATAGTTTTCAATGCAGCATATATCATTTATAGATAATTAATCTATTACCAAGAAAATAATCATTAATACAGTTCTTAAAGTATGCAAATAAAGGCAGCGAATAAGTCATCTCCAGATCATGAGTAATTTAGCACTGCTTACTCAGGAATTAGAAGCGAATAAGACAACATTTACATACTACTTGCTTTATTTGGTATAGTTAACTCGGGGAAAACAATTTAATAAAGTTCACTACAGTACGTGCTTTAGAAATGTTTACAATTTAAATGTTAAAGTGTGCATAAATAGCGATAGATTGATCAATAATATAATAATATGTTAGGTATGAATGGTAAGGAAAGATGAGATCACCAGAGCTTACCCCGTACGTTCGCTGAAGGGGAAAGAACAAGCAACTACCACAAGACTACGTAACGGGCATACTGAACTAACCCACTCATACATCTTCACCAAAGAAGCCAACCCGCCTCAATGTGAATTCTGCAATATATAAGTCACTATTAAACACATTTTCACAAAATTCAGACGATGCTCTACAGAACAACAGCTCTACGGCATCACTGAAGATCTATCCACAGAATTGCATATTGCACAAAATTTCAAGCAAGCTGTATTCTTTCTCAGAAGCACAAAATTAGATTTAAGACTGTAATGTGCTTATTCACAATCCTTTAAATCTCTTTAAAATTTAATTTTAAACAATTTTTCTTTAAATTTGTGCAAACTTGCTTTCCTATAGATTTATAACTAACAATATTTTGTTTAATGTATGTAAAATACGGTTTTCTTGTCATGCTATGAATTGAATTGCTATAGATACTGTATAGTCGCGACATGACCTATTCAGTTAAAGTGACTTAAAGTAAATAAATAATTAAAATATCTAAAAGAGAGATAAAAATATTGTGACATGGCCCAATTTTCACAGCAACTTCACTAATGTTTCTGGTTCAACTTACTCTACTGCGCGACGTAGCGGCTTAATGAATACGCGCCAAACTGCTGCTTCTATTGTCCGCTTCACCCACTGGGTAATGAAACACAAAAATTCTGTAATCTTTTGCGTACGTTACAGCAGTCGTCACAAATTCACTGGTAGCACAGCACTTTTTGACGCATCAGAAGCACCCCACTATATAACCTCATTTACTAACTCCATCGCTTACTTCCACGCTGCTTACATAGCCACTGGAGTTTTTGAAAGAGCTTTAGAATGTTCTGGAGGCTGGGGAACTGGAATAAGATTTTATAACAACGCTGAATAAAAGCGGTATTCCGTAAGGTTATCTCTTCACCGGGCTAGTCACTCGAAGGCTTCAATACAATTACTGAGGCCCATAGCTCTATGGCGAACTACCCGTACAGTAGAGTGCACGGAAGCACCGATATTTTAGGTTTCCTATAACTTTTTCCTTTATTTAATGTTTGCAGAATCTCCTTGCATATCGCACCAGTCCTGGGTGGGCCAATATCTTATAGTTTGAATTTAAGTTTGACACATACGCATTAGCCTATGGAAGGAGGTTTAGACCCAGGTGAGCAGCGAAAGGAGAAAAGTTCAGTTAAGGAGTTGGAAGCAATACTTCGTAACAACGGTCCAAATCCGCCCCTGGATCAGTCCGTCTCGTATTGGTTTGATGTCAAAGTATTAACATATGAACAAAGGTCGATTTCAGGCTCAGGAGAGAAGGACAACTAGGTAGAAAACATTATGTAGAGTGCTAGAGCAAGGGGTGGAGCGATTTGATATTTCCTTTTCAACATAAACCACGGTGCATTATATCGGTACGATTCCATGCACTTGACAGAACACCTGAAAAGACTTCAAAATTACACTAAAGGCAGATAATACAAATAACTTGATATATAATTGCAATATTTTTACTAGTTATTCCCGACATAAAATACGCCAATATAGTTTACCTTCTTTTCTGTATTATAAAGACGTTCAAACATCTGAAAGTTTTATTTGGCAATAAAGAAATTTATAAGGGCCGTAGCAAAAATTCCTCAAAAACAGGGATGTCCTTCATTTATGTCTTAAAATACTGAATTTTGCAAGTGAAAGGGTATGGTTGCCTTTGTACTAAATAGGTTGTGTTTATAGCTTATATATTTCATGAATTAATCTGTTGGAAAATTGCAGGAATATTTTCCGTGAGGCGATTGCTTGTATAATGTAAATATCCTTATATTTGGAGCAAATGCCTTCAGCGACTTGGTTTGTTATTTTCCATTGCTAAATATTGGGATGTGAGATCTAAACGAAAGGCCATACTGCGTTGCTGCTGTTTTTATGAAGTATTAGTAATGTTTACTGCTGTTAAACGTGCTTCGATTCCCGTTAATTCTTTTCGCGGTTTTCATAGGTTAGTAGGCGAATACTGAGGAAGATTATGTGACGCATATTCTCCTGACCTAAAATTCCTTTCATTTATTTACTAATGACGTTCTAAATTCAAAGAGTCGTGCCATTGAACGTATGGTTTCGTGAAATTAGCGTTCGGCGTTGGGTGGGCTTTCAGACAGACCTTTCCTCTTGTACGGGGATCAGAATGCAATATCTGGGGATGTTATGGACCGCGCCTGTATCCGAGATACCTACTCGGATCTGCTCATTCTCTCTGTTATTCACTTATCTCATGTTCATGGAAGTTCACAATCACAATGGGTAACTGTGCGCTTAAGTGCCGAAATCTTCCTCCGCTTACTGACAGCTATAGCCAATAACCTTGTTATATTATTGGTTTAATTATACTGATATTTAAACAGCATTTAATTATTCCATGTACCTAGCAGATAAAGTAAATATTAACATACTAGCCAAAATTTGATGTCGGGATTTCAATGGGAATACTGTTTCGAGGCCCCTGAATAAAAAAATCTGACCTCATTTAGACTACTTTATGTACCAACTATAGTTTATTTGTCTTATTTTATATAGCTTCTAGAAGCTCTTCTTTCAAGAGATTATTTTTCGACCTGTTTCATCTTAATTGAGGTAACTGTTTGCAGAAATAGTTTCACTACATTTTTACCATACACTGATGTGTATAAAAGTGGCCCATTTCCTTAAATCGCAATATTATTTTGAGTTTTTGCAAATCCTATGCATGCAAAACCTGTAAGGCTCAGGATGGAATTGCAGAATATACCATGAAAAACAATGTGTGTTCTTTTTATGTTCACCTAATTAAACATTTATCGGTTGAAAACTCACGTAATCAAGGTCCTTTGTAGCTAAAATGTTGACAATGCTTATTTCTGCATATCTATGTGAGCAACTGTTTTCAAAAAAATACATATCTTGTTTGGTTGACTAACATTTATGAGCGTAGGTGAAAATAGCTCTATCGGAGTTAACTCAGGTTTTGATCAAATAGTTGCAGATGCGAAAGAATATACTTAAAAATACTATGTAGTATTGCTAGTAAACCATAAGAGATTGATAAACGTTTACTATATGGAAAACGCAAATTTCTTTAAATTCTATGGTTTTAGTTATTTTCGAGATATTCATTGCTATTGCTTTGTTTTTTCTGAAGATGTCCTTTTAAAGCGTTGTCCCTATTCATTTGCTTCTGCCGAAGTCATGGAAAAACTATGGAATTTTAAGCCCAACATCTAGCGTCCTACTTTTAAACAGCTGCAATCTATTCGGCTTCCTCTATTCAGGTATACCTACAATGAAATCTGCAAGGAAAATATTTCAACAAAGATTTATGTGGATCAACAGGAAGTATATAGAAGAATGAATTTTCGTAAGAATAATTTGTAGAATACATATAGAGATAAACATGTTGGCAAGGGAAGTACATTTAATGTTCAATATTTTTAAGCGATCAACATTCAGTTGTTTTTGCGATGTCATGGCAGGATTATGACTTTTAAAACCACCACTTAATAACCCCTTTTAAATCATTTAAATACCATGTGTCCTGCATCCTTTTTGTATCTATGGTTAAGGTGTAGTGAAATCACTTGTATTAACGCTTATCGATTAATTTAAAGTGGATAGAGAAATAAATTTGCTGTAAATAAATAGAGAAATATATATATATACACACACACACATAAAGTAAATAGTAGTGCAGGTTATTCTCCATTTTGGCTACGCGATGCAGCGAGTAATTCACTTACTCACGGGAAATCCCTCTAGTGTAGTATGCAATATGCCTCAGATAAAAGGAAAGCTGAATGAAGAGAAAGCGAGCACAAACACTTGTGCTACGGCCTTCGCCCAGTGAGGTATTGGCTATGACGCTCCCCTCCAGCCAGACTCAGTGGTGTGGTGATGAGTGCAAACGAGTGCTCAAACGAGTTGGAACAGCCGGTAATAGTGGGCATAAAGTTCATACAAAATGAACACATGGTCTGCTATACTTCACTGCTATTCCTAGACGTTGTATAAAAATGGCCATCTTCAGAAATATGGACCTGAAGCCGTCTCTTTATGCTAAACACAGTAGGTTAACTGAATCAAAATGAAATATGTGCCTTAGTCGTACAACAGTGTGTGTGTGTGTGTGTGTGTGTGTGTGTGTGTGTGTGTGTGTGTGTGTGGTCACACATTTTAGAGAGCATAAAGCCCGTACTCAAATCTGTTCGAGTGCTCGAAGACCTTTGCAATGCCTGCGACAGTAATTATATCACAACTCAGTAAAGCCGTTTCGTATTTTCAAAAGCATGGCTCATGTGATAACTTAAAAACCCGAAATTTAATATATTTGTTTTGTCATTTGGTTAAAGATTATTTTGAAAATTAAATATAATTTAACAACCATATCCTTGAGTTCTCCTTAATGTCAAAAAATGTCAATGTCAAGTTTTTTGTCCATTCTTAATAATTGGAATGTTCTCCTTAATTTGGTACATATTTTACTGTTGTA
The DNA here is from genome assembly GCA_030762935.1 of Hymenopus coronatus. Taxonomy (NCBI): domain Eukaryota; kingdom Metazoa; phylum Arthropoda; class Insecta; order Mantodea; family Hymenopodidae; genus Hymenopus; species Hymenopus coronatus. The sequence continues at coordinate 270,022,901 of CM060900.1, read as the reverse complement.
GGCAAACCACTTGTATTCAAATATATGTGTTTTTTAAACATAATACTGTATCTACTATTTTTCTACGAAGTCTTCACCGTTTCGCAGTAAGATCCTAACTCCTAATACTTTGGAGTAGAATGGCAAACTTAAGCTATTTTTAGCAGGAGTCTTGCTCTGCAAATTGGTACTCCTGTTAAGCATGGTAATTATGTGTATTCAAGATATGCGGTTGCTTTGTACAAACATATGCCAATATTTTTCCACATTTGCTTTCAACAGATTTTTCTGTGAATGACTTTTTATAAAAGCCACAATTTCACAACAAAAACACCTATTGAAGATAACTAAATTAATTTTTAAGGTGATAAAAGGAACCTCTAATTGCTGTTGTGGAGTTGCAGTATCCTTTCAGAACATGGTTGATAGTCTTTTTAAATAATTCCTTATAAACGTTAACAAGAAGACGGCATACTTAAAAAGTAATACTATATTCTCTAGCAAACTAAAATGTTATGAAATTAGATCAGTGAAATTATAAGGCATACGGCTGCCACAAAAATAGCAGTATAATATCTAATATTGTCTGGGTAGTAAATTTAGCAACATTGGCAGGATACCCGAGTTCGATCCCTAGCGACTGCATATGGGATTTGTGGTGGACAAGGCGGCGCAGGGACGGGTTTTCTCCGGGTCCTCCGGTTACTCCCGCCATCACATTCCACCGGTGCTCCATGTTCATTTCATGTATCATCAGTGTCATCGCCTGCGGTGCCATAAGTAGTAAAAGCGGGCGTTAAACGCCATCCAAAAATGCCGGGATACGGCTTTTAAACTCCCTTTAACTGTAAAATACGATCATTTCAAACATAGAAGGAAGTATATTGTCACATGACTATATATATCGTTCCATTTATAAGAATACACGGCCTCTATCTGCATGATATTATCAGCGGCCATTTACCTTTGGGATATATTGCCTATTGGCAATGGTGTTGAGTCGTGTACTGTTATCATCGGATTCTATTTCTTTGGGTTTTATATTTACGTCACACATCCATTCTCACTCATATTTTCGGACTCTGGAGAGAATGGGAAATAATCTTGGCTAGAGAAAAATCCCACACAGACGGCAATTGAACTCGGAACCTCTCGCAAAGCAGGCAGGTACTTCATTCAATAGATGTCGTTTCATTGTGTAGGTATTTTAGGTAACGAAATAAAAAAAAAGGGAAACGCATAAGGTTGGCACCAGACGCTAAAATATCCGAGTAACTGGAATAAAGGATTTATTTTTAAACGAGTGTGTCTCAAAGCTTCTTTTGATTTCACTTTAGGTGAAAAAAATCGATGCATGTGCATCCCTCCTATTTATGCTTATTACTTCCAAGACTTCAGAATTTTGCAACTCTGGCTAAATTGTCAATGTGGAAACGGCGAATAATAGTTCTGGTATTTATAATTTGGAAGATAAGTGCATTTTTCAAATCTGTAATACATAAAATTACTTTAGTATTTACTGTTATTTTATACAAACTTACACACCCACACACACACATACATTAGCTGATATACCCGCCCTTGCCCGTGCTTTGACTGTATATCCTTTCCACTTTCAGCCTTAGGTTGCTTGTCCAATAACCGCGTGTTTCTTCGGACATATTTAAAAATTATTAAAAAACACTCTCAAATAAATAGTTAATTAAAACTCAGGAAATTAGAAAGAAAGAAAAGTAAATGACAAAACAATATGCAGAGCACGGTTAAACGATCACAAATATTAGTTTGTAATGATAGTTTCTTAAGAATGCAGCTGTGATTTACCCATTGTCACATTTGGGGTGACTTGTGTTGCTATTTACAGAGAAAATTTCAGTTGGGAAGAAATTGCGGGGTATTTATTGTCCCATGTTGTGTATTCCTAGTATGCAACGTATGTAACACCCCGTTGAAGAGCCAAGTTTAAAGTGTATTTACTCTTACGTTGATGGGTGTCTCTGGACTCACTCCACTACCAAGAGAGTAGATCTCCCGCCTACCTGGTTTTGAAGATCCACTACCGATGGTGTTGCCTCCGGCGTAGCTCAGCCTATGGAAGTTGACTCAATCGGGTGGTAATGACAATGAGGGTAGTTTGGGAGTGGTCTTGCGAAATAGTCAACACACAATTTTACTTTATCTATTCGTTTTATTCCTGACTAGAAGTAAGGCATGTAGGCAAGCACTTTGCTTTACAGACTAACTGATTGCGATTATTTCTAGGAGCTTTCCTTCTTTAATGACGAAACTAAACTTCAATCATTAAACTGATTACTTTCACACTGTATAATAGCTTCAAACGAGTATGCGCCTTGAACTTAGCGGTGAGTGTTCTCAACAGTAATTAGGAGCACATGACCTTAAGTGACCGGCTGGCTGTCCAACAGCGATTACGCGTATAGCGACTGGGTGTATCTAAGTGTGCCTAAGAGTGCCCTGACATCCGACAATCTGGTACTTATATAGTAGATTTACTGTCATGGCTGCTTCATTCTGATTGGTCAGAAATACCGCGAACTTGTACCGAGTTAGCCCATAATGCATTTTTCTTTGCCCTGAATGCATCATAACTCCCGCGAGACCGTCATCACACAATAGAGAAAAACTCATTTCTCTGCAATTCGGGTCTTCACCAGATTGCGTCGTCACTTATTTCTCTATTGCACGCACAAGTACCAGAATACGTGACCAAAAATAGAGTTCTTTTTCACAAAGAGCCTTCTCCTCTCCAATAGCCAAGTTTGGTAAACAACTTTCAGCTGTGCTTGCTAGAAGTTAGCTTTACACTTAAATTCATTCTTTGTCTGGTTTTATGTTATTGCTGTTATGCATGCACGTCCCCTTTGTTGTTTTTATAATTCATCATTTTTGCTTTTCTGCTTATAAAAACATTCCGAACTTCCCACAGAGAAGGGAATTCGCTGATTACAAAAATTGAAATACTAAACATAATAAGCGTGTGTCCAATTATCATAATATGCTCACAGCATATGTGAATGTTAATACAGACTTATCAATTACTTTACGTTAATAATCTTTCAGCGCCAAAGAACAAATTCGATTATCTATAACGAATCCTTTTGCGTTATTTTATATTAATATATAATAAGTAACCATATGGAGATATATAAGGTGATAATGATAGAGAAGAAGTATTTTTTGTGATCTGATGTTTTTGCTGTTATTACTGTTTAATGTAATGCAGTGCAAAATTATGTTAATCTTTCAACCATACGATTATAACGCCTTGGTTCTTGTTTAAGCATTATAGCTGTTGTCAAATATTAGATTAACGAATAATATGCAAACTCTATTACTTTGTTATTTTGTAAGATCGTGAAAACCTAAGTTGATAAGTTTTCTTATATTAGCAGCGCTCCAGCTATTACGACAATCACTGAGAAAGATATAGATGAACTTGCGAGTTTATGTAGGCATTATATGAAATGAAATAATCAATCGTTTGAAAAGTGACGGGAATTTCGAATTATAAGTTAGTGATTTAGAAGATAATAAAAATCCTCATAGCGTCAATCTCGGTAATAAATTACATAAACCTTTATTTTTGCCTGATATCAAAATTTATCTGTACCACGTTTGTTCAAAATCGATGCAACGGCGTAGAATCCTCACACACACACACACACACACACACACACACACACACACACACACACACACACACACACACACACACATGTTGGCCGCGCCGTGGTTAGACCACTCGCCTCTCACCTAGACGGCCCGGGTTTGATCCCAAACGACCGTATGTGAGATTTATGGTGAACAAAGCGGCGCAGGGACGGGTTTTCTCTGGGTTCTCCGGTTTCCCCCGCCATCTCATTCCACCGCGGCTGCATCTTCATGTATCATCAGTGTTATCGCCTGCGGTGCCAGAGCAGTAAAAGCGGGCATTAAACACACACACATATACACACATACACACACAACTACCTACATACATAATACGCTAGTAAAAATTAGACTGAAAAACTTTGTGGTGAAAATAGGAATATTTTTATTTCCTCCTGATGAGCTTAAGATAATGTACGAGTATCAGTGAAACTGTTGACAAAATGTGGAATTTTCTATTTCTTTGTTTGCAGTTTTATTATACTTTTAGCTTATTTAATGCTACACATTTGGTTGTTTTAATCTCAACAAACAACTATTTAGTCACTTCTTTATTAATTAGGTAAGGCATCATGTTCTAAACTACACTTTTCAATGCCTATTTAACTTATTAGTTTGAAATTATCCTTATTTCTTCAGCAGTTGTGAATCTAAAACTTGTTAGGCAGAAGCAAACAAATTAAATAGTTAAATTGAGATCAATTACTTTCCATAACTCATATTGAAAAGCTGAAAATACCAATTATATATGTACATGGACACACGCACACATGCATATGTTTCCACGTACGTAGTAGGCAGAAAAAGTGTTGCATTCCATCCAAAAATTAAATAATGGAATTTCACGTAAATCAAAAAAGAAGTGTGTGATTTTAAACAGCATAACTCAAAAACGGAATGTCAGTTAAGTATTAAACTTAGCAGTTATGCGCAGCAAAGACACAAAGACCTGCCCTTTACATGTACACTTTTTGATATTTTTATATCCTTAAACATGGCCGTAACGATTTTGCTTAGAATGTCATTCATTTATGACATGTTTATAACAAGCAAAAAGTATGCCTTGACCTTTCTGGAAGCAGCCTCCGAAGTTCGGTTCTTTCAGAATGATTTTTTCATAACTGGCATACGGTAAGTGATAGAAAGTACCGTAATATAGAAAAGCCCTTGATAGAAATCATTAAAGCACACAGCTTATGTTGGACACATAACCAATAACCACTTTCGAGATATTTCTTGTTACTGTTTATATTTTAAACTAAGTACTTATATATGTTTCAAATGGGAAGTCGCTACCTTTTTCTCCTAGATGAATAAAAATACCAGAATTCAAAACAATTACTTAGCCTAGTTTAATCCCCTCATTTCAATTGTATCTTTAAGAAAATGTGTTTATAAAAACTTTTCTTTGAATGTCTAATGTGTAGAAGGTAAAGCAACTTTTTTTTTTTTTTAAAGAATTAGTTTGTTGAAGAATGGGCAAAGAAAGTGAGTGGGGTGGCTCAGGCAGTTTCATTTGTGGCCCACATTCGGAAGGTCGCCGGTTCGATACACGGGTTTTCTTCGAGGTATTCTCCGGATCGTCAGGCGAATGCTGAGGTGTTCATTAAATCCCCCAAATTTCCCCTCTCTGCATGCCGTACCCATTACCATTTATTCACATTTAGCTCAGCTGGTTTCTTTGAGGACTGGAAGAGTTGGCGATGGTGCTGTTGAAGCATGTCCCGGATAAAGAATGCTTACTGTATATCTCACCCTTCCCCGAGTTCGGGTGGTTGCAGGGGTATAAAAAGCACCTCTTAGGTGCGTTGGGCTCTATATGGGGCGGGGTCCCCGGTCTGTCTGTCAGACAGTCGGGTAGTCTCAATTTGGGAACAATAGTGCCCTGCCATTGCTGAACCGTCGCTTCTTGTCTTCATCCGTCTATCCCGGACATAGATACAAAAATCCGTTCAGCCCATGCGTATCCTATCCTATGCGTAGAGAAAATCGTGTAAATGTAATGCATCATTCTTTCTCTTAAACTAATTAACATTACGCAATACTTACACAACAGCTTCTTTAACATTATATACCTGTTTAGCTGAAATTGAAATGTTGGGAGCGGTGTAATGTAGTGTGAGGGACTCGAGGCGCTGATCACGTCTCACCCTCCAGCACTACACCCCGTTCATGACGTCTTCGGGCCGAGATGGGGGATGCAGCAGCCAGGCGGTAGGCGAAGATCTCTTATGGACTGTTGTGCCACGGAGTTGTTTTGGGTAACGTAGTGTAGTGTAGTGTACCGAAGGGGATTCCCCACCTCAGCCAGTATTTAGGCTTTTTGTAGGTCAGACCCTGGGAGGAGAGGACGAGATGAGAGCAATTACAGAAGACAGCCGGACCAGACTGTGACAGGGGTCATCGTGGTAAATCCCTAACAGTTCCCAAGCAGTTCTTCATCTCAACGCGGTGAGTGCTAGGAGCCCGCGCCGTAGGTCTGAATAAATGCCCCTGAGTGTACCCAGACCCCCAGCGCCATCCTGCCGCCGAGAGCTTAGTTTACAAAGCGCAAACATCTCCATGAGAGGGCGCCAGCTGACACGCACAACCTTGAAAGAAAGTCCAGACAATCCGTATGCGACTTGGTCATGGATGCAACCCTCAACATCTTCATCGTCTTCATCTGGTCGATACCCCAGCATGTCCTTCTGATCCGGGGGAAAGCGCTGACCTGAATAATATTGGTTTCCGTTGTTCCCCGTTCCACTCTCTTCATAAACTTTCCGTCCCTTTTCCCGCCAGCATCAGTACTATATTACAGCCTTGCCAAAAACCGTTTTATCATGCAATTTAAACATGTAGCCTTATATTCTTCCTCATAGCATTAATTTCCTCTCTCTACTGATGGCGAAATAGTTTACAACTGAATGCCAAAACAATGTATGTGTGTGTGTGTGTGTGTGTGTGTGTAAAAAAGCCCAGACGGATGAAATGGAGAGGCGGGGAATTGGGGGAATGACAAATCTTCCCCAGTATTCATCTAGTGACCCGTGAAAACCCGAAAAAAGCGTGGGTTAGAGCGGGGAACCGATCCCACGACCTCCCGAATGACAAGTCTCAGGCGAAACGCCTGAGCCACCTAGCTCAGTTTTAAGAGCGGTACTATAAACAATACGTTCTAAGCGGCATTTCATATTATCATATCAAAAACTATTAATTATTTAAAACTTATATAAACTCACACATGTTAAAATTGTGTTTAGTGTTCTGAGTGTACTGTAAAAAGTCCAATCATTCAGCAACTTTTTTTTCACAGATATATTGCGGATTTTTCAGGAACAGCAAATCCTCCTCCGAAAGTACGCCTGAAAGAAACACGGGAATTATATAGATCTCCAGATAAAAGACAGGGGGGAGGAAACGCTACACAGTTGGTATTCACACTCTAAGTGTATCAATTCGATAATTTTATCCTAAAGTAGGATATTTTACACAGTACGTACAAATGCAGATGGGTCTTCTGTTTTATATCCAGTTTTGGTCTGAGAATTTGCACTGTAATAGCTAATTACTGCTGAAAAGTCTGATATAAAACTCCAACATCTTGTACTAGCACTATCGTTTGTAATATTCTGGGTAAACATGACTTTAGCTTGTTTCCAATAGTACAGCTGACATAAACGGAAAAACCGCGTTCATCAGGGTTTATTGAATCTTTGCAATCACGTCTATGACTTATTATTTTCTTATCCGCGTGACGTACCATATTTGTTTGAAAATAGTTTCCCGATTGTGCTTTAAAACTTTCATGGAGGTTTATGATATACATTTTGAAATTATCCTTTTGCAGATATTTCAGGTGTCCTATACTTTTTCAGCTGTTTATTTTGGTAACAACATAATGGTGGAATATTAATTTAAGATAACATATTCCTACATATATTACAAATCACTACTTTTATTAGGACACAGTTTTTTGTAGAATGCTGTTAATTTTAGCAGATGAAATAAAGGAAGAACTACATACAAACATTTAAAACGAGAAAACATTGACACATTCACTTTTGCTTAATAGCTGCTCTGTAAATTAAGAAACAGTTTATTTCTGTCTACTGAGATTTTAAATTTAGTTTGACAGCTGATAAGGTCATTGCAACCAAAATTTAATTCCGTCTATTATCGCGAGAAACTTTTGGTTCATAAAGCAAGCTATTCCGAAAGTTTAAAGAAATCTGTATTTTTATAGGTGAAAGTGTATATAAAACTTGAAAAAATGCAATAAACATACGTTCTACAGTTAATTTGTGCACACTCCATATTATAAGAACAGCTAAACTTTCTCTTCTCCGATTCTTTTTGGTTTTTATTGTTGGTAAATAAAAATGCAATGCATATATTCAAAGTTATAAGGTGTTCTCAGTAGCCAACGTAATGCAACCAAAGTACAGGGTGTATATAAATGAATACCGGGGTTTTAACTCTTTATAATATTTATTACATTCAACTTACAGTTATGAATGATATGTCAAATGAAAAAGCAACTCAAACAGTTTTATCAAGAAGCTTATAAATGTTCAATGTGACTACCCTTTGTCACACGGGACACATCAAGTCTATAGCCGAGTTCTTCCCAAACGTTGATAAGTGTGTATTCAGTAATTGTAGCAACAGCTGCTTCAATCCGGTTTCTTAATTCAAGAGGTCAGCTGGTAGCGGAGGCACGTACACACGATCCTTCATGAAGCCCCAAAGGTAAAAAATCTGATGTGTACCATTCACAAGACTTTCTCCATATCACTGCAACAAATAATTTTTAAAAAGCTTATACTTCTATTTACTTTATGGTAATCAGAAAAAAATAGCAGAAATAGTCTAATTACTCGCTTCCTTGTCAGTAGAAGCGAAATAAGGGACAACTGTAGGATAAACTGATAGTCAAAAGCTGGTTGCTATGTCAATGAAGTTCCTTTGTCTATATGGATAGGAGTTGACAAGTTCCTGTATGAGAAAAGTATACGTTTTTCATAGCAGAAACCAAAAATAAAGAATGTCACAAAACGACGAACTCCACGAAAAATGTATTAACATAAATTGTGTATTTTAATGTGCTCTACATTTTTTGTGTAGTAAGTTTTTGTCCATCTCTTACGATTTAGCAGTTATTCAAAATTTAGTAAAATTCATCCAGAATAAACTACTCTTCAGAGGCTATTCCCAGAAAATTCAAGACATACATTCTATTTGTCAGGTAAATATGTTTAATATACGAAATTTTAGTCAAAATCGTTAGAGCCATTTTTGAGAAAATCAAAATTTCCGAAAAAAGTTCCATGTAAAGGGTAGTTGGGGGTGGGCATATTTTTCTCAAAATATTCGAGTCGCATCCCTGGAAGATACTAAACTTAAATACCAAGTTTGGTATTTTACCGACTTTTCGTTTTTGAGTTATCGTGTTCACAGACACACATAGTGTGTATGGAGAAGGTAAAATCGCATGGCGTTAGGTCAGGAGAACGTGAAGGCCATGCATAGCAAGTCCTGTCATTGGGGCCCTTGCGGCCTATCCAGCGCTCGGGTACAGTGACGTTCAACCAATCGCGTACTTCGTTATGCCAGTGAGGTGGCGCACCATCCTGCTGGAAAATGAAGTTCTCTGGCTCATTTTCTTCCAACTGAGGGAAGAGCCATTGCTCTAGTGTATCAAGATAAGAAGTGCCAGTTACAGTAGGTTCACCAAAAACGAAAGGCCCATAAACTTTTCGCCGGGATACGGCACAAAAAACATTCACTTTAGGGGAATCTTGTTGCATTTGTACCATCTAGTGAGGATTTTCTGAGCCCCAGATGCGCACATTATGAGTGTTAACATGTCCACTAAGGTGAAAGTTCGATTCATCACTGAAGACAACACGATCCACAAAATCGTCATGAAACAACATGTCGTTTGCAAATTTGGCACGTAATCCGTGGTCTGTCGACTTTAGAACCTGTAATAACTGTAAACGGTAAGGACGTAGCTGTAAGTGTTTTCTTACAACTTTCCAAACAGTCGACACAGGAACTTGTAATTCACGTCTAGCCTTCCGGACTGATTTCTTTGGGCTACGAGTGAACGACTCTCTCGCTCGCTCAACAGTCTCTTCACTTACTCCTGGTCGTCCCGTGCTCTTCCCTTTACAAAGGCAGCCGGTATCTTCAAACTGATTATACCACCTACGAATGTTTTTATCACTAGTAGGATCACAACCGAACTTACTATGGAACGCACGTTGCACAGTAACTACAGATTCGCTCTTTGCAAACTGTAAAACACAAAACGCTTTCTGTTTACTAGCCGCCATCTTTGCTACTACCGCTGTCTAGCGGATTGTGACAGAAACATTACACGCACATGCGCACATGTGCCAACAAACAAAACTGTTTGAGTTGTTTTTTCATTTGACATATCATTTATAACTGTAAGTTGAATGTAATAAATATTATAAAGAGTTAAATCCCCGATATTCATCTACGTACACCCTGTATATTCCCTATACAAATACCTACACAGTCAAATAGCTTTACACCTGTTATCTAATGTCACTCTCCCTCCGCCCACTAAATGAGCAAAGGTTTCAAATTTAAAGATACAGTGCTGATACTATACGAATTTCTGAAGAACTTATATAACATAATTAGAACGCGGATATTATGCAAAGTTCCTTTTGTATTGTTGGTAATAAATCTAAGCTAATGTAAATATCTAAGTGTAATCGTGTTTTGAGGTATTTGGAAGTGACAAACCCAGGTGCTATTTTGTTGGTTGTAAGTTCTTAAGGTCCTATGGTGTCATAAATGCCAGTTTATGCATTTTTCAATCAACTTAAAACATTTTCTATATATTTTCAGTTTTTATTTTATGCATAACCCCAGATCAAGCTGTTATAAGTTGGTTGCGCACTTAAAGAGCAGCGAGTACCTCGCGTGCCACAGAAGTCTTCCTACAATATGCAATACGGCGCAGCATTGAGAGCACTCTGTAGTTATGGCTGAATCAAGTGTTGGAAAAGTGGCAGTACACAATTATTGTGGTATAGCATTTTCATAGTAACGCATTGATTACCATGATCTCCTTCCAGCTCGGTTCCGTATTTTGAGCTACAGTACTTGAGAGTACTCTGACTCGGACGAGCCGATTAGAACAGACCGATCTGGATGATGAAACTGGGTATATTGAAACTTCAAATCCCTGAAGTTGTAATGTGACCATTATTTCTATTGTCATATACATTACCTATTAGGTGCTCAGTATTTCCCTTTAAAAAAGAGTCCCCCAGTATCGGAAGGTATTGTAAGCAAAGTACTGTTGGCCAGTTACTCTCGCGTAAAAGCAAACAAAACGTCATTTGTCTATGATGCCTGAATTCAGTCATTACTCAAAAGTAAACTTCACAATATTGTTAATGAATATGATACAGATATGTTTTCAACTAATAGAACAGTTTTAGTGCATAAGACAGAAATAAAGTTAGTAATGAAAAATAAAGTATTTTATGCTCGAACCATGCCTAAATGTAGTAATTATACGTCTGGTAGCTGCACTTTTATGGTCCTCATTAAAATGCAGGGTTCCACCAATCAGAAGATCCATATGTTATAAGCAATACTTTTAGGTCTGTGCACAACTCGTAACGCTACCAAACACCAACTGTTGAAAGCGCAACTATCGATTATTCTCGTCTGTTCAATCGAAGAACAAGTAGCGCGAGTTTAGAAAAAGTAAAAATGTAGGATACGAGTGACAGATGCAACTTACTCGCCGGAAATTTCTGAAAAGCCACTCAACAAGTCTAATAACTTGCTGCCATAAAAATCGAGAAACATATACGAAACTTTCCATGCACAATTCATGGATTGGAGAAAATCGAAATGCATAACCTCATTTTCAGAAAATGTATTTCTGGTGTACTTTGAAAAATGCTTGCAAACCATCTACCTTGTGCACTCATCATTTAATTCTGAAATCAACATTCGTATTAGGCACCAAAACGGCTTATCTAAGTGCATAAAATTGAAAAGCTTACCAAAATGTGAATCAGAATAAAATCAATACTTTCGCGTCTGTGTACATTACCTGCGAGTTATTTCACTTCGTAAGATAAGGTCAATGAAATTATTGGTTCAGGTAAGCGTAGAATTTTAAATATAATTTATTAATGCTTTAAACTTAGACACATATTCAAGCATTATTTAGTCGCTTGAAACTATAATGGCAATTAAGATGCTTGTATGAAACCTTTGATATGAGAGGAGGGAGATTCATAAACACATTCGCGTCTTAATTGCTGCCATTATACTCTCATTTCATAATACATTACTGGCAATTGACACGTCTTAACAATTAAGCACGCCCATTCTGCTCTCGCTTCAAAGAAGGTAAAAGGTTAATAAAGCTACCCGTTACAGCCATTGCTAATCTGGCGGATGTCGCAATTTTCATTAGTTTTGTATACAGGATGTTTAAAAAATACGGGGCATAATTTCAGGTATGTATTTCCCACATGAAGACAATCAAGATAGTCCATTATAACATGTGTCTGGAAATGCTTCATTTCCGAGTTATTGCCTTTACAACATTGAAAGTCCCACCTGTAAGCAATCAAAATAGTTCATGTCCGGAAATGCTTCATTTCCGAGTTATGGCCTTCACAACATTGGAATTCACTGGAACGTTTTTCTTTCCGCAGGTCTTTGCCGTCAAAGGAGACATTAGGAGGGCGCTCTGATAGTTCATTCTGAGGAAGGTTACATTCAGTGTTCTTTAGGCGTTAAGACTGTGCGACATGTATTCAGATCAAGAGCTGGTAGAGATACACTTCATGTACGGTAAGGCGGATGGCAATGCTGCGCTGGCTCGTCGTTTGTACCAGGAGAGGTACCCACAGCGACAAAGTTCAGATCGGAAGACATTTGTACGTCTCCATTCCCGTCTGTGAGAGTATGGAACATTCACCTCTCCTGGTTTGGGAATGGGACGACCAAGATCTACAACTCCAGAAGTGCAGGAGGAGATTCTGGAGGCTGTGGACAGGACTCCTTCTATCAGCACACGACGGTTAGCGTTGCAAGTCAATGTTCCTCATACGACTGTCTGGAGACTGTTGAACGAGTATCAATTGTATCCTTATCATTTGCAACGTGTACTGGCCCTGTCACCAGCAGATTACCCTGCACGAGTTAGGTTCTGTCAGTGGTTCTTGCAGCAGTGTGGTGTAAATCCGAACTTTTCTGCCGTCGTATTATTTACAGATGAAGCACAATTCACAAGAGATGGCATAACAAATTTCCACAATCAGCATGCATGGTCGCATGAAAACGCACGTGCGGTTCTCCCTCAACATGAGGGCCGGTATCATTTGTGATCGATTAGTTGGACCCCATGTACTTGTAAACAGACTTACGGGGCAGGCGTACACAAACTTCCTGGAAAACACCATACCTGACGTTTTCGAAGACACTCCACTGATCAATCATCAACACATTCACTTCTTGCGTGATGGCGCTCCTGCACACTTCAGTCTTACGGCTCGCCGGTAGGTACTTGGATCGAAGGTTTCCTGATCGATGGATAGGTAGAGGTGGCCCAATTGCTTGGCCTCCACGCTCACCTGATCTGAACCCTCTCGATTTCTACTTGTGGGGCCATTTAAAATCATTGGTTAATTCGTCTCCGGTGCCGGATTTGGAATCCCTTCGGAATCGAAATGTGGCAAACTGTGAGGACATACGCCTGGAGTTTGGGATCGTGTTCGCAGGTCAATGAGACATCGATGTGAGGTCTGTATTCAAGCAGGAGGTGGACATTTTGAACATCTTCTGTAATGACAACAACCTGCGGAAAGTAAAACGTTCCAGTGAATTTCAATGTTGTGAAGGCCATAACCCGGAAATGAAGCATTTCCGGACACATGTTATAATGAACTAATTTTATTGTCTACATGTGGGAAATACATACTTGAAATTATGCCCCGTATTTTTGAAACACCTGTATATCATTAGTATACGCCGGCAAAGTCTAACGCAAGGAGATTTACAGCAATACTTGTGGTAAGTGCAGCATCAAACTTGTAGAGTTTAGAGATTTTAAATTCACCTAGGAGAGTTGGAACTCTAATACTGGCAACTATTTATTTACAACTGATACAAAAGAGACACATGTTACCAAGTTTTCCTGTCCTTCAAAATAGTCAACAGCATTGTGTAAAACTCGTTGTCAGCGATGTGAAAGTCATAGATTCCCTTAGCAGCGTCTGTTGTGGTGATAGTTCGAATAGAGCGGTCTACTGTCCGACGAATCTCTGAAACAGTACTGAAGTGAATGCCTTGAAGTGGTTCCTTCAACTTTGGAGTCCAAGTCACATAGGCTTAAGTCCAGTGTTGTGTTCCAACAATGAGCAATAATACTGCGTACTGACAGTTTACTGTGGAGAAATGAAATGCGTTAGCATAACACATCACAGTCATACACAAGAAGCATCATAACCTTCACCTTGATGGGAGTGACATGAACTTTCAAACTTTCTGTCTTCCAACTTTCCAATTATTGTTGGCACTTTCTGCGGAACTTCCCCATCATTTTGTACCACTATGCTCGTCCGCATTCAGCACAAATGTGGCTGTTTTGTTCGTTCGATGGAGCTGGGAAGTGCTGCTCTATTCACCATGTTCCTTTCTAGGGTAGTTAAGCCCTTGTGAATTGGACTTGATTCCGAAGATGAAGGAACCACTTCGTGGTTTGCGCTTCAGAACTGTTCCAGGGATTCGTGAGGTAGTTGATATTGCTGGCAACGTGTTATACATAATGCTGGTGACTCTTTGAAGGACAGTAAAGCTTGCTAATATGTATCTGTAGTATCAGTTGTAAATAAATAATTTCTCCTGTTAAAGTTGCAACCCTCGTATTAAATATATTAGGATTATCACTTTTTAAGATGTATAACACGTTTTTAAACTTTACCTGTCCTTTTACTTTACCTACTACATATATTAAGCAGACGAAGAATTACATTCCACCCAAAAACTCTATGTCGAAATTTCACCGGAAATATATATTTTGAGACCCACTGAATCCAAAGAAAAACGTAATTTTAGAAAAAAAGGTCGTGTACCTGTGAACAGCACAACTCAAATACCAAGTTTGATATTTAGCTTTTAAGTAATTTTATTTTAACCAGCTGGAAAATGTAATGCCACAGCTGGCATTTGAACGTGGTTCTCCCGTTCTCCGTGGGACTTATCCAACCATTGAGCAACTATAACAGCATGCCGGATATTTAATTTCAAAACTGATTCGTGTATGCATTTACCCAGTCAACCGGGTAGATCTCCCACCAGAGAACACCTTAATGGCGACTTACATTCGTGATTACCTAGTATCCGGGTAATATTAACACATTTATCGCCATCAATTCTTAGGCAATTGTTACTACTATTCTCTTATACTTATATAACACTGGCTAATATATTTTTATTATTACAATTTTCTTACTGTTTTTAAGTTTAGCATCTTTCAGGGATACGACATGAAGCAAACCTTTACAGGAACATCTTTTAGAAAATGCTAATTTTTTTCAAAAAGGAATCTACAATTTTTCTTCAAATACCATGACTTTAAAGAGAGTACCCTTACCCAAAACTATTATTTATATGGGAAGTTATTCTCAAACAAATTTAATGTATATCTGAACTTTCTGGAAATCGTCTCTGATTACATTCTGAATAACTTTTGCATCACCAGTAGATAAACTGTAACTGCTAGTAAAAGGTTACTACGGAAAAATGGAAATCTCATTAAAGTAAACAACGTATGTGACATACAGTTTTGTCAAGTCAAGCATTTTCAGGATATTCCTTGTTATTGGTTTATCTTTTTCATTTACTTTTCCCAAATGTAAAATCGTCACTCACTCATCTCCCACATATTGGTTTTGCAAAAAGAACGGAGTGTTACTTCCATCACACAGTGACCCAATTTTAAATGATTTGACTATCACTTTAGTCTACTATACTCTCGTTTCCCGCTTGTACCTACGTTTCTACTAATGTTTAACGCGATCAGCATAAACTATAGCGAGCCAGGTGGTTCAGGTGTTTCGTCTGGGACTGGCCATTCTGGAGGTCGTGGGATCGGTTCCCCGCGGCCGACATCTCTGACCCATGAGTTCTTTCGAGGTTTTCCTAGGTCACTAGGCAAATGCTAAGGAGGATTCTCCATTCCCTCGAATTTCCTGACCCTCCATTTCATCTCCGTTTCCTCCGTCTGGTCTTTCTTTGTTTCAGGTTTGTAAGTGTCAGCGAGGACTGCGGTGATGATGCCCTCTGGTGGAGATAATTTCTCTTTGGAAACTTAGCTCTCGATGGCAGGATAGCGCTGGGGGTCGTCCATATACTCGGGGGCGTTTGTTCAGACCCGAGGCGCGGACTCCTAGCGCTCATCGCGTCGAGATGAAGAACTGCTTGGCAAGTGTTAGGGACTCTCCACGATAACTTCCTGTCACAGTCTGTTTCCAGCTGTCCTTTGTAATTGCTCTCATCTCATCCCCTCCTCCCGGGCTCTGACGTACTAAAAGTCTCACTGGCTGCGATGCGGAAGCATAAATTACAAGGAATGATCATTTTAAGGGCAGTAGAGAATGCAGAATAGGTAGAGAAAGTAACGTGAATGTAACAGTCATGTTCGGCCCCCTTTAATTCCACTTTGCCCATTAATTTTATTGCTGTATGCTTATTTATTAACGTACGAATACACGTATTTAGTGTAAACTCTAATCCAAGTATGATGTATAGAAAATATTACAAAACATTATGTGCAATGCCAATGTTGACGATACCTGAAATTATATTTAAATAAATCAGTTTAGCTATTTAGCTGGTCTAATCAACTGGTTGATGACTACGCTAGTAGCTTAGAAAGCAGTGTTATAACATATTCAAATTTAAGATTAAATATTTATCTATTGATAGTAAAATTGCTTTACTAGGACTCTTTTTTTATATTTTTGTCAAAATCCTTCTTATATAAATCCTAATTTTGTGTGGTAATTTAGTGTATAAGCTTATACGTTGATGAGAGAGAATGTTAATGCTTTTGACCAATCAGTTATACTCTAAATATAAGTTATCGATTTTCTTACGCTGATAATAATTGAGTTGATAGAGAATGAGAATTGATTTTGAAACTACTTCACATATGTACAGGTAAGATGTCTAGATATAAAAAATAAATTCTTTCTGCTCCTATGGTCACTTTTTTTTAGAATTGTTACTATTCATTTCTGTGTTTTCTACACTTCCACATATTCTAGCGGCAAACTTTTGATAATAACTCCATAAAATTATGGAGCGTACTTATCAAAAATAAAGTGCCTTTAACACACCAGAGCTTCCAGCATCACCCAAAGTTCGAAAAACATAACTTATGCGACTTAATTGTCTAGCCAGATGCTTTATTTTTTTCCCTTGTAGCATGTGATTCAATCAAGACACAAAGAAACGCCTAACCATAAAGGATGGTAGTGTAGTGTACCGGAGGGGACTCCACACCTCAGCCAGGGATTGGGCTTCGTGTACGTCAGATCCCGGAAGGAGGGGATGAGATGAGAGCAATTACAGAGGACAGTCGGAAACTGACTGCGACAGGAAGTCATCGTGGAGAGTCCCTAACAGTTCCCAGGCAGTTTTTTATCTCGACGCGGTGAGCATTAGGAGCCCGCGCCTCGGGTCTGAATAAGCACACCTAAGTATATCCACGACCCCCAGCGCCATCCTGCTGCCGAGAGCAAAGTTTCCAAAGCACAATCATAACACGAGGGGGCGCCACTACCGCAGTCCTCACCGACACTTACAACCCTGAAAGAAAGATATGACGAATGAAATGGAGATGAAATGGGACAGGGAATTCGTGGAAATGAATTATCCCCAGCATTTGCCTAGTGGCCCGGGATAACTCCCGAAAATAGCTCATGGGTGAGAGAGGTTCGGCCTGCCACCTGAATCGGTTACTGATTGGTAAAACAATATAATGAGTTGAAACCTATTCAATTTAATATTCTTCCATAAACACTGCAACAAGTATGAATCCATATAGTATTATGGGTGCAATTGTAATATATGAAGTTTGATCATATTTTAATTTTTTTAATTGTTCTCTTGATAGTGTATCTGTGAAATCTTTAAAAAAAAAAAACATGAGACTTTTCGATTGCTTTTTTTTTTATATACTTCTAACGCCTGCTTTCACGATACTCAGTTGGTTTTTTCATTGTCAATAACTTAGAACCACAAATGGCTACTATTTAGAACTTGCATTTTCCTATTAATGGTTAAATCTTTCTAAGCTCTGGTTATTGTTAACTGTTGGTTCAAAGAGTATTATGAACGCTAGGTATCTGTAGGTTAGTTAACCTTGTGTTTGTTGGTCATTTTGTATGGCTGACAACGTTTTTGCGCGTGATTTCACGCCCTCTCGACGGAAAGCTGTGGCATTAGATCTTCAAAATAGGCCTCCTGTTTTAATTTTCATTTTATTAGTTTTATTTATTAGTTAATAAAATAAAATATTTTTAAATTAGTGTGGTGGGCTTTCTTGATTAATATGGATGGTTTCGGATAACTTGATAATACGCAGTAACGTAATAAAGCATACTTGTTATTAATATTATGATTTGTTTAGGTTAGATGGCAGTACATATCTAAACTTTAATATTAATGTACAAGAGTTCTGTTTTTAGTGTAGTTTGCATTAGTGAGCTCTGTAGCTCTTTTGACTCATCAAGGGATGTCTGCACAGGGCACTTGGGCCACCCGGTATAATAAACTCAAAAAGAGCTGCTGCCACTAGAAACTGTTATACAACATAAGTTTGGCAGAAAATAAAGTCCTAGTAGTTCTCTTTTGTTAACCTGAATAATTTCCAACCCCTCTTTTCAATTTTTTTTTTCGATATCATTTTCCTCTAGTATGCGGAATCACACGCACTTCCTTCTCGGTATCGTTAATAAAATGAGTAATGTAGAGCTTTCGCTACATTGAAGCGTTTCAAAATATTATTAACGATCATATAAGTTTCATTGTTAATACTCTGTGTTGGTTAGTGCGAATGAAATAATTGATAATTAATGCCTGAGTTTCGCTGTTAATACACTCTGTATAGGTTACTGTGAATGAAAATATTAATACATGCAGAAAACCTCCACACAGAAACAAAATATGAAATTCTTGTTACGTAAGATTTCGCCGTTACACCCGTGTAAATTAGTACGCAAATATGTTGAGAGATTTCAGACTATTGCAGTATACAATTTTCCTTTCGACCTCCTAAAGTTAGTATGGAAATAGGACGTCTTGGAATATAAGGTTAAGTTTTTCTGTTGAAATACTTTGTAAAGTTTATTGCAAAATAGGTTCATTTTTATATATCGGGATAGTTTCGGTTGCATTATATTAAGCAAATATTGCTGCCAGGCCAGTTAAAAAGAAAAGAACTCGATAAACAACCTAGGCCTGTCTATGAATAATACAGGACATATTATGTAGCTGAAATGTAAGAGCATTGCAGCAAACAATCAATTTTCACAATATTGTAACTTTTACAACGTATGCCCTTGTCCCAGTTTTGTTCTTTCGATGTGTAATTATTTTAAAAATTTGCTCCTGATATGTAAATGTTTCATCATGGAATCGTTGACGGGTTACAATTCAGGACAAAGGTGCTCCATTTTTATGCTTACCTCCCAGTTCACATCTCAACCACTACCCGGGGTGGCGGTTAGTTTGTAGCTAAGAATAACTCCCGGTTAGCTGTTGTTGGCACTGACTCCCAGTTAATATCTAACCGAAACCTTAACCGGAGATCGTAAAACAGGCCCTTAGGTAAATTACTGCATTGTACGTCAAAGTGCGCTTTCTCAATTCGCTTTTCGAGATTTTTCTTCACTATTTAAAGTGATCCGTAGACCAGAATTTATAACTTATAGTAGGTATAGCCACTTCTAAGCATTAAAGCTAGAACGGAAATAAATGAAGCTCAACTGCCGCTAGATCTTACTTAACCCCATCACGCCATCCCTCGTGCAGTGTTTTGACGTTTGCATACAGCACTCAAACTGGTTTTTATCTGCAAATCGGTGACCCAGCGTTCCTCCTAGTGATACTATTTTGAATCCGAACAACTTAAAACCCTCTGCTTGAATGGCTATGCCGGCTTGTTAATTTTACATTTTTAGAAGAGTTTCAGGAATTATGAATTGAAATATTCTGCGCAATATTCCAAGGATATTCACACTGAAAAAGCTGTAGAAATTACCTGTAAAACATTATTTTTTCTCTTAAACTAATTTAAATTTTAAAAATACATGCAGAACTATTTCTTTATGTTTGCATGTTAAGCTTGAATTATAAATTAAGAGGGATATGATAAACGATAGGACCTAAAGAGCATGTCATACTACCATTAAAATGTAGTTAATTAAACGTCTGTGTGCACTGTATGTGTTGTGTTCTGAGAGTAAGGTAAAATGTCAAAGACATAGAAAAAAAAAAAAAAAAAAACCCTGGATTTTTGGATCATTATAGATACATTTAAAAGTGTGGACCTTTGGTATACCGGTGCAAACATGTGGCGAAAACTGATCAGAGAAAGTCGATCTATGAGCATCCTGATGGCTAGGTAGTTTACCCCTGAAGGCCGATGAAGTGTTCAATTCACACAACTTTCTCTATCTGTTCTGCAAACATACTATTCTTTCAAAATATTCTTTTATATATATAAAATCGCTTATTACTTGTTTTTTCTAGGCATAAAGGCAGATACGTTTGACTGAAGTGATAGTCAATTCTTTTAAAAGGTGGTCGCAATGTGAACAATTACATTTTAGTTCGCCTTGCACGGCCAATAGTAAAACAAAAGAGAAATGAAACGAAAGGTGACTTTCCGTTTGAGAAAGATAACTAGTGTAAAATCGACACCAATAACAAGGAATAACTCGGAAACGGTCAACTCTACAAAAACAGTGTATATGATATAAGTTATGAGATTTACATTTTCTGGGAAGTAAGTTTTCTCTTAGTTTACTAGTTATGCAAAATTCATCCTGAATTAAAAGGAGGTCTTTAGAGACTATTCTAAAATTCAAGATGTGCACCTTAATTGTGATGTAAATATCTTTAATATACGACATTTTAATAAAAACCGTTAGAGCCATTTTTGTACTTCCAAAAAATTTGCATGTAAAGGGTAGTTTGGGGTGGTAGGATTTTCTTGAAAAATCTTCGTGTCGCATCCTTGGTACTTACTAAATTTAAATACCAAGTTTGGTATTTAACGTCGTTCCGTTTTTGAGTTAATCTGTCCATAGACACACGCACACAAACTCATATATATATGTCATTACCGGACCTTATTCTAAAAATGCTTTATCGGATGTGGGTCTCAAAACATATTTTCAGTGAAATTTGGATGGAAATTTTTGTGTGGAATTCAATACCTTCTCTGTACACTATATACATAGTACGTGTAAAGAAAGTAAAAAAAGAATAAATGACATTCATGAGCAGACACTGTTCTGAACAGCTGAGTGCAGAAATATAGATGCTATCTCACTTCTGTATCGTCACAGTGCAAAGACCATCTCAATGTATGTGAGCTTAATGCTAATATCCATGTGTAACAAAATGCGTCGTGATGGGAATTTTTATTCCAGCAATTCACTTAGACAATGCACATTATTATTATTATTATTATTATTATTATTATTATTATTATTATTATTATTATTATTATTATTATATTTGTTTTTTATTTTTTAAATAATCTTACAAGCTGGCATTTTGTATAATTGGACAAAGCTTCATTTTAGTGTAACAACTGGTATAAACTTCAACAATGTATCTTAGATTTTGTATTTTTTCAAAATGTCATATTTGAAGTTTGAAGATTATATTCAATTATGTAACAAAAGTTGAAGTGCGATGGAGCCTGGCACACTGAAGACAGCGATTGTTTTATGGTTATAATAGTAATTTGCAGTACTGTTACTGTTGAGAACTACCAATGACAGCATGCCCGTTTATACAAACATGGAAAACCGGATACTCTAGTTTTCCTCTTGATTCTTGGAAAGAGGAACTTTTGCTGTCATCGTCCTACCAGTGTCTGTTACTTTTTTTCTCTCTCTCTATACCTTCTGCATACAGATGTTCTAAGTATTCGCACAGTACGAATGTTTTCTGGAAGCTCTTGTTAATTGTGTAAATGGAATCTGAATCATATAAAAATATCATTTGGTCATATATTTAGGAAATTAATACAAGAACTAGTACGGTTAAATTTTTCACTTCCTGGAATTAACATATTATTTCCTAATCCAAAAATAAGCCATTGCATATTGATATTGATTCTAAGTAAAATATATACTAAACTGAGGTTAGAAATTTGAAGTTAGAAACATTGACGGACAAATATTCGTTTAGTCTACTTCCCGTTCGCTACTATTTGTTCAGATATTGCATGTACACTGGCGTCTAACTTGACGATGGCATTGGTCTGATTTTGGTTTGCCCGGTTTATACCGATTGTAAAAAGGTGAGAAGCTCATAAAAACAAGAACTCTTAAGCAGTATCCGAAATTGGCCTAAAGTCCCTAAAGGGAAAAGATACACACAAGTGAAGGTACTGCATGTATATCCATATCAAAGCTTCTACAGATGGCAATATTAGTAACTGTTTCTTCTATCTTCACAGCAAATCACCCTTACTTTTAATGGCCGATTCACATTTATTCTTAGCAATCCGGCCAGTTAAAAAAATATCAATAAAAATAATATCTTATTACAGTAATACTATCTGTAATCGTACTAAAATATGCATATTATTAGAATATCCCATAAAATTGGTAAATATATTTACTTTGTAAATTGAGAGTTTCCTCACATGTGGGTTTTATATTCTTTTTTCTCTTCACTCAGCTTTTATATGAACAAATTCGTTCAAGAGCTGAGCCATCTGAATAAATTTGGACACAATTCCCATATATACAATAAGAAGGAATAAGTAATTTCGAAGAAAATGTTCTTTTTACCTTAAAATTATTAAAAGCTGGGCATTTAACTTTTATTTTAACCACGATTTCCAATTGTAACACTTCATATTCTCATAGTTTCAGTGCTTTAGCCCATGCAATATGCGCTATTTTCGAGAAAATATCAGGCAATTATCTATACATACTTCTTTGTATTGAAGGAGTTCTCTTTTTCTTCTATTTATTCAATTGCTTTTACATGTACGTCTGTGAACAGCACAACTGAAAACGATATGTAAGACCAATTCCAAAAATGACATTTAAGTGAAGTATCTTCCAAAGGTGCAATACGAAGGATTTTAAGAAAAGTTTCATCCCCAAATTAGCTTTACATGAAAGTATATTCGAAACTTATGATTTTCTAAAAAAAACTTTTAAAAAAATAGAGAAAACGATTTTAAATATAATACTATAGAAGTAGAATAAAACTATATTTTTCATGATAAATTAACTAGGAATATTTATCACCAAACATACATGTATGTATAAGAAATTATTTATCACGAAACATACATGTATGTTAGAGGTGTCCACCGTTGCGGCGATGATGGCTTCCTGCACATATACACAAAGTACCATACGCCCCTAATTGTATCTGGTGGGGGTATTGAATAAAATTAATGCAAGTAACGTATGAGAGTGATCGTTGCAACGCCCCTCCACTTCCTAACACATAGTGGTGGTGGTGGTGATAGTGGACGATTCATGTTGAACCGCCTCCAACTCTCTCTCTCTGTCTCTATCTCGTATAGCATAATAAGAATAAGCATGTATGTACTTCAGTTAACCTGTCAATAATATAAAGAAGATAATGATGCACACATGTGCACCGCTAGTCAAGTACTTCCGTTAACCTGTACATAGCGAATATATAATAATAATAATAATAATATAATAATAATAATAATAGTATAATTAATAATAATGATGCAAAAAGAGAACTGCGAAGTAGGTACGTACGCATGTATCAATGTAAAGCTGTACATACAACACAGGTATGACCGAGAGAAGATAGTGAAAATAACAAAGAGGGAGATCTATGAACGTATCGATCCAAAGCTACAATAGTGTCTTGTCAGAACAAGTCTAAACCTGTCAGACCCCGCACGAACAAGCATCGAACATACCCTACCCGCAGACGAGAATAAAGATTACCAAACGTCGAGAAGACAACTGCTCGCCCAAAAGATATCACGCGGAAAAGTCAAGACTACATATAATGATAGCGCCGAAAGCAAGACGATTGGGGAGATGAGGGAACATTGTCTGGAGAGTCACATCGAAAAGTGCAATGGAATCACGCACTGCATCATCTGCACCGAACCGGCTCAACATCACGAAATGATGTCGGTCTTCAGCTGTGGAGAAAACTGCGACGAGTAAATATATGTAGAAAAATCAACGGGTGTATGTATTAGACTGGTTCCATGACATGCAATTCCAGAAATCAAGAAGCAGATGGAGCTTCCGCAGGTCAGAACTAAGGTGCCAGCGAAGACATCCCGCCGGAAAGGTGAGCATATAGAAAGGCGTGTGAGTTTGTGTAATGTCATGTATGGTAACTGCACGTGTATGTATATGCATTTTAGAGACCGGAGAAAAAGGGGAAGGTAAAGCAGCAGCCAGACCACGGTGAAGAAAGACCAGGTGATAGTATTCTTCCTGGAACCCATTACACCTCCACCAGAAAATGAACCAAAAAAAAAAAAAAGAATAACTAATATTCGAGAAGGACGTCAGCGTATCCCCTTGTGCACCTGTGAATGTAGAACTATATTATAGACTCCCAGTACTCATCAAAACAAACAACGATGCATGTGTATACATTATAAAACGAGACTGGCGGATAATACTGCAAAATATACCAAAGATAGACGCATATTTAGGAAGAACTGCTCCCCAGCATATAACCGTAAGCTTAAAAAATATGAATCAAATGGTGAGCAAATATTTATTCGAATAATAATGTTATATATCTGGATAGTGTAGCAATAGGAAGACTAAAAATACTCATACCGTATATTCAAAAGCATCTATATCAGCTGTACGATGTCCACACATCAATGTGTTTGTATAATATTTCAAGCAGGAGTACTAGCAAAAAGGTAACGGATATGTATTCTAAATGCAATGAAGCAAAGAATAAGAAATGTATATATTTATCCATACAATTGATTGTACTACATGTGTAAGAGGTCTATATGTGAACAATTTATCATGAATAACTAGGCAAAACAAGGATGATCGTGCTAGCATGTTAGTTGACGCTTGACCTTCTAGTCTTATGCTTACAGCTCCAGAGACGGCCTCCTCCGGTTGATGAGAGCAGTCGATGACAAATAGTCATTAGCAAAGCCAGTCCTCTTCAAGAGTGGGTAATTATCCTTACAGCAATAGGAATTCTGGAATTTGGAGTATATATCATATAGAGATGCAAATTTAGAGGTCCCAAATTCCAAGTTCATATCGTGGAATGGATAGCATCCACTATTAAGGTACAGTTTCAGGTTAGTGATGTTACAGTGATCAAATAGAGAGCAACCTTTGGCGACCGTTTGTACTCCCACAGTGACAAAACGAGGTTCCTCCTGTGTAGAGGTGGTAGCCAAATTCCAAGTGAAAGAATTAGTCTAGGGGATAGCAGGCTGGGTTTGAAACTCCCAAGATCAAAAGGCAAAATGCAACATTTTATATTTCTTGAACAATTTCAGGTACTCCACCCGCTCGGAATCCGAAGGTCTAAGAACCGGCATCCTGCATTCGATACCTCTCAGCCGAATAACAGCCCCCTCAACACCCTTCATTCAGTTGTTGGAATTTTTAGGTCTAAATCTTCCTATTGAGTACAAGTTTTTGTGATCGTCTGCAAAGCCAAGAAGTAGAGATAGAGACAGAACGGCATTGAAAGGTCCATTGGCACTTACAATGTTAGCATCCGCACCGTGGTATTTTGTAAGCGATTTGAGTCCATGGCGTTGAGAGCGACATAGTTGCACATGGTCGGCAAAGTACCTGGATTTCTACTTCAATCTATAGTAGTATCATTCATGTCGATACCGATCTCATCGAAGAGAAACACCATTGCATTGTTCGTGATTTGCGTAGCTGCAGGGCTTCCACCAGCCTTGGTGATAGTCCCCTCCATGTAAAGAAAACTTCTGCTGATTAACGTGTACAAATCTTCCGTCTGACAGGTTGTTCTAATCTCGTCGTTGGCATCTAGAACCGATGTGTTGTATGGTAGAAAGAGATGCTTTTTCTCTATACAAATCTTAACATGAAGGTTGGAAATGTTATCACATCTAAAACCTCCATAATCATAAGGCTCTGAATACCAAGTTCTCGAGGAACTTTGATTAGAAGGTATTAGCTCTTTACGTGTCCTAGACAGAGTATACTGCAATCGGGACAGAGGCAGCATATTATAGCATCTCGTTTTAAAATGTATTTCCATGCCGACTGACGTGCAGGTGAACAGTTATACATTCGCTTCTGAAATCCACCGTTTCAACATTCTGAACCACCACGCGCACGGCTATCTGATTCATAATATTAGCATCGATCGGCGGTATATATATATATATATATATAGGATTGGGAGGTTGCTGAGAAATGTGGTCGCCCGGAGAAACTAAAAGAAACAACTCGTACAGAGAATGCCCTCCTTTACCGTCTCAGAAAGAACCAGCTGCAACACTGCACTCGACGCGTATGATCCTCACCTTAAATATGTTCACCAGATCGCCGGTTGAGGCCAGTTCGCCCGCCTTAACCCGCCCAGGCTCGCTGAATCCCAGCAGCGACCCACTAGAATACTCCTTCGAGAAATAGAAGGGATACGGACATCGAATCTCTGCTTTCATGGTATTGTTGTTATTATTATTGTTATTATTAGTAGTATTAGTATTATGATGATGATTATTATTATTGTTGTTGTTATTATTATTATTATTAGCTCGTAGAAAGAAGTCATCAACAGCGCCGAGTCTCTCTTGCAGAAGCGTATGAAGGCCCACGATCTCATACGTGCCGTGGGGAAGAGAAATCGCCTGAAGCACATTATCCTTATAATAGTGAAAAAAAGGTTATTGCTTCTATCGACGTAGAATGTCTCCAAATTCAAAACTGCAATCTCGTTAAGACCACCAGGATCAAGAGAGATTGGTGGAACTAGAAATGTAGAAATAATGGAGTCGGTGCCACTTAAAGCGATCGTGTAACTCATGTCGATGGAAATTTTAGACACATATGACTGAGTTGAAATGTTGAAACCTACTTCTGTTATACTTTATCTGAACACCACCGAGATAGGACTCTATTTCCACAGGTGATTTGAGAATGCTAAAACTGTCAAAACAAAAAACAGAATTGTCATCCTTACGTAGAGCAACCAAATGAGTTCCTGAATTCCCCAACATATCCAAGCTAACGATAATCCTGTCTATGTCTACGTCTCGCCGGTAGATTGTCAATCATATACACTCCCCTAAAATGACGAATACATAAACGTCTAGCGTACCTCTTAATCTCTGAGCCACTTAACCTTTCTCGGGTATAAATACAGACCACTTCTCCCGTTTTTAAATGTATGTACAATCCATTACACGTCTTTTTCCTATTCTGCTTCTTAAGTCTTTTTCCTTGAGCCAAAGTCTTCATATGCAGATGATGTCGTACCTTTTTACCTAATTGTTTATCGGAAGCTTTCTTCTTATTCACCGAGTTAGGAATCTGAGCAGCACATCCAGCAATGCTTCCAGGTTCACCCAATGCCGCCAATAAGGGTAATAAAAGTAGAAAGTCACCCCTCGCTGGGAGAGGTAAATTTCTCCTTCTCCGCTTCCTCTTCTTCAAACAGGCACCCATAGCCAGCCCACCCTCATGATCATGATGAGAAGCCGAGCGGCGAGTTTCTCACCCGATTTAGCGTCCTTGACCGGAGTTCGACTCCAAGCCTTATCCAGTAGGACCTTGTCAGCCAAATGTCTTGAGGCCTTGTCCTGATGATCGGCGTAGGCAAGATCGTGAACTCTACAACAGTCGAGGAGCGGATTGATCCTCGGTTCTCCTCTCCACAACCGTTTATACAATGTGGTACCAGGACCACAATATCTGTATCCGTATAATTGAACCTCAGAGGATAAAGCGTTTATTGGGGAATGAAGTATATCCATATCGGGGTAAATGAACCCCAGAGGGTAAAGCGTTGATTACACAGTTAAGAATCCCAGAGTCTCTCTTAGTAGACTTCCGTACACTCTTAGATCTCATGATGCAATACAAAATAAATTCTCCATATATACAATTTATAGTATTAGTTACAAGATGGAAGTTGAGAAGCAAAAGTGTACCCCACCCATTCCTGTGCTCGACAACGATAGTGGTGTGAGAGTCAGGAGACAAAGAGCACTCTTTCGGAGCAATGTGAGAGCACCCATGCTAGGTAGTTCCAATGCGGGGAAGACGAACGTATTGCTAAAATGCTAGCGCACGAGAATGTAT
The DNA here is from genome assembly GCA_030762935.1 of Hymenopus coronatus. Lineage (NCBI taxonomy): Eukaryota > Metazoa > Arthropoda > Insecta > Mantodea > Hymenopodidae > Hymenopus > Hymenopus coronatus. The sequence continues at coordinate 269,994,651 of CM060900.1, read as the reverse complement.
TCAGATTCGAAAATCTGTACGTTTACTCAAAGTCATTGGAGAAACTGAAATACCAATAGTTATTTAATGTACTAAGGATCATACCCGACATTGGAGTCTACACATTCACGGATGAAGATAAAGTAGTACAGACATCGGAAGCCAGAGAGAATTCAATCGTCTTCGATGACATAAACGAGAACAGGGTTCAATTACCTCATATTTCAATATGCATCGATATCGTAATGTAGATGCTATTTATCTAGCACAGTCAAATGCCAAGGTTCCCATGCATCCAATAAGAGCTAAAGCGAATATGATTATCCTCTTTAGACGAGACAGTCTAAAGTTAGCGCACATATACGACGACTACGTAAATGCCGATATGACATAAACTGAATTCAAATAATTGTGGAGGAACGCTTGGGATAGTAATGATGGTTCGAAATCAAGACCGTTTGTTGCCATAGTTCCGGAATTTTCTTTGAACGACGGACATTACAGAAGAGGTTTTGATACTTTTATCATTGTACATAAATAGGGTGTATCATTCACTGTAGTAATGAGCATCGACAGGTTTCGGTCCCGGAGAACAACTCCCGACCGCAGGATTATTAATCGATTCGTAATCCGCAGAGATGGTGACGAAAACTATCTATTCTGAAACAAACTGTTTTGAAAGGTTCACGATCCTGAGGAAGTAGAAGACGTGTCGACTAATAAGTATGTTGATACGCTTAGTCTATCGTCGAGATTTAACTACAGACTTTGCAGAAACAACGCCACATTGGCACATGGATGAGTTCGAAGCTACATTTAGGAGTGACATTCAGGCATCGCTCGAGGCTCAGTACAAAGGTCTAATGGAATACTTAGCGAAATATGTATTGGAACTCGATGCCGAAAACAACATAATAATCGATAAGATTAAATTTAAAGTATTAATGATCTCAGTGCACGAACATGATGTTCCCAATAAAAAAAATGTAACATACTACATAAAATCTCAAACCTCGCCCTTGGACTTTGAGAGTAATGTGATTTTCGGACACAGGAAATTATAAGAAATGCCACCTCCAATAGACTATGAGGACGTAACAAATAAAGGGGTTTTCACAAATATTGTAGAACAGAAGAGGCATGAAGAGACACTTAGGAACATCAAGAGTGCTATAGATACGATTCCCGAGTTGGTACCGCAGAACTTGGAACCTATGAAAACGAGACAATACTCCATGGATAAATGCCTAATCACGACGATGAATAAGATCGAAGTCCTCAAATCTAAACTCAACTTCATAATCTCACTAATCGACCAACTGCGAGGTCAGCTAATCATTAGACTTCAAACGAAACCGTTCAAAGGAAGCTCTCTGCGGCATACCCTCACAACGTGTCTGGAGTACTATTAGCTATCGCTAGATGGGGCACTTACAGGATGTAGCATGATATCATTAGTCCAACCGTATACGAGATCGGGCACTATGGTAACCATAAATGGTACACGTGTAGAAGGATATCCATTTCCCATCTGACAGGAGGTAGAATGTCATTCACTGCTCCAGTTCAACATACCAAGGATGGGCACATCACCTATACATTATTGATGGCCTGCTAATCTATCATCATTTCAAAAATTTATAGTGAAAGTGATACTATCAAGCTGAAACAGAGCATAACACAGCATACCAAGACCATTAGAGAAAGGTTACCATCTCTAAAGGGCATTAAGTTTGAGACGCGGCGTGTCATGTTTGAGATTCTTCAACCCGTAACTACACCTCTTAATGCAATATTAAAGTTAAAAGAAAGGGAGGTAACCAAGACCGATGATACCGATGAAAATGATGATGACACTGACATTGAGACATATCTAACTGAAGTGCGTAGATTGGGCAGAAGCATACCAGATACAAATACGAAGTGCGCTATAGGAATGGCAGCTGTTGGGTAAGCATTAGAACTGTCCGATTAGACGGTAACAATTACATTTAAATAGGAAGTGATCGTTTCAAAGCAAATACAAAGAAGGCGACTTGGATACATACTCTCACAAAATACGTTAGTTAACAAGAGTGATTATACGCGAAACGGTCGTTTAAAGTCGAACTCTGGTTTTAAATATAAGAATGTAATCAAGAATTTCATAAGTAAGGCGGGACCGGAAGTCGAATGGAAGGAGTTTCGGTATTACATTTATTGGTCTGATCCGAATACATAAATGAATCGACTGAGACTTCTGCTTGCATCTATAGAGGCCGGATACAAGACACACCATCTCGAGATAGATGAAATATTGCGTGAACTGAGAACTTCGACAATCATAGCATGAACAAGTGAAGAATTGCACTGGAATTACATGCACTGGCTTGAAGAAACTTCCTTCATATATAAATAGTCACAAAGGTACTGATCGATGTGATAGATATGATACCAAATGTAAGAGTAAACAAAAATCATAAATATACGTTAATTGCTATTGACCTTTATTCCAAGATGGCGCATGCCAAACCTCTGAGAGATAAGTCTGGAAGTCGCGTTGCGAAAGCGATGGAGCTCATAAGAAATGGGAACGCCTCTAAAGCATATTTAATCGGACAGTGATACAGAGTTTTATAACAACTCGGTTAAACGTTAATGACAACGTCTGATACGAACCATACACACAATGCTGCAACGCGAGTTTATGACATAAGGACCCTACAAGTGGTTATATCTCTTACCAAAAGTAATGGCAACGTGTAATAATATGTTCCATTCACAATTAGAATGCATCCCAATGATCTTCTCAGCATCCATGCACGACTACGACGACTACCACGACGACGTAGCATTCAGAAAAGGAAGCAAAAGGAATACAGGATCGGATAAGCGTAAGAATCTCAAAGCATAAATCACACTTTGAGAAGGGATACACCCAAAATTGGAGTACCGAGATATTCCAGATCGGAGAGGTTAAATCTACAGATCCTCCAACTTACACACTAAACAGAGGCGGTGGAAACCCGTGCCTCTATCGCTCGTTACTTGTAAGCCACACCGTTTCTCAAGAGTGTGTCAACAAGAGTCTCGTGTATCGAAAACTGATACTCAAGAGCGAGGCAAGTCGAGTATTCTCATAACTACAGATGAAGTAGATTCACGTACGATCCGTAGTATCAACTGGTTACGTAACAACTAAGGCCCCGATTTTTAGGTCTCAAGCTAGTTTTCCCTTAAAAGTAGGTTAGAAATTTTGGGTGCTAATGTGTTAAACTTATTATTATGTAATTTTTTTTGTTTAAACCTCAGTAGAACATGTATAATTTTTTTTAAATCATTTGAATTACAATTTTTGATTAACAATTCGTTTAATTTTGTTATGAGTGTGCATATTAGGTTAGCCAGGGAAATTTATCATGATCTTTACCTTGATATAGAAATTGCTGTATGAATATGAGCGGATGACATCTTACAATGTTGAAAGTCTAGAAACATAGGTAAGAAGCTATAAAAATTGTTTAAAAATCAAAAGAGCCTAATAGGAGATAATAAAAGGCCAAAATTGCAATTATAAGGAGCTAAAACTCTGGACGCTAGTAATGACACAAGACGAATTATCGTTTAACAGTACATATATCCAAACGCGTTCGCAGTAAACTGTTTGAATCAGCGATATTAATCGTTGGTAACATATCTTTACTCTGTGTTGCTATGTATAAACATACTCATAATGAAACCGAAAATAGAATTACTCCATGCAACATAAACGTCTTAGGAGTTCTATATATACCATAGGTATATATAGAATTATTTGTATTTGTACACATATCTGCAGACTCTGTGAGACAACATTTTGTTTTACCCTTTCCCTAGCGTGGGTTATTTAAATACATCTCTATCCTGGTAGGCTATTCAAATCTTAAATCATTTAAACCGACGAAATAATATAACTTACAGGACTGATTATGCGAGTTTCCACGCATTACACCGCAGTCTTGCTACTAACGAGACTCCCGTAAGCTCGATGGTCAAGCTCTCTGCTGCCAGCTGTGCGACCAGCTGCATCTACTGGCTGCGAGAGGCGCGTTTAGCGGCAGCGGAAAACGAGCGAGACTAAAGCTGACTTGACTGGCTCTAATACTAAAGCAATTCTGATGGAAATGAAATATCAGGAGGATCCTATGGACATGAGTTATCGGGGACCCTTTTCCCTGGTAAATTACTGGTTGTAAAGGTGCTTAGGTGACAGGGGAGTAAGGTGCTGGTCAAATAGTTGGAACTTCCTGGTCATAATAAATTGAAAGTAAAGATTTGATGTAATATACATATATCAATTAAAAAAAGTTCATTGGGTCCATTCTTTTCATTTTTCAGCACCCCCACCCTCTCTCCCTCTAGGATAAATGACAATAAAAGGAAGAATAAACAATACGCCAGATATTATGTTTTAATTGAATCTGTGCATGCAGTGCTTCCCAAAGTATTTATTATTTGATACCTCCAACAAATGAACATGAAATAAATTTAATTATCATAAGGACCTGTATATTTTTACATGACACCCTTATTTGTTGTTTATCTCTCTACCATATGAACACAAAATAATCTTAATGAACCTAACACAGACATACACACAGTACACTTTATCATAAGAAAGCAGTATGTTTACAGGACACACTTGCTTATAGTTTATACCTCCAACATATAAACACAAAATAAGTTTAATTACCGGAACACATACGAGGGCTGAAATAAAGTAATGGCAACGGGGTCCCCACATTCACAGGAGAGCGGGTATGAGCAAATAGGATATGGGAGCGATCAGGTGACTATTGTCGATGTGTGGTGTGTATTGGTCGGGCTGCCAGTTGAGAGTGTGTTGTTGCTGTGTAGCGTTGAAGTGAACAGTGTCAAGTGCACCGCTCTAAAGCATGTTAACCAAAGGCGATCAGCGTTCGTGGATTAAAATCGAGGTTGCCCGTGGAAAAAATGCATCAAAATGTTATCTAGGATTACGTGAAGCCTGTGGCGGGAATGCATTGCCGTACAGGACGGTTCACGATTGGTCAAGGCGTTTCGTGCAGGTCGGACTGAGACTGACGATTTGCACCGCACAGGTCGGCCGCACATTCCGCAAGAACAGATTGACATCGTGAGTGGTCTCGTTGTTATGGACCATCGATGGTCTGTCCGGGAGTTATCCGTAGAGGTCATCAAACTGAATGGCATATCCTGACGAAATGTCTTCACCTGAGAAAAATTGCGTCCTATTGGGGTTCACATCGACTCACTGAGGTACAGAAATGGCACCGGTATGCACTGACTGGCATACACCTGGACAGATACCGCAACGAAGGAGACGCATTTCTGCAGCGTATTGTCGCCATTGATGAGACGTAGGCACGAGCCTATGAGCCGGAATTGAAGCGTCAGTCGAATGAATGGCGTCACCCAGGTTCATCATGTCCACAGAAAGTTCGACAGGAACCCAGTCGGGTGAAGCTGATGCTGATTATGGCAAACGACTACGAGGGGGTTCTTTTTACGCATGCTGTACCTGAGGGATAAACGGTCAACAGTGGCTACTATTGCCGATTTCTGGAGCGACATCTTCGTCCGGCTATGCGACGCAAACGTCCACGTTTATTGCGAGACGACCACCCCATAGTGTTGCATGGCAATGTACGTCTTCATGTCGCAAAGAATGTCTAGCTCTTATTGCAACTGTGGCATTGGGAGATTTTGGTGCATCCTCCGTACTCACCAGATATGAGTCTTTGTGACTTCGACCTGTTTCCGAATTTGAAGGAACACCTCCGAGGCCGCCAATTTCCTGACGTCACATCTGTAGTCCGCGCAGTAGGGCGCTCCGTCGCAGTCATCAACGGAGATCGCCTTGCCAACGGTCCCCAACGCCTGCCCTACATTTAGCAAAAGGTCAGGGACTTTGCGGGTGACTATATTGAAGGAATCTAATGCAATTGTACTTGTCAGTTCAATAATTATTGTGTTCTATCAATGTTGCCACTACTTTATTTACAACACTCGTAGTACACTTTATCATAAGAAACCGTACGTTTACATGACATCATTCGATATGCCATTGAAAATGCATGACTCAGTTAGTTTTTCTCTATTTTATATCTATTTTTCTATTCTTTTTTCTGATTGTACAAATAAATAACCTAACTTTGTTGGTATAACAGCTAGAGAACGTCATATGAGATCAAATTAATCATGTGAAATCAGATTTTTTTCATTGTAATCTTATTACCATGTAATACTTTCGTTAAAAATCAGTTAGTTTCAATTACACAAACAGGTTACATACAATATTACATAAGTAACAATCATCATTACACTTGCAATTTTGTATAACTACTCTTCATTTGGTGCTTGCTATGGTCTTGAATCACATGAAATTAGCTAGTTTTCATTTCTACAGGTATTGCTTGCTAAATTTTTTACCACACAACACATTAACATGTAATAGGTTAACTTAATTACCTTATCTTACACAGTTACAATAAGTAACCTAATTAACATATCTTTTTGAGATTATAATTCAGTTGTTACATAAATACCCGTAATTAGCATGGTCAAATATGTTATAATACACCAAGCTAGTGTTGGATGTGAACCTTTGATAATCCTAGGTTTGTCATCACAACCATGCAATGCCATCCTATTCATTTGTACAGTATGCATATCGTGTCTATTGCTTCTGAATGTCGTCTGTGTGGAATAATGTGTTTTATTCTCATCATCATCGAGCCATGACATATAATCTTCAAAACTGATAGAACGTATTGCGTCCTTGGTGACACCATTTGCATTTTTCACCTCTTGATCCCTATATCTAAAAGTATACAATTTGGATCGTAATCCTTTACATTCAGTCATAATGCAGCCTGCGATCTCATCTTTGAACCGCCGGACAACCTTTTTGTTAAGGCGAGGTATACCGTAAACGTTATCCTCTGGATAGTTGAACTTGACAATGTAATAGAGATTATGTTTTCTGAATGTATATATATATATATATATATATATATATATATATATCAGAGCTACATGCTATAAGGAATGCATCTGTATCCATGTAATTTAGGATTAGATCTTTCAAATTGAGTTTCAAAATATTATAAAAGATATTGTTCCTGAACACCTTTGATTTATCAAGAATTGCCTTACCAATGTGTATTGGTTTCGTCAAGCGAATTTCATTTCTCGCTAATTTTATAGCTACAAGGTTTTCCGAAAAGATTACGTACCTCAGAAACTTTGGACGTTCAATTAACTTGCAGGACTGAGTTCACGATGTCACAATACAAACGTCGGTATATTTACTTACATTCTCGAGGAATTTTTCTTACACGCAATTGTTCATTAATTTATATAGATTTTGACCGAATTCAGAGGTTTCATTTGTACACAAATCGAAATTTAGGTCTATGTATTTTTAAGCCAATTAGACTGATCGTATGCAATTACTCTGCGTATCCATTTAAGGTCACCCCTAATTTTATACATTGTTGTAAGTTACCGTAGTGTAATATGCACCTTCGTTTGAGTGTAACTAAGATTTTTTTTTATTCATCCTTAGGGGGTAACTCACTTAGAGGGCACGTTGGAAGATTGTTATGCGTGTCGTGTATCGAAGGCGGATAATCAAAGTCTGCTTCTAGAAGGTAACCAGGCTTCAAATCGGATGTTGATGTTAAGAAATTTGCGTTATTGATTTCATCTCTACTTAACCACCTGAGTCTTCCGTATGGTGGATATTCTTTTATTGCGAATGGATAAAGATTATTAACATCTATATATAACAAGTAATTATCAGGTTGCGATTATCATATTCTAACATGTGCTTATTATTAGCTTTTCCATAACGTTTATATATTCACGAACATTTTTAAACACATCAGTCAACAATAAGGTGTCTGTCTTCAAATATAAACCACAGTATTCACCTACTTATTCACATAAAACGTGTCCCATAACTTTTGTGCATGACTGCACTGTTCATCAGTTATGTCATCAAACGTCACGTAGCGACATCTCTACTAAATTTTCTTCACAATCTACATATGAATATAGAAATATGCTTTTACATCTCATGAGTCTTTGAAGTTGAGGAGTTTTATGTGCACTATTTGCATTTCTGAATTCCTTGTCGGTGAATGGTTTATCGCTTATGAATCGATATGTATCAAGAAATCTAAAGTAGATTCATCTGTATTTCTTACTAAACGAGAGACATCGTTCCGAGCTCTGTGATGTACAAGTTATTAGTTCACTATCATAACCTAGATGCCTGACTATAAAGTGAGCGTGATAATTTGAGAGACAATGAAAATAAATAGGTATAAAATTAGCGGTTTTTCTTCTTAGGCTACTTAATTTATGAGCTGCATGAATAAACGTGCGTGCAATGTATTATAGTGATCGCGAACTTTTATGTCGTCACATTCAAATTTCAGTTTGCATATGTGACAGAATTCTTGCAGTTTGAAACATAATTTCATCTTATTCTGACATTTTCATTTCGACAACATTTGAGTGTATCTGGATCACATCATCAGCGATTTGTTTAAATTCATCGAGGAATTCACCGATTGTATTTGCACCTCTGAAGAGTTTGAATTTTGAGAGTGAACGGTCGTATCTGCATATCAGTTGAAGTGCCATTGATAACAGTTCATGGTGATCTATCGATTACGTCCAGCTGGTAGAATGTGATGGTTCACAAGGTTATACTTTTTTTTAGGTACATTTCAAAATCGGCGTACACCACGAATGGAACCGGAAAGGCCTTAGTACGATGTAAATTCTATAACTTCATTTATCCTCGGCCGAGGCGTTACGATAGTGTCACAGTCGGTGCATCGTTTCCAATGCCTGTTTAATGCGCCTTCGGTTGGGAACCGTTTTAAACAAGCATCGCATATTCACATTTTGCGTATACGTTTAGGCTCTTGACATCGAGGAAGTTGAGCCAAATTTGTAATTAATGAGTAATACTATCTATGCGCATTCTCGATTCTTAACAGATTAACATGGAATTCCTTTCTGTTTCCGGTTTGATATAGTGGAATGATATGTTTATTATCTATTCCGAAAACTGATATGGATATATGTTTTGATTTTTAAATGTTTCCAACTGATCAAGTCCTACTGAAAATGTAGTTTCACTGAAATTAAATTCATCCATCATTCTATACTTAGAGTACAATGAAGTTAACATTCTACTATTCTGGGCAGGATACTTAGATCAAGAAAAACCACCGAAACATTTATTGTCTTTATTTTAATATTGACGATATCTCTCTTGTATTTGATGAATATAGGTAGTTCTATGCCTGAGATGCACGCAATACATTATACTTGCAAATGTTAATGGTCAGCGACTTTATCTGATGAAGCAACTTCGAGCTCTCGCGTGTTTCAAAATTATCTATTTGTGACATTATAGATTTTTCATTTTATCATTGTACCATCGCTTGGCATATGTACTTTGCAAAACGGTTTCCATTTTTGTATTGAAATTGTATGTCTCGATGTGTTCTCTATCAGGAATACTAGTTATATATGCACATGTTAGGATGGCACAAACTTTAAATCACACTTGTGTTAAAGTAATTGTGTTCTATAAGATCGGTACCCAAGCATTTCATTGGTATATGCATACCTCAGGATCGGCTATCTGCATACCATCGTCTATCCTAGCTGTATGGATTCGATTTTAAAGGCATTATCTGACAGCACTATAATTTAAAGGTGTGACTTACAGCGCTATCAGAGGTCTGTGGTTCCTCTGCTTTGTCTTCTGTGGTCATCTTCGGTCCTTTCGGTCTCCTATTCGTCTAAGTACACAGTTTGGCATTGCCACTATAACATTAAAACACATCCTATAAGACACAGGAGAAACACTTCAGTAAGTATGAAGAACGTTGAACTTTCAGATTTTTAGTTATTTTTAATGCAGTTAACCATCCTGACTTCATATATGCAAGGTCGCGGGTTCAAACCCGGTGGAGGACGATGGATTTTTCCGGGTGTAAAATCCTTAGCATGGCTTCCTTTGGAAGGAAAGTAAAACCGTTGGTCCGGTGTCCTAGATTTACGGCACGTAAAAGAACCTCAAGCCTGATAGAGAGGCCTCTGAGCAAAATTAAACGGTCTTTCACGCCCAACTTAGAATGGGACCTGAGAACCACAGTAGTTAAAGGGTGTCCATGAATAACACGCCATTTCTATTTAATGAGAGAGTGAGCTAAACACAAACACACACACACACACACACACACACACATATATATATATATATATATATATATATATATATTTTTACGCACTAAAGCGATCATTTTTTTCACGAGTATAAGAGGTTGAAACATATTACGTATTAGGCTTAACATATTCGATTAGAAGCTATATTTTTTTACATTCTATAACATTGCGAAAAGCTATACTTGAAAAGCATTTGACATTTCAGTAAGCATGACAGCATTTGAACTTTTAGGTTTTTAATTAATTTTTAGGTATGAGAGTTAAACACAGACATATTTTTATTTTTTAACACACTAAAGAGATTCGAGTATAAGAGACTGAAACATTTTGCTTGATATAGCGTATTCGAGTGGAAGCTTTTATTTTTAAATTCTATAACAATTGGATAACATCTAGCTAAAAACGGAAACGGATTACTTTGATTAACGAACTCTATTGAACGCTATACTTAAAGAAAAGTAAAACAATTGGATAAACAAGCACTTAAACTCGATTGAAAGTGGCGGAAACTGTTACTAGACTTAACAGATTCATTTGAAAGATATATTTTTAACACAAAAAGAAACAGTTCGGTTACACGTCATTAAGAGGCTGAAAGGAATACTTTATTTAACATCAACATGACAATATTTTGAGTTATTCTATTAAGATATCCAGATAAATATGCTCCACAGGATACTTTAGATTCTTTGACCATAGGATCTACTCACTGAGGCTTGCTGTATAAATAAGTAAACAAATAAGTGTTTCTGACTTACGTTTGGTGTCTGTAAAAAATTCAGGAAGTGTTTCCGAAAGCCTGATTGTAGCGTCTCTGTGCCCCTATAGATGAGAGCGTAGCCAGCCCCCTTTGTCCAGTTTTTTTAATCTGATCTTCGGTCATCGTGTTGTGTCTCATTGGAAGGAACACTTGGATACCGCCCAAGTAGACTGCGGTTCGTTGCCCATAGCGGGTGTTAGCGCTCCTACATGCGGTGATCGTGTGCGGTGTTTCTTGCTCTATTTCAGCCAACTTATTTGACGGTGGGATCGGTCTGCTTTCGAATCGATTGAGCTTCTCTATCAGCGCATCTGAAACGTAAAAACATTGCTATCAGTATCTGCTGAGTACCCAACACTCCGATAAGCACCAGCTTTCATGTTATACTTACCGCAGCTTTGTGCAATAGCCATCGTGTATATGATGTGTGTGACGTCGGCGTGTACCGTGTCCTTTTTTACGTCAGCCAAAGAGGTTAAATTTGATGTAACTATAGAGATGTTAAACTTTGGGTTACTTAGATGTACAATGATTTTAATATATAAACTAAGCTCTTTAAACCTAAAAACTGACTGATTTGCCTCCTCCCGTTACCCTCTCTCATTGAATGAGAGTCCTCCCTCCGTATTCCTAGGGGTGTGTATATAATTATAGAAGAGAGTACATGTGGCGTCTTATACTGCCTAATCGTTTCTGTTTTTCTGATTTTTATCCACTTATACAGTTTTCGGATTGTACCGTCTAGGGTTTGCACTGTTTCTATGGCTTTTTCCTATCTACCGTCTGGCGCACTGCTCGCATCATGTAAAACAGTGCACTGTTATTGTATTTACATTCAGTTGTACTGTCTGGTGTGTGTTCCATTTCTATGACTTCCTTGATCCTAACTGCGCTTCAGGCATGTCCTCTGTTATCGGTTTACGAAGGATGTTATGCATTGGCCTTCCTTTATTGCATGATCTCGGGATGGGTATATAGTTGTATTTATTCGTTTTGCATTTTACACGGTTTCCACTAATCCACTTACTTTGTGTGCTATATCTCCTCTTATGGCAACCATCGTCTTTACCTGTTGCTTTTTATGTTTTCCCTTATTTACCTCCTACATCTTATTGGTTCTCCGGATTGTGCACCCTGCGTGTGATTGCATTTTTGTGGCTTCCTCTGCTCAATACTTTGGTTGTTGAGGATGGTCATGCGCTTCCTCTCGTTGCACACCTGCATTGTTTGCAGGTTCGCCTACTGACTTTCACTTCACTCTGGATGAACCGCGTATTTCGTCTCCTTATTGACTCATGATGCAATTATTTCAAATATACACATACATAAATACATACATACCTCCATGCATACATGCGTACATGTATACATACATACATACATACATACATACATACATACATACATACATACATACATACATACATACATACACACATACACACATACACACATACACACATACACACATACACACATACATACATACATACATACATACATACATACATACATACATACATACATACATACATACATACATGCATACATACATACATACATACATACATACATACATACATACATACATACATACATACATACATACATACATACATACATACATACATACATACATACATACATACATACACATCCTACGTATGTTTGTGTGCGTGGCTCACGCGGAAAGATCCTGCATTTATATTTACACACACACACACACACACGCACGCACGCACGCACAAACACAAGTCTAACGGTGGACATTTGTACTTCGTCATTATTCATTTTTACATTGTTACGTATTATATATACCTTATACAAGTTAACCGAGGATATACATACGTCATTTTCCCCCCTATTATTACATCCAACAGTTTCAACTTGTTCTGACCAGTCATTGTTGTAGCGTTGGATCGATTCTTTCATAATCTTCCTCTTTGTTATTTTCACTTACTTCTCTCGGTCATACACTTTTTGTTTGTACGGCTTTACATTGATATATGCGTGCATACCTACTTCATTATTCTCTTTTTATATTATTATTATTATTATTATTATTATTATTATTATCATTATTATTATTATCATTATTATTATTATCATCATGTATTCTTCATGTACAGGTTAACGGAAGTACTTGACTGGCGGTTCACATACAAGCATTATCATCATCATCTTTTTTTATAATATTTACAGGTTAACTGAAGTACTCACATACTTATGCTTACTATACTACACTAGAGAAAGAGAGAGAGAGAGAGAGAGGTGGAGGCGGTCTGAAGTCAATCATCATCCACCACCACCACTACATGACAGGGAATATATATATATATATATATATATATATATATAATATTGTTTACATGAATTTTATTAAATAGTCCCCACCAGATACAGTTAGGGGTACATTGTATATAGGTGTAGGAAGCCATGCATTCTTCATCACTGCAGGGGTGGACAGTATTCCACCTCTAACATACCTATATGTTTCGTGATAAATAATTTCATATGCACACTTGTATGTTTCGTGATAAATAATGCCTTATACATACTTGTATGTTTCATGATAAATGTTCCTACTTAATTTATCATGAAAAACACATTTTTATTCTACTCATAGAATAAATATACTTACGTGCCAAATAAAGTTCATATACTTTTGAGTAATCGGTAAACCAGAAGGAACAGTCAAAAACCTTCTGTAAAAATATAATATGCCGTTTTAAAAAAACAAACTTATTTCAAATAAATTACATCCTGTACAGTAATTGCCAATATGTTCACTGTCATTGGTGTTATTTAATCAATACTTTTGTCACGTTTAACTACATCGTATCGGTTAACTTGGCGAGTAAAATTAGACACCCCATCTCAGTCCCTTGCACACACTGTCATCATCAAAGGCTTCAAGTGTAGTTTTAAAGATCTGACGTGTTCCATTCAAATGACTTTCTCCTCAAAACAAACTTCCTACAAAGGATTACTCTTCTTTCTACTCCAAGTTAATCGAGATAAGCATTAACAGCATGGTCTTATTACTTAGTTGCTTATAAGTAGGAGGGAACTAAGGGAATACACTACACTAAAGCGATAGTCAAATGTTTTAATAGTTATGGTTATTCGAATGTCATTGAATTTAGCCTCTTTTAATGACTGGCAATAAAAAATATACGGACGACTTCTTGTTTGAGAAATTTAAATATTTTAAAATTGAAACTGATCAAAAGGGATATCTCGGAAGCAGTTAGCTCTATTACAATAATGTGAAGGACACAAATTGTGTATTTTGACCGAATTTATGTTTTTTGTAGGGCAAGTTTTTGTCTATTTCATACAGTCATTCAAAATGACTATTTCCAGGAAATTCAAGATATACATTTTATTTGTGATGTAAAATCTTTAAAATATGAAATTTTAATCAAAATCGTTAAAGCCACTTTTGAGAAAGTCAAAATGTGCTAACTTTTTGCATGTAAAGAATAGTTTGCGGTGCAGGGATTTTGTTGAAAATCATCGTGTCGTATTTTTTGGAGTTAGTTAACTTAAATACCAATTTTAGTATTTAACGGACCTTCCTTTTTTGAATTATGTTGTTCACAGCCACTCACGCACATACACACACACACCCACACACACAGTTTTTTTTCCATAATGGACTTTTTGGATTCAGTTGGTCTCAAAATATATATTTCTAGAGAAATATCAGTGTCGAATTTTTGGCTGGAATACAATACCTTCTTTACGTACAAAAAATAATTTTAGAAAGCTCACTCCCAAAACTACCATGTACATGGAAATTTTTTCGAAATGTTCGATTTTCTATAAATGACTGACGATTTTGATTAAAATACAGTATACTAAATATATTTACATGGCAAATAGTATCGTTATGTTCAATTTGTTGGGAATATCCTCTGAGGTCCTCTGCATCCTGGATGAGTTTTGCATAACTGGTAAACAATAAGAGATGCACAAAAAGTTACTCACAAAAAAATGTAGAATTCGTCAAAATACACAATATACTTCGTGTAGGTACTTATTGTGGAGCTAAGCGTTTCCGGGATATTCCTGTTATTGGTTTAAATTTTGAAATACTTATACTTTTCTCAAACAGAAGACACCCGTGTTTTTTTTTTTTCTTTTACTCCTGGTCATCAGGGGATCCGAACTCCAGTAATATCCGCATAGCGATAGCTTTTAAATCATTTTGACTATGGCTTTAGCCTAGAATAAACGCATAGTTCCCATCTATTTATAAGGAACTAAGTAATAATGCAATTGTGCTAACATAAGCGTTGGCATGAAATAGATACAAGAATCATCTTTTGCAAGAAGTTTGTTTGCAGAATGTGTAAAGGTCATGCTAATGGAACCATCAGGTTTTTTTTTTTTTTAATAATTTAGTTTATATGTTTGTCCGAATCGTACAAAGAAAAGCCTCCTCCCCCCACACACATACACACACACACACACACACACACACACACGCACGCACTTAACAACCCAGAATGGACTTCATATTCACACTTCCCTGCAACATGAAAGGCTGAATATGCGTTATAGTTCATAGGTAGAACGCTAATGTGAAGCTCTTCATATTTGCATGCGCCTTTGTAAATATTACTTATCCGAACATATGTGCTTTGAACTTCTAGGTATTTATTTTTATTTAAATTGCATTCATTCGTTCTGTTCCGTATTCGTGAAAAGTGTTCGAGTAATTTTACGCAATCTGATTTAGGCAGTGTATTTAGAGGTATTTAGAGTTACAGTATAATTAAAAAATATATTTACATACTTTTTATCATTTACCTCTGCCGGTGTGGCGGCGTCGTGGCAGAGTGATTAGACCACTCGCGACCCGGTTTCGATTCCAAGCTCACGCATGTGGGATTTGTAGTGAACGAAGAGGCGTCTGGGAGAGTTTTCTCCTGGTCCTCTGGTTTCCCCAGCCATTCATTCCACCAACTGCTCCATCATCCACTTTACTATCATCCATTTCGTTACATTTCATATCATCCACTTCCGCATGCTCATGCCTGGCTACGGGCCGACCATGCTATCCATTCTGTGGTTTCGTGCCTTTGCTTCTCCGACAGGCAACCGCTTGTAAGTCCTAGCGGGGTGTCCGACCTAAATGGGATGGTAAGCCATCTGGAAACCTTTGCCGGTATAACTATGTAGCTGTTAAATGATATTTCATTTTGCTATATAATTTCTACAAAAATTAATTTAGCTCTGAGCCAGAGAATTATTCTAAAGAATTTCTTCTTTATTCTGCGATTTGTAGCTTTTTTTTTTTTTTTTGGTAGTGTTTAATACCCACTTTTACTACCATTGACACTGCAGGCGATGACACTGGTGATATATGGAATAAAGATAGAGCACCGGTAGAATTTGATGGCTTGGCGAAACCGGAGGATCCGGAGAAAACTCACCCCTGCGCCGCTTTGTCCACCACACATCTCACATGGAGTCACTTGAGAGGCGACCGGCCTAACCAATCGACCACGGCGCAGCCCAGTAATTTGTAGCTAAGATTGTGTTTGTCATCACGGTGCATAGTATAAAGAACAGAAAAAATGAATAAGTTTAGAAAAGAAAGGAAAGGAAAAACATTCTCCATGGCACTGACCCTACTCGGAGCAAGTGTACATATTTGGAAGAATCGTGTTTCCAAAAGTCTACATAACTGTAAAAATAGAATATTAACGTTTTATGTGTGTCCTAAATTTGGTGGTCTTCATTCCAATATAATGATCCTACACGAACGTACTACTGTCTACTTCATGTTTGTCTTTTATTTATAAAAGTAATTGCTCTTCTGCATGAATTGATTGGCGAGAAAGAGGCATAAATAAATTATCCGATAAATAACTTATTTGATAAGCATAGTTTTACGATTTCATTACGTTAAAGTGGGTTGATTTTGTTTCCCTATTAATATTTAGCTTAACTTTATCTTATATGCCCTACCTAACTAAACGTGAATTTCGCAATTTTCGTGAGGCGTTAACCTTAAGAGCTACTTTTGAACCCGAGAATTAACAAATACCTTATTCCCTATTAAACTAAAATTGTTAAATAAATGAACTTAAACATGTCGGAATTTGGTACCAACAAAATGCTTATTCATGCTATTTATTTTATATGTTGATATTTTACTCAATCGTTTACAGTTCGTTAAGTTTATGATGCCACTAAACAATACTCTACCGTTTGTTTTTTGTATCCTTGATGAATATGATTTATACTTAATATTGTAGTTTCTAATTTAAGTTTAGCTGTTAATGACCTACAGGTATGTTCTATCTCTATCATGATAGATACGTATGATTCTTTTTGTATTTTCTCTTGAAGGATTATAATTACTTCTATAAATTCTATAGAAATAACAAAGCTTGGGCTCTGTAATATACTTACTGTAGCTCATAAGTAGAGAGTAGCAAAGTATGAAATTTCATATTCTAAACATTCTTGCTATCATTATAGAAGCAAGTATTTTTACGTTTTGCAGAAGTCAGTGCCGGTGACCAAAAACGCTATATTTAGCAACATCTTCAAATTTTAAGAACATTTAAACATGTTTTAACATCAATCTTTTTTTCATTTAAAATGACATCTGTTTGGGATGAATCGGGCTTAAGACATATTCTATTACGGAAGTGTTCCATAAAACATGTATACAAATTCAAAGCCACTCTTTCCGACAAGTTAGGTACAGCTGAGAAAAGCGTCGCTTCTATACGACGACGCGCGAAATTAAAAGTAAAAATATTTACTTCTACAATGACAGCAATCATTGTTCAGAATGTGAAATGTTTTATGATTCTGTTTTCTTATACGGATGCCTTTAGCGGCACATTCAAAAAGTATTGAGCAAGTCTTTTTTTTCACTCCTTTTTCTTTTCCTTTTTCAAGCTTAAAAGTCTTTAAATGATTAAAAGGAATACATTCCTACATTTCATAGTTTATTATATTTTACTATCAAATGTTAACTAAAATTTTCAAGTCTACTTGAACCAACGAAAGTGAGCCTACTTTAAACCCTTTGTGTGTGTGTGTGTGTGTGTGTTTGTGTGTGTGTGTGTGTGTGTGTGTATTTCATATTATACTTCAGAGTGTTTTAAGCTATTCTTCTGCATGTTTTGGCAATGTTTACTTCTCTATACGCACTATGTATGTAATAGTATGTAGAGAACCAATTGTATTCCACCCAAAAAATCGATACCGATATTTCACCGTAAATATACGTTTTGAGGTCCTCTGAGTCCAAGAAAGTATGTTTACTCTCTCTGGCTTGTATGTACAATGTGAATAGTGGATAGAGAAGGTATTGTATTCCACCCAAATTTCATATGGAGATTTCACCGGAAATATATGTTTTGAGGTCCCCTGAGTCCAAAAAGACATTTTAGAAAAAGGTCCGCGTGTGTCTTTAGACAACATATCTCAAAATCGGAAGGACCGTTAAATACCAAACTTAGTATTTAGGTTTAGTATTTTCTAAGGATGCGACATGAAGATCTGCAAGAAAAATCCCCACCACAAACTACCCTTTACATTGAAAATTTTTTAATGTTTGTTTCTCCCAAAAATGGCTATAACAATTTTGACTAAAATACGACATATTAAGGATACCTGCGACACAAACAAAATGTATGTTTTGAATCTTCTGGAAATAGCATCTGAAGACCTCTTTATTCTGGACGAGTTTTGCAGAATTTTGCATAACGTTTAACCGTAAGAGATACACAAAAAACTTAATGCACAAGAGCTCGTTAAAATCCATAATTTATGTCACCACGTTTTTCTTGAAAATTTGAATATTTTCGAGATATTCCTCATTATTGGTTTCAATTTTAAGCTACTTGACTTTTCTCAAACGCGAACATGCAAACCGAACCGGACTGCAATTGTTTCACATAGCGACCAACTTTTAAAAGATTCGACTATCGTTGTGGTCTAATGTATTCCCATAGCTCACTTTTACTAACAATGAAGCAAGTAATAAGACAAATTCTGCTAATGTTCATCTCAATTAGCATGCTGCAGATAAGAGAATAATCTTTTGTAACAATATTTTTTATGGAACAGCTATACAAAGCTATCTGAATGGAACATATCAGATTCTTAGAAAAATGTTCACGTGTGTATTGTCTGTGTGTGTGAGTGTGTAAGTGTGTGTGTGTGTTTGTGTGTGTTTGTGTCGTGAACAGCATAGTTCTAATACCAGAAAATCTTCAAATAAAAGCCTTGTATTGAAGTTTGGTATGTTCCAAGGATGCCATGCGAAGATTTTCAAGAAAATCCCCCACCCCAATCATGAACGCTTTACAGGGTCAAGTTTTTTAACATTTTGTTTTTCTTAAAATGGCTGTAACGATTTTGATTGAAATGCCGCATATTAAAGATATTTGCATGACAAATAAAACGTGTATCTTGAATTTTCTGAGAATAGCCTCTTGAAGACCTCTTTATTCTTGATGGATTTTGCACAACTGGTAAACTGTAAGAGATAGATCAAAAGTTACTACTCAAAAATGTAGATCTCGAGAAAACACACAAATGATATCCTTTATGCTTTTGTTGTGGAGGTAGCCGTTTCCGAAGAATTCCTTGTTATTGCTTTCAATTTTAAACTACGTAATTTTCTTCAAGCGGGAAGTCACCTTTCGTTTCATTTTTCCTTTGTCTTACTGCTGGCTGTGCAAAGCGAATCGGACTTCAGTTGTTCACATAGCGACCAGCTTTGAATGATTTTACTGTCACTTCAGCCTAGCGTTTCTCTTCTGCTTTGAAGAGAGCAAGTAATAACAGAGTTTCTGCTAATGTTTACTTCGATTAACATGATGTAGATAAAACAATACTTTGCAGAACAGTTAGGGAAAGTCATATAAATGGAACATATGAGATTTTTTCATGGTATTTTACCTGTTTCTACTCTTAAGTGTATGGTATTGCATATTTTCGCATTTCTAGCAGGCAAGTCAACACTAAAGTGAAACATGACCACCGCACCTGTCATTCTGACCTTAGACTAACCCGACTTTCCCGGAAACGGCTTGGGCCGCGTATAGTGAGAACTAACTGGGCCGTATCTTTGTGATCAGAGTCGGGCTGATCAGGGGACTGGCTCACTCGACCCGATGGAGTCGGTCGCGAACAGACCTCAAATGAATCGTTACAAGAACTTGGGATCTAATTTCTAAGCATGTGCATGATGTTAGCTAAATCTGCCTCTAGAAATTTAACACACCATTGCGGTGAAAGTTCCTGGCGGAAGCAATTACCAGGGTAAGTTTATGCAATGTATTACCATATCGTGAACAGTTGCCCACTTTTCGCGAAAGGAATTCTCAATTATCAGAAGAGAAATAGTTGCTAAAGTTTAATTAAGTGATGCATGAAAATCCTATCTGCCTGTGTTATTCTGCTAAACTCATTAACCATTAGCTCAGAAACGGTTTAACATATCAGACTAAAATGTTTACAGGATGTAGATGCATGCCCTCTAATTTCACTGGTGTGGTTTTATGGAATAAGTGTATTGATTATGGAATATAGGGACTATTTTCGTAATTATACCACATTTTGTATAATACCGTTCAGCATTTTTTTAGAAAAAAACTACTGCCTTAGTAATACCAAAATAGATCCTCAATAGCATCTAGGGGTTATTTGTCCTAAAATTTAGTTTAGCTACATTCAATAGTTTATGACAGCTAAAGCCATTTAGAGGAAGGGAACTTCAAAGCAAAAATGCAGGAAATAAACCACATGACTTTAGTACAAATAAGGTGCCATACTTAATAGAGGTACCAGTTTGTAGAGCAAAAGTTCTCTAAAATATGGGCCAAGGTTTACCACGCTTTTCCAAAAAGTGAAGAAGTTATGCTCCGCAGAAAGAGTGCAACATTTACCGTACAAAATGGCAGATGTAGTACCATTTTCAAGAGTACATTTAAAATACAAGGATTATATCTACAACGTTAAAACATATACGGCGCCAGCTAATGAGAAAACTCCAACCAATTAGGTTACATAAGAACCTCACAAGTAAAATTTTTATTTTAGGCAATTCACCATTTCTCTCTCCAGCTGCTGGTCTTCACAATCGATTGAAATTGCTAAAATATGCGATTACAATAATGGGTACAAGTATAACAGAATGTTCATTTAATTACAACGCAACGACAGCTGTCCTCTTAACAATTTTCTTTAAACTTTTTCTTATAAATTCATTCGTTAGAGAAAGCTGACTACATTTCCAATGATGGAGACATCATTGAATGCCACCTGAGGAGTTGTTGGAATGCCGAATTTCTGCGCTGTTGTTTGAACACTGGGCATATCAATCTGTTGTGTTCTCTTAATATTGGGGAATTCTCATAGACATATGGATGACTTCTGCCCCCCCCCCCCCTTCTACAACAGTGCGCAATGACCAATTCTCAGGCCGATTATTACAGCTTGGCCTTTATGCTGCTTTTTTTTTTTTTTTTTAACTGGGTAGGATATGGATGAAGCCAGTCGTACATTATAGAGCTTACTGTTGGAATTTTTCATCCAAATATTCCACCTTTTGTTTTTATCTGTCTCTTGAGGTGTTTGACTGCATCATAGTAAGGAATTTCTATGGCTGGATCCTGTGAAGGTAAATCGTATTGCTCCTTTTGCAGCAGCATCATTTTGTGTATTTTTGAAGTGTTTACAAATACCATAAAGTTGCCTTTTGAAACGCTGTTTTATTTGTGGAACACTTTCGCAACTCAAAACCGAGTATCCTACGAATAATATATATATATATATATATATATATATATATATATATATATATATATATATATATATATATATATATATACAGGCTGTTAATGAACTACACCGAAATAATTTGCGAGGTTGTACACGTGACTGATATAAGTAATTTGAGATCGGCGATGGTCCCCGGATAAACATAACGCAGCTACATAGCGTTAAACGTGTGGGTATCAGGTGCTGATAAATCGGTGTTAAACCAAAGCAGGTTGAAAAAATGGCTTAGAATGTCTTTAAAACTGCTTCCCGAGTATAGAAATATCAAGTTGCAGCTCGTTACTAGCGTTCTCAAGATTTAATGTTGCAAAAATCTGTAAAATCTCGAACTAATCACTTGACAGTGCGACACTGAGCATTCATTAATACGTCCTTGAGTTATGTAGCCTACTTTTGAGACGCTTTTTCAACTGCTCTGGTGGATTAACACGTAACGCGGGTACCTGCTATCCCAAATGCCACGAGTTCGATTCCTGTCATAGAGTAAATGTTTTTTATTGTTATTTTTTTCATTGCAGATGAAGTGGCTCGATACGTGGCGTACTGGCACCTCAGAAACTTATAGCCGTTACTTCGAAATTTCAATAAACAGGACA
Source organism: Hymenopus coronatus (assembly GCA_030762935.1). NCBI lineage: Eukaryota > Metazoa > Arthropoda > Insecta > Mantodea > Hymenopodidae > Hymenopus > Hymenopus coronatus. The sequence continues at coordinate 269,972,217 of CM060900.1, read as the reverse complement.
TAAGTCTCCTATCTTAAATTACTTATTTAAGTAATCTACATGTTCTGTGAAAATATTTCGGTATAGTTCATTAACATTCTGTATATATCATGTATGTGTTTGTTGACATATCTCAGGCTTTATGTTCTTAATAAAAGTAGGTAAATCTAGATGCTGTAAACATATTTCACGAGTTTCATTATCAGAAGATTTTAATTTTTATTACTTAAACGCCATATACTTTAGCTTTACAGAACCAGTAAATTCTAATTCACATAGCACGCATGAATTGAAAAAAGAATTGCACATTATAAAATGAAAACTTTTATCATTCGTACCGTAAAAAATAAACTATTTTGGGTTGAAATTTTCTCTCGGCGATGATATAATTAAAGGTCACGGAGGATTAAATTTCAAGTTTATATATGTTTGTGTACATAGATTTTTCTCAAAATGTTACTGTGATTGCGTTGGCATAACCCCAATATGAATATTAAATGTCATATTAAATGTCATTCAAATTGGATACATATTTTTTTAAAATAAATTATTTCATAAATATTATGTAAATATATTATGCTATTAAAATTACCTACACGCCTCAAATTTTGATAACACTGCTTTAAAATTTTGAATTTGAACTTTGAAACACACAAAAACATTGCGCGTTAATATTCCAATAACTTTTATTACTAAATCATGATAAGTTTTTTAAAAGATTAGATATGCTAATCTGCAAAATTAACCATTTTCACAAACATATTTTTGAAAAAATTGTATGGGTAAGAGGATAATTTTGAGCCTTTAGTATTAAAATAGATACTTTTTGGGAAATTTTAGTTGTATTTAAACATTTGAGACATGCGGAACATTTAGAATGAGTGAAAATGTAGCTTAGAGAAAAATTATGTGTTATAAAATAGTATGCTAGAAAACAGTTGTGTTGGAGAATCTTTAATATTTTTGGAGCCCGAAGAAAATGAGGGGGGGGGTGGAGATCAGCTGAATGTTGATTCTGTATGGATAAATCTTCCTAGAATCATTAGCTATAAAAAGTGATTGACCGATTGTGGTCAAAACTTCACTCCCAGGGAACCTTAATTACATTACTGCTGACTAATATCCTGGCTTAGATATCGTTTAATTGTTGTTTTGTTGCTTATTCTAGGTCAATTTCAAACAAAAACATATCAAATTCTTCTTCGTATCAAATATTTTGGTGATATAAATACGGCTTTCTGTTACAGTGTGCTCGATAGTTTTAACTTCAAGCTCGTTTACCGACTCTTCATGACTCATTTCAGCAGTTAACGACGATGCACTTTCTTACGACCGCAACCCCTATGCTTACGGTGCTATAGATATAAATTATTTTGGGGTTTTCTTGTCACCTTTCCGTTTTTCCACGACGTTTATCTAAGGTGGGCTGAGATCTTTCAGATTTTACATATGCCATTCTTATTCGAAGGTTGCTATTTATATTAAATACTTTACAAAACAGAACGGAGTCGAAAATTTCTGCTGCCCGTATTAAACTTTAAAGTTTTATTTAAGGACAGAACTCTACGAAAACACATACGGAGAAGAAAGATAATAGTGTGTTAATGAGCGGTATGTACACAACATCATTCCACAGAGATGATATAACAGCCATGTCTCTACTGGCTAGGCAATGACTGGCACCAGGCATGGCGAGTGGGGTGAGGAGAGCATGCGCAACAGTAATATGAGCATTTTGGTTTTGGTAGTGTTTAACGCCCGCTTTAACTACTAATGGCACCGCAGGCGGTGACACTGATGATATATGAATGATGATGGAGCACCGGTGGAATGCGATGGCGGGGGAAACCGGAGGACCCGGAGAAAACCCGCCCCAGCGCCGTTTTGTCCACCACAAATCTCACATGCGGTCGCTTGGTATTGAACCCCGGCCGTCTAGGTGAGAGTCGAGTCTAACCACTCGGCCACGGCGCGGCCATATGAGCACTGCTACAGGTAGACATCTATAGTCGGTGAGAGCCATAGTGATCCCTGACAGTTGCCTTACCTCGTGACCCCTCCGTCACACTGTTGCCACTTCGTCCCGTCCACATCTGCAGCAAGACAATAAGCCATTTTCAAACAAACAAACTAAGATATTAGCACATTATCACACAGCACAACAGTAGATTGCAACACGTAAAATAAGTCTATAGCAAAGCAAAATATCGCTGTACAAGCGGATAGTGGTACCAGCTGAAATTGCATTGAGGAATGTTGTTACATCTTGCAACAAGGATGACATCACTACTTACGTAGCATGAATCTATTGGTAGAGAGGCAGACACACCTTTTATCACCTGAGGCAGTATGCTGGCTGTCAGGGATGACAATGGTTCTCCCCGAATTTAGAGGTGTCCATCTAGAGGTGCTAGAAGCCGTCTGTGGAGGAAAAGTGAATGCAACAGTATACATATATATCATTTTGCTATTTGTACTATCAGAAGCAGAATCGGCATAAAAGCAAATCTCTGTCTTAGAGGGTAGCTTTGTGCAAGAGAGCGAAATATCTCTTTCAACATACCTAGTCACCTAAAACTTGCACTGCAATATCTATGAAACGAAAATAAGAATTGAAGAAATAATTTCACAAGCGTGAAGTTAAGGGAGGAGTCCACTAAAGTAGATTATAAAACACCATTCAGAAACGCAACAAATGTGATTTTCAAAAAACCAAAAAACAAATAAATAAAATAAAACGGATTTTTTAAAATGGAAATGTCACATTACTTTGGCAAATTGATAACAAAATATCATCAAGAATGGAGTTGTTGCATCGCAATAACTGTATTATATCCCCCGAAATTGTAACGAGTTACAACGAAACGCACATAAGTTGCACATTCTGAGGTTCAACCGCGCTGTTTGAGCTTCAAGCGTAAACCTCACATTACAGTTAAACGCGAGGTGATTGATGTATTACGGTATGACAAAAGCTGTTAATGTTATGTTCGCTGTTATCAATAGCGCTGAAGATAACGGGGTGTACAAACATACAAAAAAAATATATAAAATAAAAATAAAAACGGAAAAATAAATAAGGTTTATTTCTATCGTATCACAGGTTGGTGTTAAAACCCATATTTGCTTACATTTTGAATGACCTATATCATCTACCTTAATCAGTCCATACCATGCGAGGTGGACCCGTGATGATGTCTGCAACTCGCATTCGGGAGGTTGCGGGTTCAATCCCCATTGACCGCGCACTCTGATTTGTGTTTTCTCGTTGCTCCACCTGGTTACTTAAGCGATTGTTGGAATGCTTATTTTCCACAAATTCCCTTTCACCATTTCCCTTCTCATCCTTCAGGTGTGTGCCTCTGGGCTCGTGGTGTGTGGCAATGCTGGCAGGTGGCACGCGGATGTATGTGCTTTGTAAATGCTGTCCCCGGCGTTGGGGCGGCGTTCTGGTCGCTGTCCTCTCCGGGGCGGTAGCGGTTGCCTTGCTGACACCCGGAAACCATGGTGTTGGCTTCGTGGCGCTCCTGTTGCCGAGATGAACTATGAGCCAAAAAGTTAGGGACTCTGTTGCCTGTATGCACCCGGCCTGTGATTCCCTCAATCATCCCTTCTTTCTGGGGATGTTAACGCACAATAGATCTTCTTAATTTTAGTGCGTGAGGTGTTCCCCGCCGTTTTTTATTCTTAACATGCACGTGGAAATTGCTTTTCTTCCTATTCTGGTTTCAGAGACATTTACGTTGCACTCTTTATGAATACCCGGTATGGGCATTATGAATAAGCTAATTACTGGTCTATGACCAAAAGCATATAACTACAATCAGCTAAAACACTGTTTGAATTATGTACGACAAAATATAATATCTGATTAATGTACATTTACTATGTAATTATATTACGTTGTTTGTATCATTATCGAGTCGGGATATGACCAGTGAGTTCAAACGACTTAAAATACTTGTTTAAACATTTTAAAGTTTAGGCTAGACACAGCCCACCCTGTCTCCCTGACACCACGCCACTAATCCCATGTCAAGATCTGACATAATGACACGAGATCCTACCCTCGGGAGATATTCTAAAAATCCATCGTATGAAGTCACGGAAGTCAATTCTAATATTGACTCACAATATTCAACAGAGAATAAACATAGCTTAAACTGATTTTACTTGAGCATTACTGAAAAAAGTAGCAGGAGAAACCCCGAATTTCCAAAAATCGGGTACTCCATTCAACATTTACGCACGCAAGCGCGCGCGCGCACACACACATACACATTATAGACTATCTCCTATGTTTACACAAGGTTTTGAGGAAACGCCTCGCCCAAAAAATGGTCATTTATTTTCAGATACAGAACGAGATTGTACCGCGATAACGTGTGCGACTCGCACTCAGGAAGACCCGAGTTCCACTCCTTTTTTTTTATTTTTTTTAAAAAACAGTAACGGAGTCTGATCAGGACTCCGGTACTGTATCCCTATTTACATTTCACCCGTAGGTTTTACTGATTACTGGTTTTACTGTTTCTTTTACAAACATATACACATTGCACAAACATATAACAGCCATGCCCAAGGCGGGACTCGAACCCACGATCCCCTGCCCACGAAGCACCAAAGCGAGACGCTTTAGCAAGCGTGGCCACGGGGACCGGCTCCTTGGGCCGACCAACCCGACCGAAGTTTTGCGCAGTTTCCCTTTGTGGCTAGGCGAGTGCTGGTTTGGAATAATTTGATCCTTGAAATTTTCTATCAGCCCTTTTATCATTACATTTCATTTCTTCCTTCATCTGCGTACCAGGCACTGTAGTAATCTTCCATCCTGGATATGCTATGATTCAGAGTTTGCTTGCTCCTCGACATGCTAATGACACAACGCACTGGCTTGTACGTCCTTGGGGGCACAATCTTAAGAGGAGTTAATTCGCTCAATATTATTATTATGACTATTAATAATAATAACAACAACAACAATAACAACAATAACAGTACCAATAATAATAGTATTATTACTAATAATAACAATAAAAACAATAACAGTACCAATAATATTAATAATAATAACCATACATTCACTTAGCTAGTAGGTCAATTTAAGGTCATGTCTGAGTAGCTTTAGCAACAAAATTATACGGGAAAAGTATTTCTGTTATAGCAGCAGATAGTAGAAGTAGTAGTAGTAGTAGTAGTAGTAGTAGTAGTAGTAGTAGTAGTAGTGGTAGTAGTAGTAGTAGTAGTAGTAGTAGTAGTAGTAGTAGTAGTAGTAGTAGTAGTAGTAGTAGTAGTGGTAGTAGTAGTAGTAGTAGTAGTAGTAGTAACAGAGCAGCAGTAGCAGTAGCTTTAGCGGTAGTGGTGGTGGTAGTAGTGGTGCTGGTGGTGGTAGTATTAGTAGTAATAGTAGTAGAAGTAGTATTAGTTATAGTAGTAGCAGTAGTAGTAGTAGTAGTAGTAGTAGTAGTAGTAGTAGTGGTAGTGGTAGTGGTAGTGGTAGTGGTAGTGGTAGTGGTAGTGGTAGTGGTAGTGGTAGTGGTAGTGGTAGTGGTAGTGGTAGTGGTAGTGGTAGTGGTAGTGGTAGTGGTAGTGGTAGTGGTAGTGGTAGTGGTAGTGGTAGTGGTAGTGGTAGTAGTAGTAGTAGTAGTAGTAGTAGTAGAAGCTGTTTAGAGCACAGATCACATTATTATGCCAATTATTACAAGAATGCATCAGTAACGTTCATTCGAAAGACCAATTAGAAGATAAAACGAAAATCTTCAACACTATAATGCTGCAACTATCAATGCAGTTGTGATCAGACACAAATTTTACGCGCTTTTTCTGAGAAGGCAGATGATTAAATAAAATAATAAGATAGTCGGAAACTTTTGTGTTTTGATGTATTTAAATTATTTACATATAGATTATTAGAATTCCTTGTAGAGAACTTATGAATTGATTCACAAGCCGTAAACTGGCCTGCTCTTTTTAATACTTAGCTATTATATAGTTTCTATGAACTGTTTAACTCTTTGCTGATTTTCTTGCAATGCAGTTAACATGAGTTAAGCAACCTAGTTCATATTTAAGGTATGCCTATACCTAGGAAGCTCTCAGTGGTCAGAATACGACCTGGTTAAAACTTTATTTTTGCTTTAGTAATATTTCAGTAAAATGTTTAACTTGGCATCGAGTTGTTACCTTATAAGAAATATTATCAATAATTTATTAACTGTTTCATCATTGTCACCAATATCATTGATTGCCAGATAGTATGGCCTAGATGTAATATTTTGAAAGTTACCGTGATTACTATTCATTTACCCAGCATGACTTGTCAGGTGAAATGACAGTATTTTACTCTAGAAATAAAGCACAGCTGCTTATTTAGGACGATGGGTGTCGTGTATTTATTGTTCATTAAATGTGTGATGCCTTCATCAGCTGCTGCGAAATTTTTGCAGCGCTGGTATTCTTAATTTCCGCTACCGTTAGATCATACATCATCAAGATGTTTCTCACATGAGTCATGGCATTTTCTGGTCATTTCATGGCTTATTGCGGACGTGGGATATGAGGTACTCATACATTTCTCTGTGGTCTCGAACTCCAGAATTCAGGGACAAACGTGTGTGATCAAAAGAAGAGAAAGTTTCTAAGCATGTCATGTATACTATAAGGATATCTTGTGATTCAAATAAGAAAACTGTACCGAATCTCAGTTACATGCAACTTATGAAGAGTTGGATGCATGTAATAGTGGCGATAGAATGACCAGTGATTTTTGTTGGTAAGGAAATATGTTCTACTGTACAAGAATATCTTGTGATTTAAACAAGAAGATTCTATAGAATCTCAGTTATATGAACAGTCGGATGCAAACACCATACTATTTTTAGTGATTGGTAACAAAATATTGTTGGGTAGATTTTTATAAATTATTGTTTGTAGAACACAGAATGATTATCTTCTTCATTCTGACATTCACCAACTGACCTTGTTGTTATTTATACTTGCCATAAGGGGATTTTATCTTTTGGATTTGTACATATCATATCATTTTCGGGATTTTTTTTAGGACTTTTTATTTCAAAGTATCCCTTTCATTACTCTCTGAGCTATATTATTCCTTTATGTCAAAAACAGAGAGCATCCATCTTGCAATGCCAAGTATGCTTTATTCGCTTTGTACATGCTTGTACAGTTTTTTTTTTGTTTTTTTTTTTTTGTTTTTTTTTTTAAATACAGTTCCGGAGTCTGATCGGGACTCCGGCGCTGTATGCCCTACTTTTTATTTACCTAATTTGTTTACTTTGATTACTGAATTTCTGTTTTTACTTTTTACACACACATATACAAACATATGACACCCATGCCCAAGGCGGGACTCGAACCCAGATCCCCTGCTCTGCGAAACACCAAAGCGAGACGCTTTGGCGAGCGCGGCCATGGAGACCGGCTACAGTTCAGAGAAAGCTCATTTCCTAGCTTGAACTATACTGGAGATTCCAAGCCTTGTGTTACTTTCGTACAACAATATGTTTATTTATCGCTGTTATTTTTTATAATTTTAATTTTCTGCGTTCTGTTTTGGTAGGGATTCAACGCCCGCTGTTATTATACGGTAACAGAGACCATAACATTGGGAACACATGAATATAATTAATTGTTTCTTTCACACCAGTCGTGTGTAGGACAGAAGTTGGAGCGGTAGAGTCAGAGGAGAAAAATGCACTGCCATAGCCGGGATTTGAACCACGGATCTCCTGGTTTTCGTCCAGTTGCTCTTATCTAATAGTCAAAATAGTGACCTAATAGTTGGATAACTATAAAGCTCGGTAATTAAGTACTTATGGAGATTGTAATTCACCATTGGGGTTTGACATATCAACATATCCTTGTGGTTTACCGTGGTAAACGCGTGTCAGTTGGAAACTTTAGCGCAATGTCAGTATGTTGACATGTTAGCTCAGTAGTCAGAGCAACTGGACGGAAACCAGGAGATCCATTGTTCAAATCCCGGCTAGGAAAATAAATTGTTTAGCCTGACTCTACCTCTCCAATGAATTACATTGTTATTGGGAAAGGCAATTCGAAATGAAACCTTCCATTATTTAAGTATAGGGCACTCCCCAGTATTTGCCAGTTATGAGGACCGGGAACAACCTATAAAAAGCCTCAGTCAGGTGTGATGATACTGACAGTATTTGAACCATGGAACTCCTACCCTTGTTGATTATTTCTTTATTTTTCCAGCTAGAATATTCAAAGATAACAAAACATATTTTTTATAGAATGGCTATTTCTTCGTGCAAGTTTGACTGCAACATAGTAAAACACAGCTATTTAAAATTACCACCTGGTATTCCACAATAAGCATGTAGGTAGCTGCAGTTTGAACAGAGGCAAGCAAAATATGACTCAACAGAGCCGTTTTAGTGACTGCCGCGTTTTACGGAAAATAACTATTACCATATTTTTATTATTTTGAAAGGCGTAGCTTACGGCTTCTTCAATTGGGGTGGTTGCCACAAGTCAAAGCATTCGAAACAAATGAACAAATTAAAAAATTGTGAATAATGCGTAACATAAAATTTCAAGTATGAAAATGAACAATGAACAAGCATCTGAGATAAAAAGGTCTAACTTAATTTTGAAGTGGTTTCGTTTGCTTGAATCCAAGGTCAGTAATAATTATAAATGTTTATACTCCTTCAGCCTGGTGAAATACGGAGAGTAATAGAAATTTGTAAATGTGGAAAGGGAACAGTCGCATATTCGTTTTTATGACTGCAAGCATCTTCAAGTTTGATCAGTAAAATGTGGAACTTTATTGGCTAACATCGGATAGGAATGGTAAATAGCAATTAATGTCCAGCTGGAAATGGCGTGTTTGCCATATTCGCACATAAATAGCTGGAAATAATTTAAGAGAAATGGGTTGTGTTTCATGTCTTTCGTGCATATCTTAAATTTAAACATGTGTATAAAAGAGTATTACCGATGTTTCGAACCATTAAAACTACTAGGCATAAAACAATATTGAAACTTTATAATTAGACGTTACCTAATAAGTACAGCTAGCATTTCAATAAGCTATGTAAAAAGTTCTAACACTCCAGAAGTCTGCTTTCTCAGTTGAGAGCACTTCCCTTTTTCGGTGTTTGTCGCGTTCTCCTTCTCTTGTATATGCCCCCGAAGTGACATTCAGGTGTGTTAGATTCCGTTATCACATCCAACATGAACGGCAGTTACCAAGAAGCCACAGGTTAGCAAAGCATTGCCCTTTCGCGGTTAACTCAAGTGCTTATACTTTACGAATGTAACATTACGTGACTTGCCTTCGTCGTTCTGGTCGAAGTCCACGTAGAAACTTTTGCTCACCTGAAGCATTCACATTTTATAATGTTTATCATCCGTGCTGCTTTTATTAACTTCGTTTTAAATATAAGAAGATGACATTAATAATAAATTTCCCATTCAAATCAAATTCTTGCCACAAAAATGCAACGTTAAGGAACAGTTCTACAAAGTTGAAAGCTTTAGGCTTGTTCACGAACCAAATTTAAGATTATATATTTGTGAAATTTAACCAAAAGTTTTGAAAATTATGTTTTTCATAATAAAATACTATGAATTTTAAAAATATATAGGTACGTAGTTTTTTTTTTCCATTTGCTGCTCTTTAACCATCAACCAACTGAAGCTATAAATGGATAGTTGCATCTTTATTAACAGGCACTCCAAACTTTAAACCTTATTTTCTCGCAAACTTTTCCAAAAGTTTTCAACACTCAGAATGCCCCACAAAATGCACTTTTTCACTAATTTATTCTTAAACTTTTTATACTGCCTCCCAATAGTACATTAAAGAAAATGACCACACACGTTTTCGAAATATAGCTGCATTTTGAGAAATAATGCATTAGATTTTGAAAAATGAAGAGTTTTGGTTATTACGAAAATTAACACATTTATACACTAATTAGGGCTAATATGACTAATAAGTCATGACAGACCCATTTGATAACTCATTTACTAAATCAAGATTTATATTTGAATATTTTTAAAAATGCAAAATGGGGATCATTTTTATTAGAACAAGACATTTTGACACTGAAAGGTTATTGTTTCAATAACCACGCAAGCTATAATTTTTTGTACATTGCAAAATTATCACTATTATTATGTATAATAATCGGCATGAATTTCAATAATATACGTTACATTTTCCAAATGTTACAGATACGTTACCTTAATACGCTTTTGTGAAAAAGTAATTTTAGTTTTAATCTACACTGTGCTATGTTGTCAACTTATTGAGATTATGCTCATAATTATTCACTTCTATACTATAACTTAAAATGTTATAGTTAAACTTCCAGTGTGCAAAAGACCAATAACGAGAATAGAATAGCGAGAAGTATATTATAAAATATACTTTATTGTGTTGTTGTGGGACTAGAGCAATTGTAAGAAGAAAAGGTTTGTCGTTTAAACAGGAACCCTATACCTTCAAGCTCATGGAGACTGGTAAATGAATTGTTTGAATAAATGCAATTTTAGTAACTACATTGTACCTTTGTTCTTTATAAATGCAGATGAGAGTTTCCTCTACATTGATTAAAATAAAATATGTTATAGTCGTGCGGGCACAAAGAAAAATAAGTACGTACTGCAGCAGCAGTCAAAAGTCATACGTTATACCAATATATCTCTTGTTATTTTAATTACACTCTTGAAATTGCAAGATGAATGAAAATTGTATTGTATCCAGATGGTTGTAGTAAAAAAGTGATCAATTAGGTTGTGAAGGAGACAACAAATGTATATTATAGCAACATGATATATCCCTTTACATTTTGGGTTACTAACTAGAATTCGTCATTAAATCTCTATATTATTTGAGTACCAGTTTTGAGAATATAAAACAGCAGTGTAGTATGCGACCTTTTTTTTTTAAGCCGGTTTCGATGTTTCTTTTCGATGGATGGATGGATGGATGGACGGACGGACGGATGGACGGATGGATGGATGGATGGATGGATGGATGGATGGATGGATGGGTGGGTGGGTGCGTGTGTGTGAAATAAAAAGTCCGTATATGTGGACGGCATAAATCACAAATGAAAAGGATGTCAAATACTAAACTTGGTATCTAAGTTCAGTATGTTCCAAGGCTGCTACACGAAGATTTACCAGGAAATTTTCCCACCTCATACTACCCTTTACATGGAACATTTTTCGAGCATTCTTAGTTTTTTAAAAAATGGTTCTAATGATTTGGTTAAAATACCGTATGTTGAAGGTATTTTCATGTCAAACAAAATGTTTACCTTGAATTTTCTAGGAATAGCCTCCAAACACCTCTTCGTTCTACCATAGTAGATAGACAAAAACCTACTGCCAAAAAGTATAATCTCGTTAAAACATAGAATTTGTGTAACGTAAATTTCTTTTTCTGTAGAATTAGCCATTTGTGAGACATTCCTTGTTATCAGTTTCAATTTTGAACCATTTAACACTTTTTCTAACAGGGATTGTTATGTTTCACCTGCCTTTTATTTTGCTCGTGACTATGCAAAAGGAACCTATTTCAAATGTTTCATATAGCACCCAGCTTTTATAACATTTGACTCGCTTTAGCATAGTGCATTTGTTTATGTCCCTTCTACTTACTAGGAAGTAATAAGACCATCTCTGCCTATGTGTATCTCAATTATCATGACGTAAATAAGGGAATAATATTTCTTAAGAATATTAGTTTGCAGAACTGGTATAGAAGGTCATGTGAATGGAGCATATGGAATTTTTATGTCTGCTTTGGTGTGAATTCAGTGCTAGACCAATATTTGTTATGAGATATTGGATTCATCTTCCATCCAATTCTTTTATGAGCAATCCAATAATTTTGTGATCTTAAATTTGTCTTATAACAGTATTTTAATTATTGAGTTTCACTTCTGGTGAAACTCAATCACATGGGTAAATGAATCAATATTAATCGAAATTCTTCTATTTTCAGTTCTCGCTGTCAGCGCTGAAATAACTTGAAGAAGAGATACTGAAACCCGCATGAGGTAAGTAAGTGCCTATCTCATTTGCTTTTAGTCAACCAACCTCAAGAATACCTTCGTGGTAAAGAATGGCATTCGCCGGGAACGTTATTCGAGTAGTATCACTTTTGATTCAAGATGGATACACTGCAGCACTGCATACCATAGACTCCTCCTCTAGATACATAATCTAAATGGACTTTTGGTTGTAAACTTAACTCTTCCAAAATGATGAGCGAAAAAATATTAATGTTTCACCAGAAATAATGTTTTATTATCATAATATCGTATTGCTTACGGAGTTATAACTTTTAAATCAATATATAGTACTTCACGTCGGAAGCTGGTTGTAATAAACAGCTGGTCAAAAGTATGGAACGTTAAGGCATTAGCTTTGATTTGACTTGCTTGAGGATTAATGATAGATATTAAAATGTTGTATTTGCAAATGTTGTATTCTATGAAGCGAATAATTTTCTATATAACTGTTTTTATAACCGGCACCATTCTATCCCTGCACTTTTTTTAAGGATCTAAATAACACACCAACGTTCAATAATCACTTGCTGTAGCTTTTCGCGAGCAAAAAATTCCGTTAAGCAATTAGATGAGTGAGCATGAATATAAAAGCCGTTTAAGGGTGTCCATATGTGAAATTTCTAAATCCTTAAGGTTTTATCCAAATGTTTTCAAAATTCTCTCGCATTATGTTCTACCGTATTTAAGGGTTCTTTTTAAAATTTCATCCAGATATCTTCAACATTACAAATATCCTCTTAATTAAAGGACATTTTATTTTACTTTTATCATCATAATTAATAGGTTGGGAGAAAAATATTGTAAATTTGAAACAAATATCACCACATCATTTAAATACTAATACACAACACTGACATAGAGAAATCCTTTCACTTTCCTGATTGTTTCCGAAAAATCGAATTTTGCACATTGTTAACAGTTAACCTTCACCATGAGAACTATTATGCCTTATATTGGGAAATTTAAAAGTGTAGCAAAAGCCACATGTCAGCTTTTAAGTACGCTTTCTCTGTTTTTTTTTTCTGCACAAAATTGAACAAGATTGGTTACAACTAAATCTTAAGGAACATTTAATGCGCAAACGTGTAAGAAAAGTCAAAGTCAAGTAAAAGGCAAAAGAGGTAAATAGAGGCCTAAAAGTCCTGTGCCTACTTACGGACATCTACGTAAATGGTTAAGTGTTAATATTTTAAAAGGCTCTGAGACCAAAATCCATAGTGGTTAATTGAAACTAAAGCTTCAAAATATATTCGGATGTAAAAAGTTTTTTTTTATTCTTTATTTTTTTATTTTATGTTTTGAAAATATTGACCCACTTTCCGCTATGTGTACTCTTAGGTGTTACTAATGTGGCTGTAATATATAAAATCATATATAGCTAATTGCTCTATGAATACAAAACGTTTTATTCACAAACATTTACAGCATTGAACAATAAATATATTTAGTTATTAGTGTGGGTAATAACGAAGAGCACTTACAAAAAGTTTTTGCGTTGCTTCATTTTCTTCGTTATAGCACGAAGCTTCGAAATATAAAGCTGAAAGTATTGCTGTTATTGTAGAGTCCCATTTTTAGGCAAGTATATAAATGCAGAGTAGCTGAAGGTAAAACGTGTGAAAGTCAATCGAGGATCGCAGAAGCTGTGCCTTTAACTAGTGACTAAGCATAGTCCTGTAAAATAGCTTAATTGCTTATCAATTTGAAACATTTTAAATCAATGATCTAAAGGTATCTTAATTAAATTTTCAATCACTTTTCTCATTCTAAAACTATTATTATTATTATTATATTATTATTATTATTATTATTATTATTATTATTATTATTATTATTATTATTATTAGTAGTAGTAGTAGTAGTAGTAGTAGAAGTAGCAGTAGTAGTATAGTAGTGATAACAACAACAACAACAATAATAATAATAATAATAATAATAATAATAATAATAAAAACAGGTCTGTAAATTAAAGGCCTGCAACCAGGCGAGCGTAATGGTAGTCTCCCTTGCGTAAACCTACGAGTGCTTCCGATGAACGACGAAGCAAGTAGGCAACGAGCGCTCGGTAGTAGTTGTAGGTCTCTCAGCTTCTTATGTCGTGTTGACTGAGTGCTCTGCTGCAAGGATATATAGTACCGGAGGAAACTTCGTTTCGTTTCGTAATCGGCTTACCCTCCCCCTAGTTGTAGGACTGACACCCCTAGGACTTACAAGCCAATGCCTAGGAGTCAGACCTGTCGGGGAGCCAACGGCACGAAACCACCAAATGGAGAACCTGTTACGAGGGGTCGGTCCGTAGCCAGGCATGAAGATGAGGAAATTGATATGTCATGTAAGCGAAATTGTTGGTTGGAAAGGTGATGATGGCGCAATTGATCAAATGAGTGGCGGGGGAAACCGGAGGACCTGGAGAAAACCCGCTCAGACCCGCTACGTCCACCTCAAATCCCACATGCGGGAGCTTAGAATCAAACCCGGGGCGCTTAGATGGGAGGCGAGCAGTCTAACTACTCAACCACGGCGCCGGAGGAAATTACTAGGCTGTTTCTTTCCGTGAACACGAATGTTGTCGGAAATTCAATTTCGGGTACCTCAACAGAAACTGTGACAACCTTAGGTAACTACCAGGCTGCTTCTTTGCGTAAACATGAATTTTCAAAAAAAAAAAAAATTCGATTGCGTCTACTGCAACAGAAGCTCAGACCGATATCTGCAGTTTAAGGGGTGTAAAAAAATAAAATTTAAACGGGAAATTTTTCGTTGTCTGTTAATAGCATTGCCTGGATTATATTTAGTAAAAGGCAAGTTTAAGCTAAACAACAAAAGATTTTCTAGTGCTGCTCATGTGATAGTCTTCAAGAATATCTCCGGGCGTTCGGAGTTTGTAAGACACACATATTCCCAGGCAAGTTCTCGCAGCATACACCTTCCGAAATGAAGCAAACGATTCGAGACACATGCGCTCAAGTATGTGCTGTCTTTCTTCAAACAGCTGTTGATTTTGCAGCTGAATACAGATAGTTAGATGTTGCCAAACTTTCTGAGTGGCGCTAAGAGTATGTCACGCATGTGTGAGCTGCATTAGTGAGGGAGAGAAAATTACGAGAAATTTTAGAATATACGTAACATGAACGAACCTTTTGGTTGATCTGCGGACAGAAACTTACCACAAAACTATTTTTGACTTAATAGTATATTAATATAAGAAGCAGGATTTTATTCACCACACAGTTTAAATATATTTGAATATAATTTCTTGCAATCAAGTTCAGGTTATGACTCTATATTTTGGGATTAAATAGTGCTTAATAAAGCTGAAGTTGAATATGACATCTTGAAGTATGTTTATAGTACGTACATCAAATAAATTCATTATGTTTTAACTAAAACTAAAGGATATTATTAAATTAGCTTCCTGTTTGTCTATTAAATGACAACAAGAATACGTGTTGTATGCACATGAACTTCTATCCACATAATATCGTTTATTATTCTTATAAACGTTTTATTTTTATGACTAATTCATTTTAATCCAGATAAACCTTTGCTTAAATATCTGCAATGCACATTTCGTTATAGATTCAGATGGAATAGCGATGGTCATATATTTTATAATCTAAATGCCCATACAATCGTAAGAAGCAACTGAACATGATCATGACTTTACAATAAAGACAAGAATGTTGAACATTTCCAACAATTAATAATGGATATTGAAATGGTTAATGTTGCAAAAGGACCATTTTTTAAAGATCTGCCTTTTTTATGTAGTACGTTTATGTCTATCGTTTAACGAGTTCCAGTTATTCAAGATTTACCAAATTCCTTACGAATGGAGCTAATTCCGCCCATTATCCTCAGGAAATTTAAGATAGCTTCGCATCTTTAAAATGTTTAAATCATAAATAACCAAGTTTAGTATTTGTCCCAGTTTGCGTTATGCTGTTCACAGACACATACACACACACGTAACCACAGAAACACACACATATTTACAGATGGTCAGAGAAACACACGCCCTTTTTCTAAAAATCCTTTTCTTTGATTCAGGAATCCTCAAAGCATGTATTTGCATTGAAATTTGGGTATCAATTTTTGGATGAAATGCAACATCTTCTCTATCTTTTACGCTGCAGTGAAAGTAGTGGTGCTAATAATAATAATAATAATAATAATAATAATAATAATAATAATAATAATAATAATAATAATAATATGCTATAGAAGTAAAAATATCAGTAACTGTACATTTAGATAATATAAAACATCAGAGAACTACTGAAGACTACGAAAACAATGATGTGACACACGTGGATGCGTGATAATTGGCGGTCGTGCCTAAGCTTAAAACCCTATATCTTAAGCAGCATGCAGCGATTACTTGTCGTGCTACTGCAGGTTTTCTCAGTTGTGTCTGTGTATGTGTGTGTTTTTCGTAGTCGACTTACACTCCCCGTAAGTAGGATTGACACCCCCTAGGACCTACAAGGGTGCCCAAGGATCAGAAGCCTATCGGCGAGCCAACAGCACGAGCCACAGTATGAAGAGCCTTGAACGAGTGGTCGGCCCGTAACCAGGCATGAGTGTGAAGAAGTGGATGCTATGAAATGAAAGTGAAATGGATGATAGGAAAGGTGATGATGGAGCAGTTGGTGGAACGAGTGGCGGGGGAAACAGGAGGACTCGGAGAAAACCCGCCCAGACACTGTTTCGTCCACCACAAATCCCACATGCGGGCAATTGGGTTTGTGATTTCAGATGTAAGTAAAACAGCTTTCGGAAACCCATTTATATGGAGAACTAAATTAGACATAACGTGACCTGAAATATCTCTTTAAAAATTGTTCTGCTTTGTGTAAATTCGTTAGATGTACGTAAAATTGTAAAACTTACGACATTAAATTACAAAACGAAACAAGGAAAGAAACAACAGTTCTTAACCCTGGAGAATCAGATATCGATTTTCAGTATGATTAAAACTGCTAGTCACTATATCAATTGACAATGTTTACTGTGGTACTCCGGAGTAATCTGCCATTTCTGCTATAGGCCACTTAAGCCACGAAAGCAAAGCTACGCCTGGAATCAAAGCTGTGTTAGGAAAGCACTATCGTCCGCAAATACCATCCAACGATCCCCGGACGGCGCAGGGCGAGCGGATAGGAAACTCGACTGCGAGCGACTATACTTGAGAGAGATCGGCAACGCCGAGCTCCGAAACTCGTTTAGATCGCTCGTTTGCAGTTCTCTATTGTCGTGCAATGTTCGAACTTGAGACGGCAAACCAAGCCGGTGCAACGTGTCTTGCTGCATATGCAACCATCAAAACGTATGAGGAGCGTGTAATCTGAAGTGCCAGAGCGCAACCAAATGCGTTCAATGGAGCACATTTGAAGCGATATTTGCTGACTAGAATGTATGGGCTTGCGTGATTTATTGACGTTCATTTAAACCTGAACTGACCGTTGGTTACAAAATATAGAAAAGATTGGAAATTTGTTGTTGTATAAAGATGATGGATGGAGTTAACTCAGACAAAGTTAAAGCTTTTTTTATTAATTCATAACATCATGATAATCAGTAATTAATTTGTAATTCGTCCCCATTTGGAGGTAGCGTCTTTATTCCAGCTATTTCCTTTGTTGGGTATGATACTGGGCAAGGAGAACGCTTTTTGTTTATTAATTACGGCATGTTTGTTTATACTTATAGTTGTAACGACTAGATGATTTTCACCGTAATTATTTCAGGGTTCATAACTGGCGGTTATTTTTTCATAAACGCAGTTTAATTATTTTATGTGTTTGTTTGCATAACCTTATGTTTGGCGAAGCCAGAATGAAGTATGTAGTCTATACATATATGAGGACTTTCCAATAATTCGTATGTATTTTCCGTTTCTGCTATTATAGCTGGATTTTTACTGTGATATCCATTATTCATTAGATTATCTGTGAAGTTAAATTATTTCAACGCCCAATTTTTCACAATATTTGTAGATATTAACTTAACATTATTTCTTCCACGGTACACAGAAACAACAGAGTATGTTAAGAACCATAGTATGCGTTGCTGCTCGTCATATTGATTGCCCATTATCCCGAAAACAATTCAGAACTTCTACCTTAATTTAATTGTTGTGTAAAGTATATAGTTTATAGAGTAAACAGGGGCTAAGTCGAATGAACGTAGTTTACCTGACTCTAAAAAGAAAAAATTGTTAGAAACGGACACTCCACAAGCATGAATTAAACACAGAGCGCGTTTTGCATGAGACCAATAAATGTTGGAGTCGACATAAATGACGGCTGTTTATAATGTTGTTGAAAAATTCCTACAAAATTTAAGGGAAAGTAAACTGTTTTGTATACCTTCTAGGTAGCCTTTGGTTCTATTTATCCCGCAATGTATAGACTACCTATAAACATTAATCTAAATTCCCAAGCAGAGTTAAAAGAACCCTTGGAAATTTATTTCACATTCAAATACACCTCTATAACTAAGAAGACATCTACACGGGCTCAAAATATTAAAAACTTTTACGTTTATTAATACATATTATTCTTTCTTTTACTTGGATTATTAAGGGTTTTTTTTTTTTTGTTTTTTTGCTCTCTTTTATATACTTTTTTACATTAATGACGCAAATTTAATCACAATACTAAAACTACTACTTCTACTACTACTACTACTACTACTACTACTACTACTACTACTACTACTTCTACTACTACTACTTTTACTACTACCAACAGTACCAGCACTACTACTAATACTACTACTACTACTATTATTACTACTACCACAACCACTACCACCAGTACCAATACTACTACTGCTATTACTACTACTACTTACTACTGCTAATCTTACTACTACCATTACTATTACCACTACCACCAGTACTACTACTAGTATTACTACTGCTATTACTACGACCACTACCGCCAGTACTACTACTACTATTACTACAACTTACTACTACTTCTAGTATTACTATTTCTACTACCACCGGTACTACTACTACTACTACAACTACTACTACTATCACTACTATCACCACTACCACTACCCCAGTACTACTATTACTACTATTGCTACTACTACTACTACTACTACTACTACTACTACTACCACTACCACCAGTACCAGCACTACTACTACTACTACTACTACTATTACTACTACTACCACCACCACTACCACCAGTAACAATACTACTATACCATTACTACCACCAGTACTACTATTATTACTACTACTGCTAGTATTACTACTACTATTACTACTACCACTACCACTACCACCAGTACATCTACTACTACTACTACTACCACCACTACCACCAGTACTACTACTACTACTACTATTACTACTACCACTACCCCCAGTACCACTATTACTACTACCACTACCCCCAGTACTACTATTACTACTACCACTACCCCCAGTAGTACTACTACTACTACCACTACCCCCAGTACTACTATTACTACTACCACTAAACCCAGTACTACTATTACTACTACCACTAACCCCAGTACCACTATTACTACTACCACTACCCCCAATACTACTATTACTACTACCACTACCCCCAGTACTACTACTACTACTACTACTACTACCACTACCCCCAGTACTACTATTACTACTACCACTAAACCCAGTACTACTATTACTACTACCACTACCCCCAGTACTACTATTACTACTACCACTACCCCCAGTACTACTATTTATACTACCACTACCCCCAGTACTACTACTACTACCACTACCACCAGTACTACTACTACTACTACCACTAACCCCAGTACTACTACTGCTACCACCACTACCACCAGTACTACTACTACTACCACCACTACCACTACCACCAGTACTACTACTACTACCACCACTACCAGTACTACTATTACTACTACCACCACTACCAGTACTACTATTACTACTACCACTACTCCCAGTACTACTACTACTACTACCACTACCCCCAGTACTACTATTACTACTACCACTACCCCCAGTACTATTACTACTACCACTAACCCCAGTACTACTACTACCACCACTACCACCAGTACTACTACTGCTACCAACACTACCACCAGTACTACTACTACTACCACCACCACTACCACTACCACCAGTACTACTACTACTACCACCACTACCAGTACTACTATTACTACTACCACTACTCCCAGTACTACTACTACTACTACTACCACTACCCCCAGTACTACTATTACTACTACCACTAACCCCAGTACTACTATTACTACTACCACTACCCCCAGTACTACTATTACTACTACCACTACCCCCAGTACTACTATTACTACCACCACTACCACTACCACCAGTACTACTACTACACCTACCACTACCCCCAGTACTACTATTACTACCACCACTACCACTACCACCAGTACTACTATTACTACCACTACCACTAACCCCAGTACTACTATTACTACCACCACTACCACTACCCCTAGTACTACTATTACTACTACCACTACCCCCAGTACTACTATTACTACTACCACTACCCCTAGTACTACTATTACTACTACCACTACCCCCAGTACTACTATTACTACTACCACTAACCCCAGTACTACTACTACCACCACTACCACCAGTACTACAACTACTACCACCACTACTACCACCAGTACTACTACTACTACCATTACCCCCAGTACTACTACTACTACTACCACTACCCCCAGTACTACTACTACCACCACTACCCCCAGTACTACTATTACTACTACCACTACCCCCAGTACTACTACTACCACCACTACCACCATTACTACTACTACTACCACCACTACCACTACCACCAGTACTACTACTACTACCACCACTACCACTACAACCAGTACTACTACCACTACCACCACTACCACCAGTACTACTACTACCAGCACTTACACCAGTACTACTATTACTACTACCACTACCACCAGTACTACTACCACTACCACCACTGCCACCAGTACTACCACCACCACTACCCCCAGTACTACTATTACTACTACCACTACCCCCAGTACTACTATTACTACTACCACTACCCCCAGTACTACTATTACTACTACCACTACTCCCAGTGCTACTATTACTACTACCACTACCCCCAGTGCTACTATTACTACTATCACTTCACCCAGTACTACTACTACCACCACTACCACCAGTACTACTACTAGTATCACCACAAGCACTACCACCACTACCACTACCACCAGTACTACTATTACTACTACCACTACCCCCAGTACTGCTATTACTACTACCACCACTAACCCCAGTACTACTATTACTACTACCACTACCCCCAGTACTACTACTACCACTAGCCCCAGTACTACTATTACTACTACCACTACCCCCAGTACTACTACTGCTACTACTACTACCACTACCCCCAGTACTACTATTACTACTACCACTAACCCCAGTACTACTACTACTACCACCACTACCACTACCACCAGTACTACTACTACTACCACCACCACCACTACCACCAGTACTACTACTACTACCACTACCCCCAGTACTACTACTACCACTACCCCCAGTACTACTACTACTACCACCACTACCCCCAGTACTACTATTACTACTACCACTACCCCCAGTACTACTACTACTACTACCACCACTACCACCATTACTACTACTACTACCACCACTACCACTACCACCAGTACTACTTCTACTACTACCACCACTACCACTACAACCAGTACTACTACCACTACCACCACTACCACCAGTACTACTACTACTACTACTACCACTTACACCAGTACTACTATTACTACTACCACTACCCCCAGTACTACTACCACTAGCACCACTGCCACCAGTACTACTACTACCACCACTACCACCAGTACTACTATTACTACTACCACTACCCCCAGTACTACTATTACTACTACCACTACCCCCAGTGCTACTATTACTACTACCACTACCCCCAGTGCTACTATTACTACTACCACTACACCCAGTACTACTACTACTACCACCACCACTACCACCAGTACTACTACTACTATCACCACTAGCACTACCACCAGTACTACTACTACCACCACTACCACTACCACCAGTACTACTATTACTACTACCACTACCCCCAGTACTACTATTACTACTACCACTAACCCCAGTACTACTATTACTACTACCACTACCCCCAGTACTACTACTACCACTAGCCCCAGTACTACTATTACTACTACCACTACCCCCAGTACTACTACTACTACTACCACTACCCCCAGTACTACTATTACTACTACCACTAACCCCAGTACTACTACTACTACCACCACTACCACTACCACCAGTACTACTACTACTCCCACTACCCCCAGTACTACTACTACTACCACTACCCCCAGTACTACTACTACCACTACCCCCAGTACTACTACTACCACTACCCCCAGTACTACTATTACTACTACCACTACCCCCGGTACTACTACTACTACTACTACCACCACTACCACCAGTACTACTACTACTACTACCACTACCACTACCAGCAGTACTACTACTACTACTACTACCACCACTACCACTACCACCAGTACTACTACCACTACCACCACTACCACCAGTACTACTACTACTACCACTACCCCCAGTACTACTTTTACTACTACCACTACCACCAGTACTACTACCACTACCACCACTACCACCAGTTCTACTACTACCACCACTACCAGCAGTACTACTATTACTACTACCACTACCCCCAGTACTACTATTACTACTACCACTACCCCCAGTACTACTATTACTACTACCACTACCCCCAGTACTACTATTACTACTACCACTACCCCCAGTACTACTATTACTACTACCACTACCCCCAGTACTACTACCACCACTACCCCCAGTACTACTATTACTACTACCACTACCCCCAATACTACTACTACTACCACCACTACCACCAGTACTACTACTACTACCACCACTACCACTACCACTACCACCAGTACTACTACTGCTACTACCACCACTACCAGTACCACCAGTACTACTACCACTACCACCACTACCACCAGTACTACTACTACTACCACTACCCCCAGTACTACTTTTACTACTACCACTACCACCACTACCACCAGTACTACTACTACTACCACCACTACCAGCAGTACTACTATTACTACTACCACTACCCCCAGTACTACTATTACTACTACCACTACCCCCAGTACTAGTATTATTACTACTAGTATTATTACTACTACTACTACCACTACCCCCAGTACTACTACTACTACTACTACTACTACTGCTACTGCTGCTGCTACCATACTATTGATAGTAACGATATGACATGAAAGCATACCAGGAAGGGTGTGTTTAACTGGGTGTGCGTATTCACGTACACTTGCGAGCATAAAGTTAGGCAAATCCTCTAGACTGCAGTAGTTATTCCTTTTCTTTCGTAAGGCTATCGCTTTTAGGCAGGCAAGCCTTGTCTCCAATCAGCCGTTATCATTTCTCTATGTGACTGGTCTTGAAAACAATTCCGGGATATAAAACGAGCGATTTAACCGATGTGAAATGGATGAGCGTTTCGGATACTGCCTCTGTGAAAGGTATTTGCTACAGCTGGTACACAACACATGTTTGATTTCTAGAAGAAAGGTTGAAAATTGTTTGCATGTGCTTAACTGGACAACAGTTGCGATATTAGTATGAGAGCTTTCAGCAAAGACATGGAGATGAAGTTTAAACTTATTGCCTCCATCGAACACCAATATGAAAACTAACACTCGGAAAGACGGTGGTCCTAGTGAAAATATAACATCTGAGTGTATTTAAGAACAAAATGTAGAAAAGTTGTTAAACCCATTCTTTAACTCCACGTATTTATTATATTATATTTCATTTTTGGACCAAAATACCATGAAGTATTGATTTAGCGGAACTCCTCTAGTTAAAATATAAACAATTGGCTTGTAGGTTACACTTTGGAAGCTCCGCCATATTTTTGGGAGGTAAAGCACCCTGCGAATGCAGTTGTTAAAATTACCCTCGAGGAACAGTTGTGGACACGCTGGAGGAGGGTGGAGCTAGATTTGTCAGTAACAATATTCCACTATGGACTACCCATTATGTATGCCAAGGGTCTTTGTAAGTATGAAACTTTCTGCTTTGACGCACATAGGAGAGAAAATTGTGCGGCAGGTACTCATATACAGTGTCGTTGTTGTAGGTTGAAGCCATAAACCTCCCGTGCACATGACGGTCTGTACAGCAGTGATCTCGGTATTTTTCTGCCGTACAATTATTGGCGAGTAACTGAGTTAATTTTACCAGTAGTGTTTCTGTTGCTGCTTTGTGTTCCTATTATATTTGCGTCTCAAATGTGTCATTTTATTCAACCCATGTGCATTGGTGTAATTTTCTTAAGAATGTTCTTGCCTTCTTATTAGTCCACTGAAATGCCTACCACAAGTGCTTAACCAGTAATCATATTATAATTCACAGAATTCACATACGAAGTAAATTATGGTTTTTAATTTGTTTGTTGATAAGCTCTGCTTTTGTTCAACATAAGGCTTATTTTAAGTGGATATCTAAACGTTGTAATATGTGAATATGGATCTAATCGAGTTCAGAACATTTCAATTATACATATAAAAAGAATTACAACGTACAGTTAAGACCATATTGTATAACCTTATAGACATAGTCTTTAAAGAACATATACCAATCCTTGATCATAATATATTTTCAGAACCTGTTTTTGAATATTAAGAGAGTAATTTTTCGTCAAGCTGGACTGACTTATGTCCTCAGTTTTTCAAATTTTGTAACGTTTTATATACCTTCTAGAGGCAAATTTTGTTTTGGTCAAATTTCACTTTTTTGTGACTTCAAATTTCTGGAAAGATTACGCACAATAATGCATACAAATTCTCAATTTCTACGACATATTTATCGCGTGAAGTTGAAACAAATTCTATTTTCAAGCCTAAAAATAGCACTTTTAGGCTATATATTCAATAAAATGTGTATATTCGCTACCTATTGCATTATCATTCTTAAATAAATAAACCTTTCGCTTTAGTTCTTACTATATTAGTTGTAATTTAAAAATATCAGCATCATCTCCATTTAATGATCTTTATGGGTGAAGGATTTCAGGTTGGGACAGTAATACATTATGTAGCAAAACATGTCTAAACAAATGTGGACATATTTAGCTATCGAATGACCTGCGCTGGATCTATGTGTGTCGGTTTACGTGTATTACTCAAGGTCAGCTGATGTAGCGCTTCCGTGGCACTGATAACTTAGTGGAAAATACATCACTCTCATTTTATTATTTCTAAAATGCTTATTATGCCTCTTTGGTTAGACTGTCCTGAGGAAAAAGTTATCATATTCGTTCTCAGATTGCTGCTATTTAGTGAGCCGTTTCGACGACAGCAATAGACCATGCGAATGATAGAATTACAGAGGGGAAAGAAAGAATAACAATGAACTTAGGTTTGCCTTTGTGACAAATTGGGATAATGAAGGTGCATGTGTCCTACTACAGACACGATATGAAAGAGTAAAACCGATAAACGTCCCGAGAACATGCTATGTTTTCTTAACAGCGTCAAAATATAACACTTGCTAAGCACTTACCTTCTCGCAAAATAAATTTCTTTGAATTCCTTCAGCAGTTTGCAAGGTTTGGCTGTCCGTGTTGCAAACAATATTTAAGTAACTTTTAAAATAAGTGCGTTTATAGTAATTATAAAGGACGTGTACTTAATGCATAAACTGACATTTAGAACCCGCGCATCCATGCAGCGTGAGAAGGTTCTGCCGTGACACTCAGTACAGTGTGACACAAATCCAGTATCAGCTGGGTCATTTTCTTAATTTTCCATTTATGAATGTCCCATCCTGAAATGAAATTTGTCACATATATATATTTTATAAAACGAGGAATATTCTGATACATTTTAAAGTTCGAAAAATGAGTACGAAATGAGAAGACATTGCATTTTAAAAATACTTTATTTGAAGAAGTGCTAATGGGTATCATATACCAAAAAGAATATTATTAAAACGTAGGAATTGAGGCGTTAGGTGTAAGAGGGGCCCATAGGTCTATGTGCCCTTTTTCCTGAGATCGTTCAAATTTTTTTTCTCCATTACTGAACATTTCAGATCGATATCTATAATCTAGAAGGCTTTAAAGTAGTTTTCTTCTGTCTGTGTAGTTGGAATTTCTGTAGAAAGACCAGATTGTTTGATGTGTTGAATGCAGTTCCTATAAGATTGATAATTTCTCTCACCAGTTATACAATATTGTGTATTATAAAAGTATTTTCAGTTAGCTGGAAGTTGTAGGATATGCTAATATGCAGGAAGGAAAGAGAAAAGTGTGTGAAAAGAATAGTTGGAAGAAAAAAGTAAAGAAACAGACACGTCTATCAGGACAAGATTATGTAACCCATTACAGTTCAAAGTTTGTTGATGCTAAAGAATTCTGTTGGGTTAAAGGTTGCTGTTCTAATCTGTGCAATAAAAAAGTGGAGGTTGGCAGGCAGCATGATTTTTATGATATATTTTGGAAATGTGAATCTAAAACTGCCAAAGACTTAATGTTAGCTAGCTGCATGAATAGAAAACCGGAGTCAGCCAGGAATCGTAAAATTTCCGATCCTAAGGTAAAACGGAAGAACACATGGATGTTCTGCATACAGAATCAAGGAACGCCTATTCCATTTTAGACAGTTCCTTATAACGTTGCTCCAAGTGTCAGTGAAACGCATAAGATTCATTCAGAGCAAAATAGTAGCGGATGACACATTCGAAGAGAGAATAGGATCCCATGGAAACAGGCCTCACAGACTTGAAAATCAGGTACTGGAATTTATGTCTTCTCCTCTCCACTTATTGCCACATAAAATCTCCCACTACTGCCAACACAAAACACACAGGAAGAATTTTTATACTCCAAGTTGAAGTTGCATTGACTCTTCCAAACAAACTATCGAGAAGAAGCTGGTAAGACTCTTTCCCTCAAGTACAAAACCTATTTTAGATTATTTATATAGAAATTCAACTTTAGCTTTCGACAGTCAAAGAGTGATGTTTGTGATTCCTATACAAAAAGTTAAATGAAAATAAAAACAGATCCCTCAGATCCATGTAAGTTAGACTATTTACTTCACAAGAAACATGCTGGAAGCCACAAGGTTATGAAAGCAAATACATTTCACTGGCAAAACGTAATCCCGCGTGACTTATGGTAGAATTTGACTACGCCCAGAATCTTTCAGTTCCAAAGATTAACGTGACCACTCAGTTTCACAAGCGGTTGCTATGGCTACGTCTTTAATGTCTATATTCACAACGATGACTCGTCTTACGTTTTCAGCTTCATGGAAAATTAATTTAAGAAGAACCCAGATACCGTTTCACCTTTTCTGATGGAGTGCCTAAAAAAAAAAAAAAACTAAATGATTATGATTACGTCACAGACATTATACTGTTATCTGATGTCGGTAGCAGTCAAAATAAAATTGTAACAATAGTCTGGTTTTGTATGTAGCTATCAAGGGCATTTCATGTTAATGTCAGGCATTTATTTCCTGAGCATTCCTTTTGCCAATGTGATAGGAATTTTTAACTCATAAAGGCTGCCATCAAGAAAGAAGAAATTATACCAACTGCTAAGGAGTATCTAGAGGCTGTGGTGTTATGTAGAATAAATCCGTTTCCATTTACTGTGACAATAGGCGACACGCTTATCAAAGTACGGTCAGAAGGATTGTTACCATTCTTCATGAAGAAACCTTGATCCAATGGATTGAGCTTTACATTACATAAATATGTCCAGATATAACCCTTCTAGCATCACAGACATAAACTGATAATTTTGTACCATTCATTTTCTGGAAGAAGAGGTATGATGTAAGTGAACTAAAAATATCACACTAAGACAAGTACTTCCAGCAAGTATCACTAAACAAAAGGAAAATTATGTAAGGAATCTACTCCAATATTTGCCAAGGGCAAGTAGGGAGTGTTGAAAACATACTAGGAGAAGCAAATAACACCAGTAATGTCAATGCTCGAGGAGAGTCAGTATTGTCTTCAGGGAATGAGGAAGATGATTGAAAATTATGATGATATTATGTATTCTCAGAATTCTTCGAAGTGAACGCAAAACGAAGTGGATAATATATATTGTAGACAATATGTACTTTAACAGTAGCATTAAAATAGGTTCTTTTTTTATACATTTCATATTATTTTTAGTCTGAAACAAAAATAAAATGTTATCTTGACAAAAAAAAAGGTTTTAGTAATCTTTTCCTCTGGAAGGAGGTTCTACACGCATGAATGCACATTTTAAAATACTAGTCCTTGAGAGTAGGGTTCATAAAAAGTACCACTAAAATCATGAAGAGAAATAAATTTTACAAAATGCATATAAACTGCTCTGTTTACATTTACATACTTTTTCTGAGAATATCAAATAAAATATTTATTTTGTGTTTTTCTCAAAAAGCCATATTGGCGTATGGGCTCTTCTTCCACCCAACGCCTCAATTATTATATTGTAAATAAGCTAAGTTTTAATTTCGTACGATAGTTAGGAGCGGAGAAATGTGCAT
The DNA here is from genome assembly GCA_030762935.1 of Hymenopus coronatus. NCBI lineage: Eukaryota > Metazoa > Arthropoda > Insecta > Mantodea > Hymenopodidae > Hymenopus > Hymenopus coronatus. The sequence continues at coordinate 269,943,467 of CM060900.1, read as the reverse complement.
GTAAGAGTGCGTGCGGAAACAAATAATTTTGATATTTAATATAAGCGAAAGTAATCATATTTAAAACAAGTATTTGTAAATAACTTTTTCAAATATTCTGTGGAATAAAAAGGTTGAATAACAATCGACACTTGGAGGTATAACAAATTTTCTTTGAATTTGTCAGGTTTTGCCTGATTATTATCTATGTGATGCAAGGTGGTTCTGAAAATGCTAAACAGTATTACTTTAAAAAAACAGGTTCCTAAGTTTATACCATATATGAAGCTTTTGTTTTGCATGGGATGTCCCAATTTCAATGCCTTTGTTGACGATTTTTGAGAAGTCGAAATAATTCTATGCAAGCGCATAGTTTTTCCTGTTTTTACTATTTAGCATACTCAAAACTGAGTGGAATTGAAACGTGTGCGAAAAAAATGGCATTAATGCGACTTTGTTACCTACTTAAAAAGAATGCTCTGAAAAAATTGATTGTTTACTGTCAGTAATTTTCTCTTCCTACCTACATCGTGTCCAAGTTTTGGAAGAATTCATTTGTGCAATAAGTAATATTATAGATATAACTGAAATATTTTAGAAAATGGATGTTACTTTGCCAGAAAACAGTTTCGCTTGTTTAGAACATTTACGCATGCGAAAGAATAAAGAAAACTAAATGTATAATCGGAGTGCAATGTTTGCATACATTCAGAAAGAAACTCGTAAGAAGAGAAATTGTTTTGTAAACTTTCTGTTAAGCCATACCAGGTGGTCCAACTGCCCCGTATTTGACGTGTGCAGATATCCCTTCGTGCGTTAAGAGTTGCAGAGTTCATCGGGGCTATTTCAATTTAGAGCCGGTAAGTTGGGAACTGACTGAGCGACCTTCGTTTTACCCCTCCTGCTTAATAACAGAGGCAGTGAACGGGTCGCGATAATTGAGAGCAGTAAAGCGAAGGCCGCACTCACACCGACGGGTTTTAACTTGAATTAGCACCGTTGAATTCTGCAACTCATTTAACGCAACAAGGGATTTCTGAACAGTTCAGAAATAATAAACTTATAAACTAATATATTATAGCTTCTGTAATAACAATATCCACGAAATTCTCTTTTGTTCACTTCCAGTTTGTGCTGTTCTTTGATTCACTTAAATACACAACCAAACCAAGCTTCGAGTCTATGAAATATCGGGAAATAGGAATTTTAAAACAAAGAGCTAAACATGCACCATCACTGCCAAAATTTTTATTTTAACCAAAATAACATTATTTTCCCGCTGCCTACATCAAAAATATCTTATTGTTGAACTGATTTTCATTACGAAAAGTAGGCATTTTTGCAAACTATTAGAAAACAAACAAAGAATCTAATTAACAAATATTTTATTCAACATAACAGGTAGCGAAGTTTTCTCTAATTTAACACATTAGTGTCATTGTTTCCGAGATGTTGTTAACGTTGAACTTGAAGCTTTAGCGGAGGGGTCAAGATCATTCCGTTGGGCTTTATTGCTTGTCTGTGCCTTTTCACAACGAGGCCTTGATCATTAATTTGTGTTGCATTTCAACACTTCAAAAATAATAAAGTACGGATAGAAGTATATACATTTAGGGTACGTAGGAGTAAAACTTACACTACCGCTCAAAAGTTTTTGAACACACCTCATTTTTAGGATTTATTGAAGCAATAGAATAAAAAAGACATAGTTTGTAGTCACAACAGTATATTTAATGAAAATCAGCAATACATGTTAGATTTTGCTTTCTTCATAGTAACCGCCCCTTGCTTTAATTACAGCTGCGCAAACTCTCAGCATTCTTTCTATTAAGTGCACCAGCGTATCTTCAGAAATATCCCTCCACATGCTGTGCACATGACTCCACAATACATTTACGTTAGTGGGTTGTTTCTTTCTTACCTCTCTGTCCACATGATCCCAAAGTAGTTCAATAGGATTGCAGTCATCACTTTGAGGGGGCCAAACCATGTTCTTCAAGACTTGTATCTCTTCCAATCGTTCAACGTATCTTGTAGAGAGTAAAGATGTATGCTTGGGATTATTGTCCTGCTGCAGAATGAACCCCTTGCCAATTAACCGCATCCCAGATGGTTTGGCATGGCGTTGGAGAATATTGTGATAATGCTCCTTCTTCATCATTCCTTCTATTTTCACAATATCGCCTGTCCTATTGCCACCAAAACAACCCCATACCAGCACCGAACCACCTCCATGCTTGACTGTAGGGGACATGCACTGAGGTCCCATACGTTCACCTTTTTCACGTCGAACAAACTGGCGACGTTTTGGGCCAAATAGCTCAAACTTAGATTCATCAGTAAATAATACCTTTTTCCACTGATCAACAGTCCAGCTTACATGTCGCTTTTCCCATTGTAATCTTTTCCGTTTATTGACAGCTCTCAATAGGGGTTTCCTTGCCGCAAAGCAACCGTTCAGATGTGCATCCTGAAGTCGTCTCTTCACTGTAGAAGCACTCACAGATTCATCCCGCAACTGGTTCAGTTCTGCTGTCAGCATGGGTGCTGTTTTGAAACAATCATGTTTGCTGGTCACTATTAAAGTTTATCCTCACTTTTCGAGGTCACCCTAAGCCTCCCCCTTCGATAACGATCCTTATTGCTATTTGTAGTTACATACCTCTTTACAGTGTAATGGACACTTCCCAAGGAAACGTTCTTGTGTGGCAATTTGACGCATGGTGTGGCCTGCTTTATGTAAGCTGACTATTGCAGCACGTTATTCTGCTGAAAGCACCCTTCTTTTACCCATTTCAGACTTTTCAACTGCACAATAACAATGTGTAACATTCACCTGCCAATGAAGCTCGGAAGTGCTGTTCGCAGCCAATACCTATGACAGATATCTGTGAACGACATCTAGGGAATCACAGACATACTATGACTTCCAAAACAACATTAGGTCAATCGTTTCTATAAGGGTCAACAAATGCTACATTTTCAAAATGCACATAATTGACAAACAAAAGGTAGCATAGTAATTTCAGTTATGTATCCATGGATTTATACCATTTATAACATGAAATTGGCTTTATTTGGCGTTATACACTAGTTAATTGCAGCAAAACGGGCTGTAGTGTATATATACAACTTTTATAGCAAGCTTCCTTTTTAGACTTTCGAGCTTATAAAGCGAGCCGCCAGGCTTAAATGACTAAAGTAATGTTCAATTCAGGTCAGAAGAAAACAGTGCTTATGCTTACGACAAGTATATGTGATGGTGCGAATTAAATGAGACCAGAAAAATAATGAGAAAAGTGCTGCAAGCCCTCGGATGAGTAGGGGTTAGATGCAAATAGGGGAATGATGTGCGTATATTTTATTGACTAACCAATGCATATTACGTCATATTGCTTTCGACCAACAAAACACTATCAAACAACATGTACCAATCAGATATATATGCTTATATGAAATTTTATCATTTCTCTAGCATTTACACGATATGTATTATCACTTGCTAATCTGTTAATTTGTTTGCGATCGTTATTTGTGTCTACATAGCTATTCGCTTCGCAAAAAGAGCACGACCCAAACAAAAATGTAAGAAACAGTATATGGAAGCTGTTAGATCAATTTGCTAATTTAGTAAATTAATTAGTATTATATTTATTTCTTGTAAAATATTCGTGAGATTCAATTAAATTCCGCTGGAGTTTTGATTTTCTCTAGATATATAAAAAGCTTCAGCGAAATTAACGTTGACAAGCTATGAAGAGAGAGTAAACATGTGTGTATTTTCACTTATGTAGATGTATATTAATTATTTATTAAATGATCACTTCAGACCAAAACTTTACTACTTCCACTATCTTTTCTGAGAGAGGTAACTCAGGCGTTTCGTCAGAGAATAGCATGCGGGAGACGTGGGATCGATTCTCCGCCGCCAACCTCTCAGACCCATGTTTTTTTTTTTTTCGGGAATTTTCCCGGTTCACTAAATGGTTCCTTCATTTTCCCTACCTTCCTGTCCATTTCGAGCAATCAGTTTCTTTGAGGTTGGTAAGTTTCGGTGAGGACTGCGGTAGTGACGCCCATCCGTGGAGGTGATTGCGCTCTGGCAATACGCTCTCTTTGGCGGGATGGCGTTGGAAGTTATCTGTACACTTGGTATGACCTTGAGTGCGGGTTCCTAGCGCTCACCGCGTCGAGATGAAGAGCTGCTTGATAACTGTTAGGGATCCTCCATGGTGGCTCTCTCTCCGTCTGGTTTCGGCTGCCATTTGAAATTACATTCATCTCATCCTCCTGGGGTCTGACGTACAATAAGAAAATTAGCTACATGCGGGATACCCTCCGACATTACACACACATCCCTCTCTTAGTATTTTTGAGTAAAGGAAAGTATTTTGATAACTAAATAATCATAGCTTAGTGTGCAGTTGCTTCAGAAAATATTTGTTCACCATAAATGGGGATGGGGACTGCTGATAATAGGAAATGATAATTATACTTTAGCTCGAATAAAGCCTATTAGATATTTATCTATAGAAGTTTTATTAAGTATTATCTAAGAAGTTTCAAAAATACGGGGCATAATTTCAGGTATGTATTTCCCACATGAAGACAATCAAAATAGTTCATCATAACATGTGTCCGGAAATGCTTCATTTCCGAGTTATGGCCTTTACAACATTGAAAGTCCCACCTGTAGACAATCAAAATAGTTCATGTCCGGAAATGCTTCATTTCCAAGTTATGGCCTTCACAACATTGGAATTCACTGGAACGTTTTTCTTTCCGCAGGTCTTTGCCGTCAAAGGAGACATTAGGAGGGCGCTCTGATAGTTCATTCTGAGGAAGGTTACATTCAGTGTTCTTTAGGCGTTAAGACTGAGATATGAATTCAAATCAAGAGTTGACAGAGATACACTTCATGTGCGGTAAGGCGGACGGCAATGCTACGCTGGCTCGTCGTTTCTACCAGGAGAGGTACCCACAGCGACAATGTCCATATCGGAAGACATTTGTACGTCTCCATTCCCGTCTGTGCGAGTATGGAACATTCACCTCTCCTGGTTTGGGAAGGGGACGACCAAGATCTACAACTCCAGAAGTGCAGGAGGAGATTCTGGAGGCTGTGGACAGGACTCCTTCTATCAGCACACGACGGTTAGCGTTGCAAGTCAATGTTCCTCATACGACTGTCTGGAGACTGTTGAACGAGTATCAATTGTATCCTTATCATTTGCAACGTGTACAGGCCCTGTCACCAGCAGATTACCCTGCACGAGTTAGGTTCTGTCAGTGGTTCTTGCAGCAGTGTGGTGTAAATCCGAACTTTTCTGCCGTCGTATTATTTACAGATGAAGCACAGTTCACAAGAGAGGCATAACAAATTTCTATAATCAGCATGTATGATCGCATGAAAACCCACGTGCAACTGTTGTATCTCATCACCAGGTGCGGTTCTTCCTCAACATGTGGGCCGGTATCATTGGTGATCGATTAGTTGGACCCCATGTACTTGTAAACAGACTTACGGGGCAGGCGTACACAAACTTCCTGTAAAACACCATACCTGACGTTTTCGAAGACACTCCACTGATCAATCATCAACACATTCACTTCTTGCATGATGGCGCTCCTGCGCACTTCAGTCTTACGGCTCGCCGGTACTTGGAGCGAAGGTTTCCTGATCGATGGATAGGTAGAGGTGGCCCAATTGCTTGGCCTCCACGCTCACCTGATCTGAACCCTCTCGATTTCTACTTGTGGGGCCATTTAAAATTATTGGTTTATTCGTCTCCGGTGCTGGATTTGGAATCCCTTCGGAATCGAATTGTGGCAAGTTGTGAGGACATACGCAATACTCCTGGAGTTTAGGATCGTGTTCGCAGGTCAATGAGACATCGATGTGAGGTCTGTATTCAAGCAGGAGGTGGACATTTTGAACATCTTCTGTAATGACAACAACCTGCGGAAAGAAAAATGTTCCAGTGAATTTCAATGTTGTGAAGGCCATAACTCGGAAATGAAGCATTTCCGGACACATGTTATAATGAACTAATTTGATTGTCTACATGTGGGAATTACATACCTGAAATTATGCCCCGTATTTTTGAAACACCCTGAATAATGATTATTCGACCCTTACCACATGTGCAACATGCTCTTTTTTTTTAACGGCAAAGAACACTTTTATCCTCTATTTGTTTTAGTCGCTGAAAATTTCTCCTTTGAGAAACTGCCAGTTTCTATTAACATTATAGGCCGGTTTAAAACTTGTCATATATTGCCTGAGATCATTATAAAATCCTTTCGGTTAACAGCTATCTTCTGTTTGAATTGGGCACGATCCCTTCGTACAAAATGAATATGAACGAAGTGATCGTATACTGAACAGTTTAAGAATTCAATGTAGTTAAAATTAAGGTTTAAATACGCTGACATTCAACAACTAAGTGACACTATTTGTTTTTCATTAATTCTAATTTAACGCGATTTTTTTCCTGCTGGGAGGTTTGCACTAGGTCAGCCTACTCAGGTCCCTAGCGCTGAAGAGCTACTTGATGTAGGGTCAGCGGCTCATGGTCTAACGAACCTCATCTGCTGGAGACTCGGTGTGTTAATTACATGCCACCCCCATTATTACTATATCATCTTGTGACAATGAAGGTAGAGAACGAAGCGGCTATGCGGTATGCACTAGCCCTTATTGAGCTGTTATGCCTTTGAGTTTGTTCAATGGAAGAATAACACACAGTTTACTAGGCAAGTACCGTTTGATCCAATTTACTGGAAATTTATCACGACAGAATCTGAAATAATGGCATAAGTGACCAGCCCCTTCAGCAGTAGATCCAGTGGCCAAGACAAAACTAATGCTTACCAGAGCATTATCTAGCTGACGATAAATATCTAACAAGTCACAATTGGTTGATTCGACATTCGACGGTACCACATGAATGCAAACTGTTAATTTCATTGCAGCGGAATTGAGTGCACAACAGTGCATCGCAGTTTCATGACCGAAAGCTGCTTAGCTGTTAGAGTAACTCAAGGAACGCTTCATTACGATGCTGCGCATATGAATTTATTTTCGCTTTTCCTGAACACCTTATTAAAGGGGAAATAAAGGCAACTCCTTGGGTCCAAGTGCATTTATTTATTCGCTAGTTATGTTTACGTTACGTAAGAGAAATGCTATTATGTTTTGTTCATGTTTATTGTACTGTGATTTTGTAATTTTTTACATAAGTGAAGAGAAATTATGTTTACAAATATTCTTTTCCTTCATGTTAATGACGGCCCAAGTCCTCTTGGGCCCGGGGTTGAATCCCGAAGGTGCTAGTTACCTGGATTACTTTTATCTGAATTTTCTGCAACTTTGAGAGGATGAATATCGAGTGACTTATTATGGTGAAATAACGCATAAATATGTGCACATCTTGGGCCAGATGATTTTATTTGTTTTGTATTGGTATTTGAGCAGATGTATAAAATTAAGTAAAGCTTAAGGGGGCTAAGGCGTTTCATCATATCATATATCTCATTTATTCGTAGTCACGTAAGACCCCACCTGTGGGTGGGAGGTAACACAAATATACAAATAAAAACGGAGAAAAGGAACGAAGCAACAGTCATACGAAACAATAGCAACCCGAGAGCTACCGTCACATCCATAGTGGCATCCATTTGTAGAATAACTCATATTTAGCCCACAAGAGGAACTGCATCTTTCTTAGAAGTAAACCATATTCAAAAGACAAACGACGCTGTTATAGCCACGACTACGCGTAGAGGTAACTCACGTTCAGGAGCTGATATACTCATGCCGGTCTCCTGTTCTTCACTACCATTTTGCTCACTTTTTTTTTCTTTCTTTTTTTTTTTTAAACAGTAACGGAGTCTGATCAGGACTCCGGCACTGCATCCCTATTTACATTTCCCCCCGTAGGTTTTACTGATTACTGGTTTACTGGTTCTATTGTTTCTTTTACAAACATATACACATTGCACAAACATATAACACCCATGCCCAAGGCGGGACTCGAACCCAGATCCCCTGCCCACGAAGCACCAAAGTGAGACGCTTTAGCGAGTGCGACCATGGGGACCGGCAACTCTTCAGCACGTTCTCAGAACTATTAGGTCATGATAGAGAATCGCTCTGTAACAGAGGCGTCATCAGTTCAAATTCTGTCGTGATAAACTCAGAATAAAGTTGATTACTCGGTATAGTTTGTTAGAATTGAAACCCAGTACTATACTGGGATCTACCTACAGGCAAATATAAAATCATTTATTTGCATAACGCATACCTATTGATTTATTCATTACCGAAGAAAAATTACTCTGCTGATACAGGTAATCCATCGAATTTGATTCCTGATACTTACGTTTTTTTGTAAGTCCTGGTGTCAGTCCTAAATACATGGAGGATAAGCCGACTACGATACTTACGTTTAACTCTTTTGGTCTCTACATAATTCATAGTGTGGGAAACAGCAGTATGAATTTGAGGAAATGAAGTAAATGATAGTTCATTTTTCTAATAAGGGAATGATGTAAATGTTCCGTGTAGATACTTTAAAATGACATATAAAGCGAATCCTTTACGTTCTTCAATTAATAACTGAAGAGGTTGTATTTTAGCAATACTATGCCATAAAATCTCAAAATAGTAGAACATTTTAAGTAATTGGAATACTAAAATAGTTTCAAAAGAAAAACATGAAATATTTAATATATATACAAAATCTATGCTTTAAATGTATATTTTCCATAATACAATTTTACTTGTGATATTTATGGTACTAATCCTTTATGTGCTTCAATTTGTAACTGAAAAGGTTGAATTTCAGGAATAATATTCCATAAAAACTCAAAATAGCAGAACATTTTAAGTAAATGCCGCACTAAAATGGTTTCAAAATCAGGAAAAAATTAAGTATTTTGTAGGTATCGAAAACCCATACCTCAAATTTCTATTTTTCGTAATACAATTTCACTAGTGATATCACAAGAGTATAAATTGTCATGCCTTGTTCCTTACTAACCTATTAAACTACAAGAGAGTGTTGTTACTATTTGAACATTTTTAGCATGTATTTTCATTAATTTTTACATCTGTTTGTAGACTATGCCTGTTTCATATAGCTCCTTTAAACTTTTTATGCACATTTTGAAATAATTGAAACTGCAATCGAGTGTTTTCTAGAGATTAAGCTAATTTGATACACACAAAATACAGTATTAGTTGTGCGTTAAATTACTTTTTTAGAAACGAATACCAATGCAGAGAAAATAATATTGTGATAGGTATAATGCATTGATGACCACTGGCATTCAAGTATGAAATGCATTTTAAGAATTGTACCATTTGCTGAATTTTCATAGAAACATACTTTCAATTTCGCATAAAAATATTTTGAAGCCTAACGCGATCTTAAAACAAATCTCAGAAGTCTATATAAACCTGGCAATGTTACGCAATTCAAATGCTATTAAATCAATGTTTGTGAGCCAAAATTACATTCCCCATTAGTAATAGGAATAGGATACGGCTGGCGGGGACTCGGCACCGAACCTAAGTAGTTATTGCACCTACGCCCCACGAGGGGACGCCCCCAGGAGGGAGGAATGAAGTAAGAGCATACACCTGAAGTCAGGAACTAGGATCAATGACACAGCAATGAGAGAGAGAGAGAGAGAGAGAGAGAGAGAGAGAGTCCTAACAGTTTCCATATTGAAGAACCCCGACAGTCGGACAGGCAGACCGGGGATCCTGCCCCACATAGGATCCAAAGCCCCAACCAGGGGCGGTCCTCATCCCGGCAACCAGCCGAAGTCGCAGGACGGAGATAGTCACTTTTAGCATCCTTTTTCCCTACCACGCCGCACCGAGCACCATTGCCAACACTCCCAACCCTGAAAGAAACCAACGGGATGAAGGATGAAACAATAATGGAAACGACATGGAGGGACAAGAAGTCCAGGGGATGACAGAAACTTACCCAGCATCCAGAATTCGATTGGCGACCCGGGGAGAACCCCGGAAAAAACTATTGGTTAGGTAGGCCGGGCACGGAGACCGAACCTGTGCCCTCTCGAATGCGGGCCACAGACAATACCGTTTGAACCATCCCGCTCGGTACATATTCACCAAATTTCTTGAAAGTCTTTTATCCTCTTCGGTGCTGCCTGCATATTTCGGTTGAGGGTACGTATAGCTGAAATTAAGTCAACATTTAGTCAAACTCATATAAATAATATGCAATTAAAACTTTTAGCTTCAGCTACATACCATGGCATTTGTTCTTGGAGATTTTAAAGTTTCAACAAGGGACCATTTAGATGTCCATGAGTACATAGCCCAATGACCTGGGTTTACTGCCAATGTCTTTACTCGACTTTGTTTTATTAAACTTTGGCCCACTAAAATGTTCCGATGTAAGCAATCTTGTTCAAGTTTTCACCAAAAAGTCGAAGAGAATAGACTTTAAAAACCAGCATATAGTTTTGCTACACTTTTAAATTGCTCACAATATGACAAGGGACTGGCCACGTAGCTGAGTAGGTATAGCACCTACCTGCTGTGAGAGAGGTCCTGCGTTCGATTCCCGGCTGGGGAGACCTTTTCTCTAACCAAGATTGTTCTATCTTCACCAGAAATATGAGCGAGAACGTGAATGTTTAAAGATAGTAATTCAAAGACACTAACAGCAAACGAGTGAATATGAACGTTATCGGCAATTCTTCCAAGAAAGTGAAAAAAAAAAAAAACCGCCGATGTGGTATAGGTGTTAAAAGAGGCATATGAATGGAACCAAAAGGATGGCATTTCATAACCGATGATAACATTTTTACGGAAATTATGTTAAAATGTGCCTTTTTGTGAAACAACCACAAGAAAAGGTGTGTATGCTGTAGCTTTGTGTGTACAACATGGTATTACTTTTATTTTTCAAATTATGATTTATGCATCATTTGGATCACTTGATTTATTAATAGTGTGTAGTGTAGTGCACCAGAGGGGATTCCGCACCTCAGCCAGGGATAGGCTTTTTATACGTCAGACCCTGGGAGAGGATGAGATGAGAGCAATTACAGAGGGCAGCCGGAGCCGGACTGTGGCAGGGAGCCATCGTGGAGATTCCATAACAGTTCCCAAGCAGTTCTTCATCTCGACGTGGTGAGCGCTAGGATCCCCCGCCTCAGGTCTGAATAAACACCCTTGAGTATACCGACGTCTTTCAGATCCATCCTACCGCCGAGAGCTGAGTTTCCAAAGCACCAGCATTTCCATGAGAGGCCGCCACCACCGCAGTCCTCGCTGACACAACCATGAAAAGAAGACCAGACGGGTGAAATGGAGGGATAGGAACTTCGGGGAATGAAGAATGCTCCCCAACTTTCACTAAGTGGCGCACGAAAATAGCCCATGTGTCAGAGGTCGTCCCCGGGGAACCAATCCCATGACCTCCCGAATGCCAGTCCCAGACGAAACGCCTGACCACCTAGCTCGATTGATTTATTAGTACAATAAATCTAAACAATTTTTAAAATATCTGTATAAAGTTTAAAATTCACCTATTATTCGTAATGGAGCACACAAGAGAATTTTAAAAATATTTGGATAAAAGCTGCATGACTTAGAGATTACATGTAGGGGCATCCCTAAATAGCAATTCCATGCTGCTGACAAACCACATCACCTTGTTCCTCCTGAACTGAAAATTTTGTACTCCAGTACGCGGTGTTAGTTGGTAAAGTGTGTTAATAACCACGTTATAGTCACCCACCATGGTGTAATGGTTAGCATGTTAGGCTTTAATGCACAAGGTTGCGGGTTCAAACCCTTGGCTTGATTCCTTTGAAAGGGAAGTAAATCGTTGCTCTCGTAAAATGTTTATTTGCACACAAAAGTACTCCATAGCTTGAAAGTAAAGCTTCTTGTGCTCAAGTCCTTTTTTGATCCTATAGCGCCCTCTATGAGCAAAGAGTTGATCCCTTGTCACCATGTGCCCGTAGTGGCGAATTTGTGAACTAGAAATGCTCTGATCAAGAAGCCACAGTAAAAGTGGCCCAATATATGCTGATGGGTGATGGTACTTGAAATCATTGAACTGATTACATTTGCTGTGAATATTCTAGCTCTTTTAATGATGGCATGACTCCTTGTGCTTTCTGTGAATGTGGGATATGAAAATCAATGGGCCACAGCGGAAACGATGTCTTAACAATCATCGGAAAGTAAAATAGTCCATATATAGTATAATCATAAAGATAGGCACTCTATTGCACAAACAATGAACTCGAAAACTCCATCGGTCTTCAAAATAAAAGCTAAAAACAGTATGCGCCAAATTATAAACACTATAATTTAAAAGACAGATGATGCATCCCAGAGTACACAGTTGTCGCCAAAAAGAAATAAACTAAATCAGAACCGTCGTTAGCAGCGAGGGGGACCAAGCAGCGACACATCTTCTGTGGGTTAATTTATTACATTTATAAAATGTTATTTGCACCATTTCGCAATGGATCTGGCAACAACATAACGTCCATTAAAGTATCCATTACATAATTAATAAATTGTTATTTACATAAGCCGTGTAAGCATACGGCTTGAAAAGATACAATCAGACCGAAAAATGTAATGTCACTGTCGGATTTGAACCAGGGATCTTTCAGTTTCCGTTCGATTACTCTTGTAACCGAGCTACCGTGGCAAGATGCCTGCACGACCATTGATGGGCCTAATCATTGGTTAAACTATGAAGCTCGACATTTGAATACTTACGTCATTGTAAATTGTCATTGTTATATGTCATCTCAAAATTAATTTTGAATCGCTTTTTGGTATACGGAAATAATGCGAGTAAGTCGGAAAACTTCATGTTGGCATTTTGCCAAGTTAGCTCAATTGGTTAGAGCAACTGGTCGGAAACCGCAAGATCCATGGTTCAAATCCCGGCTACTGTATTGAAGTTTTCAGTCTTGTCTTACCTTTCCAACTATTGCTTATATAGTTTGCCGCTAACCCATTGTTTTCCTCTGTGGTTAGGTCCATAGCGAGAGGGAGGGAGGAAGGGAGGGGGAGAGAGTGGCGGATTAGGAAGATAAAACCACTTCCCAATACAAATTAGAGTAGGTTATTTAAATACAACTTTAATTAGCTGTAAGACTGGATTTATAAATGTGAATATTTTTAAAAGTACATCACATGACTCAATTTTATTGGAACAATGACTTTAGACATTTAAATAACCATGTAAACTAGAATTATGATACAGGAGAAGATTATCACTTGTAGTGAGTGTAATAACTGGTGCAAATTAGAATCAATTATCTTACTTACCTCCTGTGGATTTTCCCGATTTCACAGATGCGCTACCTTAATATTGGAAAATGCATTGCATATATGCGTCATTACTTATTGCAATCTTTTTCAATGAATGACGATGAAACTTTGGGCTCTCTTTGATCTGGAATCTGTAATTTGCATAACGGAAAAGGAAAGAAAGAAACAAAGAGAACATATACGAAGGTGTTTTTATGTGCTTCAAATGTGTGCACTTTTATTAGTGTTTAATTCGTGACCACAACCGATGGAAAATGATGATGTATGAACTGAAATGATACTTGGGAAGGAAATGTTTCAAAAAAGTTTCCCGGTATTTGCCAATTATGAGGACTAAGGGAAGTATGGAGAAAAAACTTAGCGGGTGTGGTCCAAGAGGGGATTGAACTTAGACCTACTATTCACAACTCTTTGCCTTGATTACTTCAGCTACCGCAGTTACACGCTGAGGTCAGGAGCTTAATACGGAGAATGGGTGCAATCTATTGTATGTAACAAAAGCACTGGTAACTTAGTCATGCTTATAATAGCAACGGTTTTCCGCGTTCACTTGATTATTCCTATTGTAAAATTAATATCAAATTCCAACGCTCAAAATAGCATGATGATCCCGCCAACCGTAATTGTGACACCACCGATTTGAACCTAATGATGTTAAACATCATTTTATTAAATTCATTACACACACACACACACACACACACACACACACACACATTTTAGTTTTTACTGCTTAAACTTCATCATCCATCCTGATTATATCCCCGAGAAAGGAAGCATTCTACCTATGTCCCTGCCTGTGATCGTCAATAAACCAGCAGCTGTAAGTAGAACACGTGTTCAGTGATCAGCTTCCTGACTTTGTAATGCTTCGTTCGGTAAAAGAGTGTGCATTTCCCATTTTTATTGGTTTTGTACGTCAAGTTTTGAAAATAATCAGAAGATATAAGTTCTCTTGTACTTCAACGTTATACTGGTTGGTTCTCTTTCATGACTTGAGTGAAAGAAAACAACCTCTCAGTTGCTTTCAATATTTTCTACTTTCTACACGGTTTTCTCGTTGAAGTCGAATGAGAAACACCTGATGTGCTATATTCAAGATGTGCAGGAAATACAATCAATTAAAGCCACAGTTAAATCTTTTAGAAGCCGGTCGCTCTGTGATGGTTTTGAAATTCCGTTCTCTTTGCTTGACCAGGATGAAAAACAGGAGTAACGACTTCCCATTAAGAAAACTTTTGTAAAGATTAAATATACGATATTTTAATTAAAATCGTTAAAGTCATTTTTGATAAAATCAACATTTTCGAAAATTTGTTCATGTTCCCATGTAGTTTGGGGTGGGGATTTTCTCGAAAACCTTCTTGTCGCTCCTTGGAAGATACTGAATTTAAATATCAAGTTTGCTATTTTACCGACTTTTCATAATTTTTTTATTTATACATTTCATTGACACATATACGAACCTTTCTCTAGAAATGCCCTTTTTCAGTTCACTCTAAAATGTGTATTTCCAGTGAAATATCGGTATCAAATTTTTAGATGGAATGGAAATAGAGTTTTTCTATCTATGTACCATGTACGAAGCTGAAAAATAAATACACCTCTCAGTTATTTCAATGTTTTCTGTCTTCTGAAAGGTTTTCTCTCAAGATAGAACAAAACCCTCTCAGTAACTTTAATGCTCTATATCTTCTTCAAGGTTTTCTCCTTCAAAACCTGAATGAAAAGAAAACCCTCTGAGTTTCTTCAATATTTTCTGTCTTCTACAAGGTTTCTCATTCAAGAACTGAGCGAGCAGAAGAACCTCCCAGTTATTCAATATTTTCTGCCTTCAGCAAGCTTTCCCATTCAGGAACTGAACGAGATGAGTAACCTCCCAGTTACTGACAAGGTTTCTCGTTCAAGAACTGAATGAGCAAAAAAACCTCTCGGTTTTTTTAAAATATTTTCTGCCTTCAACTTGGTTTCTCATTCAAGAACTGAGCGAGAGTAAAAACTTCCTAGTTAGTCAATATTTTCTACCCTCAACAAGGTTTCTCATTCAAGAACTGAGTGAAAAGGACAACCTCCCAGTTAGTCAATATTTTTTGCCTTCAACAAGGTCTCTCGTTCTAGAATTGAGCGAGAAGAAAAACTTCCCAGTTGTTCAATTTTTCAACGTTTTCTGCCTTCTAAAAGTTTATCATTCAAGACCTTAGTGAGAAGAGACAACTCTAAATTTTTCTGCTTTCTACACTGTTTTCTCATTCAAGAAATAGTTGAGAAGGAAAACCACTGTTACTTCCATGTTTCTGTCTTTTTTGAAATTTCTTATTCAAGAACTGAGTGAGAAGAAAAGCCACTGTCACTTCAATGTTTTCTGGTTTCTACAAGATTTCTACATATAAGGACTCATTGAGAAGGGAAATCACTGTTACTTCAATCATTCTGGCTTCATTAAGATTTCTCATTCAAGAACTGCGTGAAAAAAAAACACAATTGCTTCAATGTATTCTGTCTTCTACGAGGTTTCTCATTCATGAAAAGAGTGATTAGAAATACCTCTGAGTTACTTCAATCCAGTTTTTATCTTCTATAAGGTTTTCTTGTTCAATACCTATGTTAGAGCAAAAATCTTGTGGTTTTTTTTATTAGATGTTCTTCGGCATTAGAGGGAGTAATCAGTTTTCTCTCTGTAAGTTGTATCACATTTGCAGTATATTCTCCATTAAAATCACAACCTTCATGCTCTGAAATAGAGAAACCTGTTTTGTTGTCACAGCTTTATTTAACCTCCTTCTAGGCTGAATAAGTACTTGGAAAGATGTTGGAATTTTGACGTAACCCCTGCCCCCAATAAATTGTCGCCTAAAATATGAGCTAATATAATGTGAGAGGTTGAGAAACTTAGAGCTCAGGCTTAATACAACTTTTGTATGGCGCAGGTTCACAAATGATTTCGTTTTGTTTACATATAGTGTTATTTAGGCTACACATACTGATATTACGTGTATTAGATGTTCCACTATACACATTTTAAACCAATGCGCTTGCATTGGACTTGTGGATGTTCCCTTCCCTTAGCGCCCAATTTTTCTCTTATTTGTTGTTGATTCTGATTGCATTGAGCTTTGTGACGCTTATAATATATGATCCGTATATTCGCAACAACAGACACATGTTAATTCCTTTTCTAGTTTTACATGTAGCTTTTCTTAAACATTTGCATAAAACTGAATGGTGCACTGATATACATTATTTCTCTCAAATATGTTTTCTTTGTTTTCAAAGTTTAGAAACTAGAACTGCTTTTTAAAGTTTTGAATTAACCCTTTTAATTACCAGAATTTTAATGGCAAGCTCGCTCTTAGCAGAAGCGGATCATAAAGAGAAAAAGTTGTGTGAAGTACAGACTTTTTGCTATTCAATTAGTTCATAATTTATAGTTAAACAATCCAGTTTCTCTTTATTTGCATTAACCAATAAGCATAAAGGAGATTTATTTATTTATTTATTTATTCATTATTATTACTATTACTACTACTATTCTATTATTGTTATTATTATTATTATTATTATTATTATTATTATTATTATTATTATTATTATTATTATTATTATTATTATTATTATTATTATTATAATTATTATTATTATTATTATTCTAAAATGCAATACCTATCTATCAACCAACGACACTTTACTTCTTCACAGATTTCTGTCTTCTACATCTCTACATCTTCATCTGTAAGTTCTTCGCTTCTCACATTTCTAAATACTGCATCCGTCCATTGTTCCCTAGACTTCCCTTTTCCTCAACCTTCCACTCCAGTATCATTTTGGGAATTCTGTTACTTTCCGTCCTCTTTAGTTTCCAAATGATTTCTATAATGTTCTATTATTTCAACAGTATTATATTTATTATTAATTATTTTTCGTGGCCGAGTCGTTAGGCCCCTCGCCTTCCACCTTGGCGGCCCGGGCTCGACCCCAAGCGCTCGCATGTGGGATTTGTGATGGACGAAGCGGTATCTGGGCAGGTTTTCTCCTGGTTCTCCGGTTTCCCCAGTCACTCATCCCACCATTTACTCCATCATCATCTTTCTTATCATCCATTTCGCTTGCATTTCATATCTTTCACTTCCTCTCGCTCATGCCTGACTACGGGCCGAGCACTCATTCCAGGTTCTCCATTCTGTGGTTATGTGCCGTTGGCTCCTCACAGGATTCTGACCCCTAGACATCCGCTTGTAAATCTTAGGAGATGTCAGCCCTAAATACGAGGAGGTTAAGTTGACTATGACACGAAACGAAAAAAAAATCATTTTTCTAATGTTTTCCATTCTTGATTTCCTTACTGCCTTCCAACTGTCCATCTGTGTTGCTAGCAGTTAATAATACTAATCATAATAATAACAACAACAATAATAACAGTAATAATTATAATAATAATAATAATAATAATAATAATAATAATAATAATAATGATAATAAATACTTTCACGAATATGTCGTTTACTAATAAAACACTGATAGTTTTTGTGTTAGAACTGCATCTCTGAATAAGTACTACTAAAAAGAGGAAGCAACTATATAGCTTTTGTTACTGAGAAAATAGATTCATTGGTGCTTCGTGCTTAACATTTTCCATCTCTTTCTCATTGAGGGGTGGTGTTTGTCATACCACCCGTTAAAGAATGAAGACAAAAGTATTAAACATTTATTTAATAAAACCGTTGAGAAAAGTTGAGTTGTTTTTTTCTATTGGGGGGGGGGGCAAGCTTGAATTTGCCTCTCACCAAGCATTTTCGCTCACTGTTCCGCAAGGAATATTTTTTGTGATAGCACTCTTACGGTGGATATTATTCATACTGAAAATACGCCAAGTGCCCGTCATTTGACAATTTTCAGCCTATCTCCCGTTAAGTCTTTTTCTTTGTTTTTCTTTTTCTTAAAGTGAGCAGCATGTTCTCTTTTTGTTTACCAAAAGTATTTCAAAAACGTATTTTCAATCTAAGGCTCCTAATATAGCTATCCTTCCGAAATATACTCATCTCGAATAGCTCTTTGTCTACTTTTACACTTTGCGTTCTCCCGCTCAAAAAATTAACCCTCTAAACTACACGTTTATTACCTCCTCTAATAGCTAGGTTCCATTATGTCTCACCCTCCATCACTGCACCCCATTTATGGCACCTTCGGGCCGAGATGTGGGATGCAGCGGCCGGGCGGTAGTCCAAGGTCCACAATCCCTTGTAGAGTCGTGCCATGGTAGTTACTAGGTAGGTTCAGGATAAGTAAACTCCCGAATGCATTACTTCAAATGCTTGTTTCAGATTGAAAAACCGAATGATTTTCCTTCATATGCGCAGTTACAGAGAAGCGTCAAAGATATAAACAATATTCTACATTCCGTATTGCTTAATTTATATCAACATGCGGTAACAAATAAGTTGAATATGACCGACGTTTTAATGTTTGAAAACATTAATATTATTAGCGACAGTGACTAGTGCTGTACAAGAGTGCCTTTTGTACATCTGACGCGCCACACACAGGGGCCTGTTTCGCAAAGTTTATGCGTTTTGTTAATTGTAAACTTTATTTGTAATTTGTTATAATATATTTCACAATGGAAGTTTGTAAAGTTGAGCTTATAAAACTAACTTAAATATTTACAAATGGGATTTTATGGTGTTTACAATGTTTTGTTTCACAAGTTTTGTAATTCCACAAGTTTGCTATTTTTGTTTTTAAAGTACGCATGTTTATCTGCAAATGGCTTAAAATTTGTAGAGTAACCCATATTTTAGTATTTGTGAGCAAAATCGCCCAGAAAATTGTAAAATTAAGTACACACCAATATATCTGAAAATTGCATAAAATATTATTTAGTAGCACTTCCAGTGGTCCAGATAATAATGCAATTAATGCAATAGAAGGTAGATGATACCAGTAGTATAGGCTCAGAGTTAATATTGTAACAAATGTCTTTATTGACTCAAAATTGTTTACAAATAAAGTCTTAAATTCACTGCTGCAAATAGTTCATTCGACGTTTGGACGCGTAGACAGTTTACGGCTGCATGTCATCCAAGGCTCGCGCCAACACTCTAATCACTCACGACTGGGTAAAATTCACAGCGCTTCACGACACACATACACACAAACACACACACACACACACACACACACACTTCTGACATCTTTTATAGTTAGAGAATAACGTTCCAGAATGTCCTGGAGGTTTCTGGAAGGTAAAACTTCGAGAAGAATCGAGGGTCGCTTTCCCAAAGCTTCCGATTACCTTCGCGCCACATTTTCTGTTTTGTTACGCATTCCAAGGTCTCCAAATCCGATGACTCAAATACCAAAGCGAACGAGAGAACCACTGCAGAAGATGACGCTGTCACAATAATGACTTTACATCTCAGTATGAATACGAGTACAAGGAGAGGTTTTGGATGATTCCTTTTACAATGGAATTATTATTGCAAGATATAGGCCATCACAGTCAGTATGTAACAGGCAAAAGTAGACTCCTAAACTCAAAGCACTTCTTTGCACTGGATGGGAACTGTCTGTCAATTTCATGCAGTAGCAGACATGCATTGGGTTTCTGCGGCTTCAGTATGCAGAAGTGTGCATAGAGTATCCCGTGTTCGCGGTAACCTACATAATGCACGACGTAATAATCCACACTCTACATACGACGAATCAAATTACAGGTCATCAACACAGTCAAAATTGTGAGATTTTAAAATTGCGGGCTCTTAATACGAGATCTTTTAATATTCAAATATGACTGAAAAGTTATATATATAGTGTAATACAGTTTAGATACACATTAAAACATCGAATGTGTTAGACGGAGGGAAACATATCTTAGCTCTTCAATATTTTTGTAACGCGTGATTGGCGACGCTTTAAGTTAATAAACTTTTTTTGTGTAACAGAGTTCCCAAGCAAATACCATCTTTCCATTGTTATTTGCCAAACATAAATATTTTGAAACAGGCCCTTGTCAGAGAACTGTATACTAAACAGTTTTCTGTACACTGATTTTCTGTACCAGCTATGAGTGCGTGTAGATTTATTGGATTTTATGCATCCTTGATGTTCGCTAAATTAATACGCTGAACATTAATGGATGTGCTTCTGGCCATGTGGTCCATTAGTCCGTTTTATGATTGCATTCTCTGTAGCAAATGTTCGTGCCAAGTTACTAAACAAATTGTTTTTAAAGTGTTTAACCCCCACCCCTTTACTACTTTGGCACCGCAGGTGATGACACTGATAATACATGGAATGGTGGAATATGATGGCGGGGAAAACAGGAGAACCTGGAAAAAACCCGCCGCTGTGTCAGGATCATTTGAGCACCATTTCACCAATTTCATTGATCGTCCAATATGACCAACCAAGTTGAAGGACGTAAGCTTTTTCTTTTCTTTTTAAATAAACACACATAATATACAGGGTGTTTCAAATATACGGTGCATAATTTCAGGTATGTATTTCCCACATGAAGACAATCAAGATAGTTCATTATAACATGTGTCCGGAAATGCTTCATTTCCGAGTTATGGCCTTTACAACATTGAAAGTCCCACCTGTAGACAATCAAAATAGTTCATGTCCGGAAATGCTTCATTTCCGAGTTATGGCCTTCACAACATTGGAATTCACTGGAACGTTTTTCTTTCCGCAGGTCTTTGCCGTCAAAGGAGACATTAGGAGGGCGCTCTGGTAGTTCATTCTGAGGAAGGTTACATTCAGTGTTCTTTAGGCGTTAAGACTGTGCGACATGTATTCAAATCAAGAGCTGGCAGACATACACTTCATGTACGGTAAGGCGGACGGCAATGCTGCGCTGGCTCGTCGTTTGTACCAGGAGAGGTACCCACAGCGACAATGTCCAGATCGGAAGACATTTGTACGTCTCCATTCCCGTCTGTGCGAGTATGGAACATTCACCTCTCCTGGTTTGGGAAGGGGACGACCAAAATCTACAACTCCAGAAGTGCAGGAGGAGATTCTGGAGGCTGTGGACAGGACTCCTTCTATCAGCACACGACGGTTAGCGTTGCAAGTCAATGTTCCTCATACGACTGTCTGGATACTGTTGAACGAGTATCAATTGTATCCTTATCATTTGCAACGTGTACAGGCCCTGTCACCAGCAGATTACCCTGCACGAGTTAGGTTCTGTCAGTGGTTCTTGCAGCAGTGTGGTGTAAATCCGAACTTTTCTGCCGTCGTATTATTTACAGATGAAGCACAGTTCACAAGAGATGGCATAACAAATTTCCACAATCAGCATGTATGGTCGCATGAAAACCCACGTGCAACTGTTGTATCTCATCACCAGGTGCGGTTCTCCCTCAACATGTGGGCCGGTATTATTGGTGATCGATTAGTTGGACCCCATGTACTTGTAAACAGACTTACGGTTCAGGCGAACACAAACTTCCTGGAAAACACCATACCTGACGTTTTCGAAGACACTCCACTGATCAATCATCATCACATTCACTTCTTGCATGATGGCGCTCCTGCACACTTCGGTCTTACGGCTGACCGGTACTTGGATCAAAGGTTTCCTGATCGATGGATAGGTAGAGGTGGCCCAATTGCTTGGCCTCCACGCTCACCTGATCTGAACCCTGTCGATTTCTACTCGTGGGGTCATTTAAAATCATTGGTTTATTCGTCTCCGGTGCCGGATTTGGAATCCCTTCGGAATCGAAATGTGGCAAACTGTGAGGACATACGCCTGGAGTTTGGGATCGTGTTCGCAGGTCAATGAGACATCGATGTGAGGTCTGTATTCAAGCAGGAGGTGGACATTTTGAACATCTATAATGGAAACAACCTGCGGAAAGGAAAACGTTCCAGTGATTTTCAATGTTGTGAAGGCCATAACTCGGAAATGAAGCATTTCCGGACACATATTATAATGAACTAATTTGATTGTCTACATGTGGGAATTACATACCTGAAATTATGCCCCGTATTTTTGAAACATCCTCCTGTATATCTGCTTTTCTTTCATTCATCTTTCGTGGCGTCTATTTCATTTATAGTTTTCCGTGAGCGAATATGTTCAATATCTGCAATAACTTCCTTGGATTCCTCAGTAAGGAATATGAACACTCTTTAGTATTTATGTTCCATTTTTATCACCTCTATTTTATTAGTACTGCCACACTCCTTTATTTAAATTGATTGGACCTTGCGGAATTTAAACCCTACGGTCATTTTCTGCCAAGCAGAAGATTGTCTATTGTTTGTAGAATATTAAGAGAGGGCTCGGATTGTAAAAATCTGTCAGAATGTAGATTGTTTACAAAGTTGACACAACCTCTACATGTTCATAGGTTTCCTTAATGTAGTTCAGACGTCTTGTTTATGGATGCATTACCACTGTGCCCAAATTAAAATAGGTGGTTATTTTAAATTACGAATGAGCTTACTATACTGTTAGTCATCTATATATTACATTATGTTGGAATGCATATCGTATTAGAAAAAATATGATAGTATACTAACATATCCCTTTAGTGGCACTTATATATTATTGCCAGTATAATTATTTGCAAGTCTTCTTGAGCAATTAAACAAGGAAAACATAAATGTATTTTTCTCGAGGTTGGGTGGAGATATGAATATGGCGGAATCTAGAATGCGCTTGTTAGAAAAAAATCTCTACTTATGCCTGATGTGACATTAACCACTGTGTTCTATGTTGGCATGTGCATGCAGATGTGAGGGCTTCTTTGATGATTTCTATTTTTTTATTTTCCACAATGTTGAGTTCAGGCATTTTCTCTCGGGGAGAAATTATACGATACGGGGAGGGGGAGGTGAATTAGAACCACAGCTTAAGGAACAATAAATAGAACATATGGGAGTAAGAAATCATAATTATAATCCGAATGCTATACAAGAAACTGAACGACACAGCTCCACAACTGTAAGGCCTCGGGTTTGGTTCCCATCGGGCTGGTCACGCTGAAGATGGATTCCTTCGTGATTTCCCAGGGTGTGTAGACAAATACTGGGGCAGTTTTCCTCCTGCTGCAAGTTTTCTGTCAATTATTTCCTGTCCCGAGAATTTAATTTTGTCTGTTTTATCGCATCTGTTGCAAGTTTGTGGGACCAGGTCCCAGTGGTTGGTGTGTTGTAGGATGAATTCGCACTCTGGAAAGATTTTTCTCTAAAGCAGGACTTTCCAGACTGAATTTGTATAATGTTACAATCGTTAGGTTGTCTGGCTCGTCCTTGCTGGGGTTTATCGTGTTCCGGAACTGATTGCCCTTTGGATCTGCACTTCATATGCTCCGCTCGTGGGTCACTTACAAGCACTATGGCTATGACCTACGTGCTGTGGTCCAATTATTGGAGGCCCCTTGGTCTGACTATTCCTAACTCCTATGCAAAGATAGCAAGGGCATTTTACAACGAAGGCTTTCATGATCGGTGTTAATAGGAGAATCGATAATTTCTGCACTTGTGGCCGCAATCTACTTGAAAATCTCTTCTTGATTCTTTGGCAGCTGCGGCGAACGTCTTCAATTCCATTGTCGTAGTGATATGTTCAAAATTTCGGCGACGACTGTTTCGGATAGCTCGTTACCGATTGTATTTTGCTGTACAGTGAATCTGCCGTCTCCACTGTAAACGTTCGGAAAATACAAGCATTCTTTGGGAACATGTGAGGATGTAACCATGAAGAAACCTTATTAAATAGGCTTTAGTTGACAATAACAACATAAGACATCTTTCAGTAGTCATCGATAGTAGGCGGTAAAAGAAGGACCTTACTTTAAGGAACTGTGTAGTCACCAACACAAGTATAATAAGTGGTAAGCTGCCATGTTTAAGCTTTTAGATGTGCAACAAATATTATTTTGAGAATTGTACGGCAAACTACAGTAGAAAATTTGATGGCATGAAAGTAACAGGAGTCTTCAAAATATTTCAACAGTTTGAGTCGAGTAACAGCGTGAGATAGATACGTTGTTTACGATTAGGATTAGCCAGACCCCAAACTTTGAAGCTTAGCACTGCACCTAGGTCAGTGTATGCTCTTTGTGTCTAACATAAACCAAAGGAGAAAGGAATGAAAGGGGGATCCGAAGCTCAACCAGCCTTTTTCGCTCCATATATTGTTGCACGGTGGTGTGAGCCACCTGGGTCCCAGAATGAATGGGCCCTTCCCAGCCGACCAGCAAGCGCTACAGAGAATTCTTTACACAATCACAAACTCCACCGTTCCATCGCAAAGCACCAATCTCGGTCTTCAGGTCTTTCAGCCCTGAAACATCCGAAGAATCAACAGATGAAAACAAATTATGGGGACAAGAAATTATGGATAGAAATTCATGGTAGAAGCGAAATCAACCTGGCAATGACTAAGGAGATGGTGACTGAAAGGCGTATAAAGCCAATAATGAACTGAAGCCATATGGAGAAGATATACTCAAAATCCAACTAGAATGTATATGTCATACGCAACAACGTTTGGACACAAGACTGCGACAACTGATAGTATCCTATAGAGCCACAAACCTACAATATGGCCAACATCGCAAGGGTGTAGAAGGCAAGATTGGATTTACTCAGGTTTTGTGCGCAATATCGAGGGGATTGCGATTTAACCATAAACAATTGTATAAGTAATATCATTGCACTTTACGTTCAAAGGAGATGAAACAAATCCACGTGACAAGGGAGCGTCTCATTGGCTGGTCAGCGAACTGTAACTTTTCCCGCTTAAGAGGTCGTCTCATCCTCTACATAAAACAGTTCGATTCAAAACGTAGCTTTTTGTGGTTATTTTTATGCACAGAAGCTAAAAAAAATATATTGTAACAGTCCAAATTATAAAATAAAATGTATTCATTCAGATTTACCTATAAGTAACTGAACCATTACAGTGGAGGGTTTATGACGCTGTACGCAAGTGCTGTAGTTCATTTCGGTTTAAGCAGGCATTTACTCCTTGCCACATGGTTGAAGTGTTGTGAAAATATTGCTTTCGATAGTGTCGTGGCCACAGATTAATGCTCATGGCTCAGAAAATCTCGGAAAATATTTTATATCAACACTTATTTTGATTTTTTGGACATTCTGAGGTCTACATTTTAATTCTCCCAGGATTTGTTGGAGAAACATAAACGCGGAAAACCGTTAAAAAGTGGAGAGAAGACAATAGTGCTGAATGTGCTTAACTCTATGACACAACAGTCAGAAGTCGGGCCAAAGCCCACCGCCCGATCGCAGCGTCCCCCATCTCTGCCCATTACAGGCGTTATGGAAGGGTGCAAGCACAGGATGGTGTGAAGTGGTTCTCTCCCGGCTGGTTAACGCGGCCTACGCAACCTGGGGGCGTTATTTTTTTCCCTCAAGTATCTCCTCTAAAGGCCCCCAGGGACCTCACGAGGCTGACTGCATCCCGGACCAGGTCTCCCCAGTGGAAGAGACAATCCCCAAGCCAGTACCAGGAATTGAATCCAGGCCTCCCGCTTGGTAAGCAACCACACCACCACCACGCTAAGTAAACGACCCAAATGTGCTTAACAATTTCTGTCACGATAAAAGACATTAAATTAACCTCAGAGCTCAATGTGTTTCTGTGTCTACTGCATGATAGTGTTAGAAAGGAAATGGTAAACACTGGCAAACTTTGTACTCCCGTTAAAAAAAACATCTCGAGGGTGAAATTTATCCCAAGACTGATTCATGAGATTCATAAACGGAAATCAGCGGTTCGGGCCTGAATGGAATTAAGCCCCTCCTTCCAACATTCGACTGATGTGATTACCAGCTCTGGATGTAAGTAATTCATAAAGTATAAGAATTTAAAAATTGTTTAATGACAGTAATTCAAATGCTCAGCACAAGAAAAAAAAACAAAATAAAATAAAAAAAAACGTTAATTTATAGTCTCTCCCCTCGCAATGAAAATGTTCTTTGTAATACGCTCTTATTTTATTTGCTGCTACTACTGTGGATATCCAAAAACTGTTTTCGTTAAAGGGCTTCACAGTTTACTTTCTTAGTGATAACCGATAAATCAATTTATTGTGTTTGGTGCAAGGAATCTCATAGCTTTTTGTCATTAGCTGTAAGTTGAGCATAGAAAAAACGCGAATGGACGCTACAATTCTATAATGATCACCTTTAATCGACAATGAATGTGGTTAGCTGTTGTTGTACACTAACTATTTTGTTATTACAGTGATGAGAATTGTTGCTCGGATTATTTGCGCAATTTTTTTTTCTGGTACTTTCTAACTTATTATTCAACACATTCTTAATTCTTTGACTCAGCAAAAAATGAAACACGAAATTATTGATTTCTATAATGAATGATTTATAAAATCTAAAGTTAAGAGCAATTAAGCTTGCTTTAATTACAGGCGGAATAGTAGATAGTGGCTGCGTATAGCGGGTCAAACTATTCAGGCACCACTTTTATCTGTTTACTTTTACTATTATATGAGAGAAGTTCAGGATTTAAGATGATAATATAGGAATAAGACATGCAAAATGTTCTCAAGCTGCAGAATGCTATCGGAGGCAAACAGTCTGTTCTCGCGGCTACATGTCTCCACGTGGAGCTCACATGTGCTCGGCGGAGAGATGCATTAGTGTTTGTTTAATTCTACTTTGAACTTGGGGTGAAATGATGAAATTAAAGATTTATTGAGGGATCTATCAGGAAGTCAATTAAAGAAATGTCTTCATGAATGGACGCAAAATCCCGAGTCCATTAGCAGTGGACTTGACAAGAATACAATGCTTCAATTGATGCACTATATATTGGAGTATGCAATGCTGTGACACGGGTGTCATAAGCGTGACATCTTGAAAACATGGCAACAAATGAATTTTTAACAGTAGCACCTCTACTTGTAATCGATAAAAGTTCACTAAGGGCTTCAGAAAAAGACGTAAGAGATATTTAATTAAAGGCATAAACCTAGAAGGACAGCAGAAAGAAAACTTCAAGATGAAGAATGGAGAGGATGCTAACAACCCATCATATGCACTAACATATTTGAAGTTGTCTCCCGTCTTACATATTTATCATATAAAATTGTATTTTTCTCGAGTTCTATTTGTCTGAATTAGTTTAAACATATGACAGGATTATTGAAGCCTTGAACATATTTTAAAGCGAACATTTTGTTCCCTTTCAAATATTACAGAATTTAGGACATTACAAGCTTTGAAAAACTTTATTAAAATGTCCTGCTTTTAAGAAGCGTTTTTAATTCTATAGGTGAATATTTTAAAGTGATTATAAATGTGCATTACACAACTTATATGTTTTCAATCCTGGCGGTTTCTGAGAGAAAGAAGATTAGATGTAGATATGCATTTTTAACTTTGACAAGATAGGACTTTACCGATGAAAATACAAAAAATGTATTTAGCTTCTCGTTTTATTTTATATTTTAATTGGCTTCCAGATGTTTTAGATATTGGCTCACCACTAACAGCACTACATGAAAGTATACAAATGGAATTACTTATTTAGAGATACCAGTTTCACTTGAAGTCAATTGAGAATTTTCTTCATTGGCATAAGTGAACCATGACTTGAAGCTTTCCTGGCGGCGGTATGAAAATAACTTTTCTCGGGCTATCAGCCAGGTGAATTCTGGAATAATTTCCAAGCTTTCAAGAGCTAACGTCGCTCTCATCTTCAGGGAATGATGTAGAGACTCCGGGTACGCCTTATATATAGTAGTCCGGTGGGGGGGGGACCGGCCAGATGCCGCTCTGTGATTGGCCCGGGTCCGGCATGGGAGGCGTTGACTAGGAACCAATGGTCTCCGTTGCCGGGACGGACTGCTCTGACCCGGAGTCTCTACATCATTCCCTGAAGATGAGAGCGACGTTAGCCCTTGAAAACTTGGAAATTATTCCAGAATTCACCTGGCTGATAGCCCGAGAAAAGTTATTTTCATTGGCATAAGTATTTTCCTTTGATTTTTGAGAAAATGTTTTGCTTTTCATTTCTCTTGCCCCCTTTACTCTTGTCATATTAATCGCTTCTTACATAAACATTGTGTTTTTGCTATTTGAACTTGTGTTTAGCTTATTGTAGGCTTTTCACACTCGCTTTCAACTCCAACTCCAGATTTTATGGAGAACAGAGAATTACTCTAATTAAAGGATAGTGTGCTCTCTTCGGCTCAGAATCGAACTCAGCATCTCCGGGTTAGAGTTGAGCTTAGCGGGTGTTCTTTTATTATGAAAATTGAACTGTATTTATATTTTTGCCATCGTATGCACTGTTGTAGCTAGGTTTCCTGCTCACAGTGACTACCAGTTAGTTCGGTGAAATATAAACAATTTAATAAATCCTTAAAAGTTAGTAACAACAACAATAATAATAATAATAATAATAATAACTCTTCAGTTGATAATTGCATGCATAGCACACCTGACTTTTTACTTTATCTACAGGTACTATGTACCTACATAGTGTATAGAGAAAGTATTGTACTCCACCCACAAAATTGACACCGATATTTCACTGAAAATATGTTTTGATGTCTCCTAATTCCAAAAAGAATTTTTAGAAAAAGGTCCGTGTGTCTGTAGACAGCATTAAGTACCAAACTTGGTATTTAAGTTTGGTATCTTCCAAGGATGCCACACGAAACTTTTAAGAAAATCTCCCTCACCTGAAACTACCCTTTAACTATTCATATAAAAAAGAGGCATATGTTGAATTTTCAGAGAAAAGCTTCTGAATACCCGTTCATTCTGGATGAATTTTGCTGACTTTTGCATAACTGATAATCCGTAAGAAATACACAAAACTTACTGCAAAAAGAAGAAAAACAAAAAACAACAAAATATAGATATCGTTAAAAAACACAAGTTATGTAATATACATTTTTGTTGCAGAATTGATCGTTTCCGAGATATTCCTTGTTATTGGTTTCAATTTTAAACTAGCTACGCATTTTCTCAAACGGGAACACCTTCTTTTCATTTCTCTTTTATTTTTCTAGAAACGTAAAGCGAAACGAAATTCAGTTGTTCAAATATCGATCGGCTTTTAAGAGATTTGACAATCGGTTTAGCCTGGTAGATATATTCCCTTATTTTCCTTCTGCTTATAAGTAGTAAGGCGAGTTGTGTTAGTATTTATCTCGTTTAGTATGATGTAGATAGAAGAATACTATTTTGTAAGAATAGTTTACTTACAAAACAGGTAGAGAAAGTCATGTGAATGCAACGCATCAGATTTTTTACTTTTAACAAATTATAATTATAGCTCAGTTTTGGGTTCCGAGCGCACACAGTTACACAGAGAGCGGGCAGCCGTATAAAGAGAGGGTAGTGGAAAGGAATTTGTAGTATTAATATGCACACGTTGAAGTATAATCTGTTCTCAAAACAGCCAATTACATATATTGACACTATATGCTTCGTTCTAATTTATAAAGTGGCACAATAAAGCACTTATTTCATAATCTAATTAGTAAATAAAAACGCCTTGTACTTTACAAATAAAATATAAAGCTTGAAATAAAAATATCTGACGTGTTCCATTCACATAGCTTTCTCTAGCTGTTCCACGAACAAATTTTTCTCACAAAGGATTATTCTTTTATCTACGTCATGCTAATCTAGATAAACATTAGCCGAATTGGTCTTATTACTTGCTTCCTTTTAAGCATATGGGAAATTAGGCTAAAGCGATAGAGAAATCGTTTAAAAGCTGGTCGCTAAGTGAAACAAATGGGGTTCGGTTCCTTTGCATGGTCCCATTTAAGAAAAGCTAATTAGTTTAAAATTGAAACCAATTAAAATGTATATCTCGAAAACAGTAAATTTTGCAAGAAAACTTATATGGTATAATCTGTGTGTTTTAACCAGATCTATATTTTTTGTACAAAGTTTTTGTCTATCACTTACGGTTTAATCGTTGAGCAAAATTCTGCAAAACTCAACGAAAATAAGGAAGTCTTCAGGGGCTATTCCATAAATTTCAAAATATACATATTATTTGTGATGTGAATATCTTTACTATGCAGTATTTTAAGCAAAATCTTTAGAAAAACTTTTGATAAAATCAAAATGTTCCAGGTAAAGGGTAGTTGGAGGTAGGGTAATTTTCTTGAAAATCGCATCCTTGGAAAACACCTATCTTGAATACGAATTTTGTACTTAACCGACTTTCCGTTTTTGAGCCATGCTGTTCACAGAACACAGACATTCACTCACACGGACCTTTTTCTAAAAATGCTTTGTAGGGACTCAGAGAACCTCTAAACATATATTTCCGGAAAATCTCGGTGTCGAATTTTTGGGTGGAATACTATACCTTCTCTACCCACTAAGTACATTGTACATATGGGCTAGAGAACGTAAAAATAAGATAATGTGCAGAGTCTTGAAAAGATAATTAACATAACTCAACCAAACTCATTTAGAATTCATTGCAGGGAATTACTAGACGCATCTTTACTGTATTGATAAAAAGGCTCTCCTCCAGTCACTCAAAATATGTTTGAATCATCTACAAGTTTGTTCAGTGTCAAACGCCTATCCTTTCGTATTTTCGACAGTTTCCAATCGGCGCTCTTTTTCAGTGTTCACTGTTTTATCTACTAGTTGCGGGCCCCAATAGCCGCGCTCGCTGAAGTGCCTAGCTTTGGTGCTTCGTGGTGCAGGGAATCGCGGGTTCGAGTTCCGTCTTGGAAATGGACATTAGTAAATGTGTATAGGTCTGTACATCTGTATGGAAAAAAAGGAAACAAATAGGAAAACAACAGAAACGTAGGGATACGTATAAAAAAGAAGCAAATAACGTTTATATGTATATAAAAGATATCTGAACGAGGCCAGGAAGTGCGCAATGCAGGACAGTGCAACACGTTTCGAAAAGGGCTGTAGAGGCCACGCCTAAACTACTTCATAGTTACACTCCGTGCACCAAACCTCAAGCCGGCAATTTCGTGACCTCAACTGGGCTCTAATAATAATTGAGTCAAAGTTAAATTGGTTTAATTTCAAACAATTGAGCTGGTTGAAAAAAGGGTCTGTTTTTGTAAATGGTGTCACGAATTCATATTTCCTAAAAATTCCTACAAACAATAATTCAACACACCAACATTATTTCTTCTGGACCACGCCTTTAACTTAAATTATATTACCAATACTGACATCTGTAATACTAATATTACAAATAATACTATAAACGGTGCAATGGCCGAGTAGTTCATCTACTCGCCTCTCACCAAGGCGGCCAGGTTGGTGGAATAATGCAATTTCAACATCAACAATTTATAATAAAATTACTGCGATTAAAAGCAATGGCAAGGAAAAATGTATACTCGAAGATCTAGTTGATAACCTTATGATCAATTCCTTATATCTATGACATAAATCATGCTCAATCCCAGGGGATCGTATGAGGGGGGATTTATAGCTGGATGAAGGTGTGTTTGGGTGGGTTTACTTCAGGTTCTCCGATTCCCCAACCATTCATTTTAGCAATTTCTCCTTCATCACCGTTCTTTTCATCCATTTCGCCTTCATTTCATATCATCTTCCTCACCCCCATTCCTGGTTGCGGGCGAATTCCCCGTTCTGGCTTCACCACTCTCTGATTCAATTTTCTTCTGCTACTTGACAAGCTCCTGACTCTGGCACTCGTGTGTAAGTCCTCCACATGATGGGTTACACAAGGTAGGTATCATAATAATAGTTAGGCCTCAGACTTTATTACACGCTTTTTGAAGTTACCTGTGCCCATCATGCTAGGTGTGTTGGTTTGAAGGAACGGGGAGCAAATATGAACCATTTGCTCTGTTGCTTAGGTACAATGCCGAAAAGGACAGCGTTGCTACTTGATTTGCATGACAGCACTTTTGCAATATAATTTCAGCGTCCCACATTCCTTTACAAATCATGAATGGATGTTTTAATAGAGTAACTCTTGTATCATCAATTATATCTTTTCCCCTTTGCATATTGATACCTTTTATATGTTACTTAGAATTTCAGTGATTCTGAACGAAAGTCTTTCTCTTCTTCCTCTTATAATGAAATTCTCACGCCCAAAAAGGGCGACATATTCACGCAACTTGTGTGGATTTACTTCTAACATGGCTGTCCTCTTACAATTCTGTACTCGGTGTGCTCTTTAAAAGCGAATAGCAGATTTCTGTACGTGTTAACGAGTGCCTCCATTGCTGTATAGTTGGTGGATCTCGTTCGAGCAGTGGCGCCTGCTATATAAGAGCACACAAGTACTGAAGGCACTGATTGTTGATATATTGTGGAGTTATTTGATATTTTTTCTAAATGTCATTAAATGTACCGTATATGCAGTAATTTAAAATATACGGCGCTTACATCTTCCATACTACTCTTCTAAACTCGATTAAATGTACTATCAATGTCGGTAGCAGAACTTGACTTGTGCACGTTTTAAGTAGTTTTTAAGCTTGCGTGACTGGTATGCCATACGCAAGTTCACATTTTAAACCATTCTCGAATGAGTAGCTTATTTTTCCACGATCTATCAGTACAGTTTGACATAAATGACACCAAATGACAGTTTTCTGCGGTAGTAATTAAGGTCGCTAGAGAGCAGTAATATATATGCTTCTTAGCACTGTAGTCCTTAATACAGCGGCTGTAATAAAGTTTAATTCTGCCAACTTGCGGCTTTTGTAGAAGTAGGTATTTAATATTTCAGACTATCTATATTCTCAACTGCAATTTAATTTACACATTATTTCGTTCTTAACTTACAGCGGTTCACTTTATGATGTTCGCAATAAACATCCACAAAATTACACTTCTTATGCCTCAATATCGTCACCACTGTCGTCTTTCTTATTGTTGTTGTTGGGGTCGGCTGCAGTTGTATCAACTTGTTCATAATAACGTTATGCAGCAGATGCTATTCACATTACCAGAGCTATCCGACTCCCAAGTTTTTGAGAACACCCAGAATGTATGTACTCACGAGCCACTACTGCTTTCGAGGCAATGAACGTTGAGGTCAATAATAATAATAATAATAATAATAATAATAATAATAATAATAATAATAATAATAACACATCTCCAAAAAGCTACTACCTGAAAATTAACGTAACTGAATTTATTTTAAAGACTAAAAAAAATCTGAAAACTTTGGATGGTCTTTCTGGGACCCAAGGGGATGTATTTTCCCCCTCGGGGTAACTGTTGAATTCAACATGGCGTTTATGTTGAGTAGCTGTGCATATTTCCATGAATTTATAGGACTAACATTTATGCGCTGATGTTTAAAAAAATAATTTATTTTCTGAAGCACACCTCATCCATAACAGGGTCACTTGGAAGCACATACATATTTCACGGCTTGGTGGGTAGTGCACTTCCTAGGGGCAACGCACTCCACGCGTTCACTGCATGCTCGAGTGCGAGAAGCCCACTTCCATTATAACCTCAATAATCACGTTAATATTTGCCATTCTAGCTTCTCTCTCAGGTGATCAGCCAGGTGGAAATGGAGGTTAACTCCCATATTCGGAAGGTGCAATTCATCTTCAAAACCTAGGAAGTTGATAACTGCGTTTGCAGTGATAGCAGAGTCACGAACGTGCCTGGGTGGGGGGTTTGAACCTTCCAATTTTTAGTTTTTAAAATTTCAAACCATTTCTTTAGATTCATATTTTGAATTCTTTGCCTCTATCGGAAAAATGTGCATTATGACGAAATAGTTGGGTTCACTGAGAAGGGGCCTTTTTCAGACTGATGTTGCAGATTGAGCTGCGACGTACGAGGGTCATACGGAAAGGAACCAACGATTTGGCATAATTAAACAACAAAGAAAGAAGTCAACACCAAAACTTATTTACAAAATTACAGCACCTTATTCAACCTAATCACCATTGCTATCAAGGTATTTATTTCCACGTGGTATCGGTTTTTCAGTGTAGGTGTTATACTCTTCCACCGCTAAAGATTTGAGTCAAGATGTCGCTGCCACTTTGAGGTCTTCTTCGGTTGGGAAATATTTTCCACTCAAAAATTCATACACGGTGTCCAAAGGAAACACTGTTTTTTTCTGAACTTATTTCTCAATATTTTCTTTCAACTTCCCCATTGATTGATGAACTTCCATTGCGGTCTTTGTCGTGTACACTGGTTCTTCCCTGATTACTCGTAAATTACTGCCTTTCCTCAGTGAAGCCCTGTTTATGGCATTATCACCATACACTTGCGTTATTTGCCTATACAATTCGATTGATTGAACATTTTTTGCTTTAAAAAAAAATAAAACAAAAAAACTAATAAGTTCTTTTGCGGTAGAAAAGTATAACATAGGCATTAAAAAACTGGAACATGTGACTGGGACATCTTGACCGAATGAAAATTGAGTTC
Organism: Hymenopus coronatus; assembly: GCA_030762935.1. Taxonomy (NCBI): domain Eukaryota; kingdom Metazoa; phylum Arthropoda; class Insecta; order Mantodea; family Hymenopodidae; genus Hymenopus; species Hymenopus coronatus. The sequence goes on along the minus strand of CM060900.1, from coordinate 269,908,735 downwards.
TGAAATAGAGTAAGGTACTCTAACTTTATAAATAAAAGTTTGCGATGACATCTTGCGTTATTATTTTGCTATGCCAAATCGCTCGTTACTTTCTGGTCGACCCTCGTATTTTGTGGAAAATACAGTGGTGGCATTAATTCTGGAGACTTGTTTTTTGTTGTTAAATTTAACTTTGAATTTGAATTTTGAATTCAACTGTCATTCAAAATCATTCTTGTCTTATAAATTATACCGTCTAGTGTTACCATAATACAGCATTGAATCCTTTACCATACACTTGAGCTAGATTAGGCCTTAATGATTACTTTGACTCAAGTTTGGAAACTATATTATTTTATAAATATACATATATATTTTATTTATTTTGTATGCAATGTGAAAATCGGAATTATTGTTCTCATATTACATGGAGGAGCTAAAATGTTGGAGAATCGAGTAATTTTAGGATTTTGACATTTTAATACCATTGGCAATACCATGAACATCATCATCTTAAAAACATCGACTTTCCCGAATTCGAGAGTGATAATTTATAGCATTTTATATTGGATGCACAATAAAACGAAAAATATTTTGGCAAATTGCACTTATTATTTTATAATGCATTCAAAGTGAAGTATAGTGAACTATTTCTCTCATATAAGAGGCCCAAAATTGAGGACATTTGGTGTAGTTAAGATTAATTGTTCATGGTGTTGGACTGTCATAATCCTAAAATTATAGATTTCTTCAAAAGTTGAGCAATAAATCCAATTTGCACATTGGATACAATATAAAATAATATATCTGTGTATATTTATAAAATAATGTTTTCCAAAGTTTGGTCAAACTGGCCTATTAAGAGCCAAATTAGCTCCAGTTTATGGTAAAAGGTTCAATACTGTATTACGGCTACACTTCAAGGCCATAATTTATTAGATAATAATGATTATGAATGAGAGTTGATTGCAATATTCAAATTTGAAAGTTAAGTTAATTAAAAACAGCATCCAGCATTAATACCACTACTGTACATCGCAAACAAGGCACCCAAGTTTCGACTTTCTCTCCCATAGGATCCCTAACCGGCGGAAAAAGTAATAAGTAACAATTTGTAACGTTGACTTTTTTCAAATTTATTTATTCATTTTGTTAATTACAAAAGGTATAAGTTATATTATAAATACAGTATATCAGTTCACAATTTTTTTATATATAGTTATGAACTATGTTGTCTGTTTGTTTGTTTAAATTAAACATGTGCAGGAAGATGGTAACAAAATGAGGTGTTGTAAGCGCTATAGAATGAGCAAGGCTAAAGCTGTTGCCGACTGCAGTGAAAGACGCCTATGTTTTTGCAGATCTTCTCTTGCTGCTCTAAGATGACATCGTAAACCGTCGACGCTGGGATGCGTTTCAGACAGCTGAAAGCCTAGAGCGAGCCACACCTGTGCGAAGCGGATGCTGGTCCCCGTAGCCGAGCTCGCGAAAGTGTCTCGGTTTGGTGCTTCGCGGCGCACGGGATCGTGGGTTTGAGTCCCGCCTTGGGCATGGGTGTTTCTGTGTTTGTAAATGTGTATGTGTTTGTATATGTATATGTAAAAAGGAAAAACGAATAGGTCAACTAAGTACATTTAGAAACTAGAAAAAAGAGGTAAAAAGGAATACAGCGCCGGAGTCCTGACAAGTCTCCGGGGCTGTATTTTACTTTTTCTTGTTATATATTTAAAAAAAAAAAAAGCGGTCGGTAGTACTTCGAGTCTCTAGTTGTAGTAATGTGCGAGCATAATCGTTGGGATTTTGCGAAGGAGCAAGACGGTGCAAGTACGAAACAACCCAGTGCCAGATCTGTCTTGCTGTTGTGCGGGTAACAAAACGATGGCGTAGAGTATCCCGCACACCGCAAATGTTGCATGTGGGGGTCCTCACCATGTTGTATCGGAATTTTTTATCCTCTGTAGCCACAACATCATTGATGACCAAATATGCGCATGTAGTCCACTCCGTAGATATGTTGCGCCAATGGGTGTTCCGCCATACCTGACACCAGGGTCTGTTGGGCATCCTATCCACCACATGAATTGGTGCAAGCAGCCGCTGTAGGAAAAGCCTGTAGAGCTCAGTTAATAATCCTCTAGGTTGCTGAGGTAGGACACCGACATCAATGCCACCCAAAACATGGAGTGCTCTCTTAAAACCCGCAGGAGTTCCAAGAGAATTCTTGAAAGGGTTCCCAAAATGCTATTTCTTGTTCCTCTCCATATCTCCTAGTGGCAAGTATAATAGATTTAACAAGAAGCGCTTTACTCTTAGGTCCCACTGCAATTAAACCTAAGTCACCTTCGTTACGTTTTCGCCACAATTGGGTTTCAGCTATACCAAAGGGTTGTGCTCTCCATAGATAGTATCCAATAAGTCGCTCAATTCGGGAGACGTGTTTTTCAGGTATGTAGTATCTGCGCCATATACCATAATTTTGCCAAAACAAACTGATTGATGTGCCATAGTTTCTGTAGAAGGTTCAAGTTCCGACCAAGATGTGCAGTGGTATTCAGCCGAATCAAATTTATTTTGTGATCCCAGTTGCGAGCAATCATCGATGTAAACGGCTTTTTTAGGACGGTCTCCTTCCCAACGATCGGCTGCCTTGTAATATGTAGCATAACTACACAAAGAAGGTGTGAAAGTTAAAAATTAAACTTCAGGTTACCATTAGGAAGTGAGTTTGAAGCTAAATCTGCACTTAGTGTATTCATCTAAAGTCTATTTGCTCTGTTTCTACTAGAAAAATGTGTCGTAATTGATTTTCCCTTGCTGCAGCAAAGTAAATGGTTTTTTTTTTTTCGCAATACACATTACTACCAACTTATAACATATAAACGAACAGAAACTAAGTAACATGTTACAACATTTCAGTTAGACATTAGCACTTGCATTTCATTAGCACTTGCATTTCTTACCTCAGAAAATTGAAGGTCATTTTATAATTAACAGCCACTATCGTTCTTGTTTATCCCTTTATCTCTTCTTTGCTCAATCGATATTACCCGGCCTTCCTGTTGTAGCTTCGCACAATATTGTATTACATCACAAACAATAGAACGCCCTGTTTGTCTACATCTCTGCATCACTATTTGTTTTATTTTATGTACTGAATTGGATTAGCTGAATACACGCGTTCATGACGTCTCATTTTATCTTTTTAGCATCGCAGACTGAAAAAAATATCCGTTTTGTTCCATTCATATGACTTTCTCATTCTGTTCTGCAAACAAACTATTCTTACAAATATAATTCTTATCTATATGACGTTAATCAAGATACCTATTACTGGAAATTACCTTATTACTTAGTTACTTATAAATAAGGAGGAATAAAGGAATAAACTAGGCTAAAGCCAGTTAAATGTTTTAAAAGTTGTCAGATTGTCATTGAAATACGGTTATTCTTCCATGACCGGAAGTAAAACTAAGGAGATGGGAAACGGATCAGGGCTTCCAATTTTAGAAAAGTTTTAAGTATTTTAAAATATAAACCAACAATAGGGAATAAATCTGAAATAACTATACAAAAAGCTCTATATGTCATCAATTGAGTTTTAAATAGATCTACATATTTTCTTTAGAAAGTTTTTGTCTCTCTCTTACGGTTTAGCGGTTACGGTTATGCGAAAGTCGTTCAGAATGAAGAGAACTTCAGGGGCTATTCTGAAGTAGTTCAGGATGTGCATTGTATTTGCCAAATTTCGTAATAGTTTCATAGGCAATAGCCGGTTACCAGTTACAGATTCCAGTAATTAGTGTTAATTAGTTTGTGTAAGTGAAAATTGTTTTACGTTTATATATACACTTCTTGGGGAAATTTCATTTTTTAATGTTATTATCTATAATGTTAATTATTTTGTTTCATTTATTTTAATGATTAGTATATAAGTAAAATGGTAATATATAAAAATGTAATGTAATAAATAAATTACAAAGCTTGCAATATACGTCCAGGTATAGGGAACTAGATATCAGGATGTTTTGTTACGGATTTTATTTTATTTTCACTTACGCGCTAAAGAATGTAAAATCCCTTTAAATTGTCGCTTATGATTTATAATTTAAGGATTTTTGGGGTTTTCGCCATCATTTTTATTTCCCGAAGTAAAGTAAAATTTGAGGCATTAATGATAGTAAAATTATTTCTTTAATATCTCTGCAAGCTACATGGAATAACTGGACGCGGCAAACCAGTAAGCAGGAAGTATTAGAAAATTGAATTTGATAATCTAGAGCATCGAGACCTGCTGTGGTTGGCTGGTAATAACACAAGATGATTTATCGTGTAACAGTGCATATATCCAAACGCGTTAACAGTAAACAGTTTGAATCAGCGATATTAATCGTTAATGACATATCTTTACTTTGTGTTGTTATGTATAAATATGTTCAGATTAAACCAAAAATAGAATTACTTCTTGCAGTATAAATGTCTGAGGAGTAATACCATAGGTATATACAGACGCATTTGTATTTGTACACATATCTGCAGTTTCTGTGCTACGACATTTCGTATTTACCCTTTGCCTAGCGTGGGTTATTTAAATACATCTCTATCCTGGTAGGCTATTCAAACCTTAAATCACTTAAACAGATGAAATAATGTAACTTACAGGACTGTACATGCGAGTTTCCACGCATTACACTGCAGTCTTGCTATTAACGAGACTCTTGAGTCTTAAGAGCAATTGAGACTCTCGAGAGCTTGATGGTGCGATCAGCTGTACCTACTGGCTGCGAGAGGCGAGCTTAGCGGCTGCGAGAAGCGGGCGAGACTGAAAGCAGACTAGTGCCAATAGAAGTGTAAACGGCATTAACACTAATGAAGTGTATAAAAGCAATTATTACAGGGATGGAACTGCAAAATAGGACTGAAGTGAAGAATAAGGAAACAGCACATAACTACAACCTCGTAAACAAACGCTTATTTACTTTCAGAATTACACTAAAAAGAGGATATGTGAGTAATGAGGTCTGGTGCACAAATAAAGGAAGCGTAATGATAGAGTATACTAATTATGGCTTGCAATAACTCACGTTATGAAACAGGCCGGAACTTGTAAGAAACTGACCGTTCTACTCTTATAAGTAGTGCGATCTTGATGACACTATAGGCAAAACTGGAGAATATAAGTGGGGAAATTCGTAAACGTTAGGTAACCCAAAAACGTAAACCATATGTATATGTGAGTGTGTAGAATATTAATTCACTTATGTCGTTAAATTCTAAGGGAATGCACAAGATTAAAACACCACCACCAAAAGAGAAGTCTGAGCATGAAATTTCTATATCTGTGCATATAAAGTTCCGTGAAGTGTAATAAGTTAACTTTAGAATAATAATAATAATAATAAAAATAATAATAATAATATAATAACAATTACAAGTATAATAATAATAATAATAATAATTATTATTATTGTTATTATTATTATTATCATCATCATCAACATTATTGTAGCTACTTAACATACAAAATGTTTATAATATTTTATTACAAAACCATTGGTTTTTAGTTAAATTATATCACACCTATGTCCAACATGTCGATCATGGTGCCAGGAATATCAGTTTCTGTCAAGTTTTAGGTGCAGATTATTATTATTATTATTATTATTATTATTATTATTATTATTATTATTATTATTATTATTATTATTATTATTATTATTATTATTATTATTATTATTATTATTACTGGGTCAATTCAGAAGAGGGTACCAGCCCAAAGGGGAAAAATTCATTAATTAACGGTATAGAATTCTGCATAGAGAAAAAATAAGCCTATGTATAACACCAATAAAGCCTATATTAACCCTAAAGTGATTTCGGAAGAGACAAAGATAGATTGGAATATAAGAAATAAATGCAACAAACTTTGAAGGCAAATTATTACTGAGGTTTACACATGAATTACAGAAAACAGCATATACATAATAATAATAATAATAATAATAATAATAATAATAATAATAATAATAATAATAATAATAATAATAATAATAATAATAATAATAATAATAATAATAATAATAATAATAACTGAACTACATTAGCTTGTAGGTCAATCGAATGATGAATCAATTCTGTGTAATGATGCTCAAATGAGCACGGGCGTCCATGGATTTAAAGTTACTCGACATTCGTCTTCGCAGGATAAGGGAACCCCCAGAAAAACTTAACCGAGTAACACACTCTAACCACATTCGAACTGGGGACCTGTTGAATCTGCGGCAGACACGCTATCACTGCACTAGACCGCGGGCGAATCTTATTTGTTTGTGGATGGTAAAGGAAAATGAACAACTAAAATTATTTGCCCGAAAATACCTACTTCATTTCAAGCAAATAGTAATAAAAGAATAACAATCTATTTATTGATATGTTAGACTTTTAAATATGATTATCTCATTTAAAGTATTTCATTTATTCTTTTATGAAATGCCCAAAGTGGAAAAGGAAAGCACTCCCAATTACTAAATAGGAATATTTATCAGATAAAGTAAACAAAAATGTGATAAGTATTTTATAATAACCATGACCAGTTACAAAAAGCACCAGTAAACAAATACTTTTAACCTTAAACGTAGCTGTTCTATTCCCAAGCACATTTATTTTTTCTCATAATGGAATCCCAAACTATATTGGCAGACTTTGCCAATTATTCTGTGGTTCCAAAGATTTACTTTACTTGATTCATTTTCCATAAGTGATGCATATGCAAGTTTTATTATAGTCATAGATTAAAATAATGCTGATAATCACTAAAAGAGAATTGCTGCTAATTAAAATTTAGCTACATGTTTAAGAGTGAAAAACACTGAAAAATCAACTGGAGATCTGCAAATTTTAAGTACAAGGTTTTGTAAAGGAACCTTGGTTTGGTTAGCTTAGGTTATTAATACGTTACTAAATTCCAAAGACTCTATTTAGATACCTATATCACTATTTGAAACTTATTTACCCGGTTATCTGTTAGACTACAATACAAGCTTAAAAAATGAATGAGTTGCACATTTACGTATCAATGCATACGATCTGTAATACACGTGGATCTATAAACTGTGCCTGCAAACACAAGTAATTCGACAGTAAAACTTATATTTGTAGGCAAATATTACTGCACTTTCTTCTGAATTTCTAGTCGGCGAACAATTCTCGAGTTAATGGCTTTTAATCATTGTTCCTTATAATCTTCAGACGGTAATTTTTGACGTCACTGGTTAATAATGATAGTTGTCTTGATATCAAAGATCTATAGACAATCGCCAATACTTTAACTATCTTGAGTATATATTTATATAAGCTATTTACTTTATTTTCTTGTATTTATTTCATAACTTGTAACATTAGCTAAGTTAATTTGTTCCAAGGCAAAGCTGCGATATTATGCAGTAAGATATTGCAAAGACAGCCTCTATTGTATGTAGAAACCTTGAGAATTCGTAGAATTTCTTAATTTTATTTGCGTGCATCAGGGTTAGAAATGCGGACTCGGAAAAGTCCCAAATATTCTCCGAGAAGGGTATTTTTCTTTGTACTCACATGTCACATGGCTTCAATACAAAAGAACCACGTGATATGCTGACGCCGAGTATAACTTTTGGCGGTACATGAGAGAAAATCTTGTCTCCTGGCCTATTTAAAGAGCTACGAAAGAATTTTTACAGTTTGTCAATTCTCTCAGAAGAGAAATCCATGCTACTCAGCGTAACAAAATGCGCCAGAAACTTTAAGTGCCTGATCAGTATAAGAAAGTGCTAAAATGTAACAAGCGTAATACAAAAGTAAAATCAGTAATAATTATCTTCAGCTATTAGTAGTTTTTCTCCGACTTTACAAGTGTTGAGAGAAAATATGTATAATAGTTGTTTGGCAAGATAACTTCACCATGAATACCTGATGTTTCATCGCAGAATAAACATCAGAGTGAATAAGGATCCTAATTCATCACCCAGTATCCGTACCAGTAATGTTTCCTGTTTCCACCCAGAGACAGCTACGCCGTGGCAGAGAGAATCTACTTCTACAAAACAAGTACCTGAATACTGAACAGGTCCGGCATCGAGTTTGGTGTTATCATCTTAATTCCTATATACTGTCGGTAATCACTCGACCAACACGACAAAGAAATTATACAGAGAGAGTCACACTCGCTCACGCTATAAATAAACATAAATTAGGGGATCAATCGCACACGACACGACGCGGCAAACTTCATAATTTTCGAACTAGTAAACATGAACTTCAAGATTATATTTACAATTTCCATGCAACTGGGAACACAGAGCTTAAAAGGTTGTTGAAATAACAGCTACGTAAAATTTTTCTTAAATCTGTATCTCAAACACGTTTACTTTTCACTAAATTCTGTAAAAGCTACGATGCTCTCTCTTGTTACACATAGTTTACATAAACGACCATTTCTGTACTCGCGGAAGCCGTGCTGAAACCTTGTTCAGGAGTTGACAAAAGCATTTATTAGTTTTAACCGGAAAACGTTTTTCACAAATGTCTGTCTAAAAGTATGAGCCAAAAGCGTTCAAAATTTCTACTGACATAGAAGAGCACTTTCCGTTTCCCCTCCACTTTATTTTTAATTCAGCGTTTTGAGTAAACCGTTCGTTGGATAGGCGCTGTTTAAGATTCTGTAATTCAATGCGAAAGGTTAACTTAGATTAATAAAGAAACAGGTGAATCAATTTTGTAAATGTCGCATTCTGACTTCCTGGTTAACTTTTTCTGAAGGATGTAAAGAAACTTCTGTGCGTGAACGTTACGGAGGGATATTGCACACTGCAGCCGTTTGCTTATTTTAGGTCATGACTCAGGAGGAGAGGAAGAGATGGATGTAATTTCAAAGGTCGGCCGACATCCGGACAGAGAGAGAGCCGCTGTGGAGGGTCCCAAACAGTTCATAAGCAGTTCATTATCTCGACGCGGGGAGCACCAGGAGCCCGTGGCTCAGCCCTGGATAGACCAACTGAGTCCGCAGACAACCATTAACGCCATCCCGCCGCCGAGAGTTGTATTTCCAGAGCGCAGTCATCTCCACGGAATGGCGCTTCTGCCACTGTGGACTGTGCTCTTCGACACTTAAAACCCTGAAAGAGACCGGTTGGGATGAAATGAAGGGACAGGAAGTTCGGAGAACGAAGAATCCTCCGCAGCATTCTCCTAGTGACCCGGGAAAACCCCCAAAAATCGCATGGGTCATAGAGTTCGGCCACGGGAAACCGATTCCACGACCTCCGGAATGCCAGTCCAAAAGAAACGCCTGAGCCACCTGGCTCGGCGAATGAAACTTGTCTTCTGAAAGTAAATGAGAATTTGGTGACTGATTTGGTTTCTAAAATCAAGAAATTATCTCTTTTTTTTTTTTTTTTTCTGTTTATCAATCATATATTTCATTGAAAATGTTACAATAAAGGTAAACAATCATTTTAAATCATAATGATAGTTTTATTTATTTTTCCATCAACTGTTCCTGTGTAACATACGAAATATCACTTTTCAAGGAAACAAAAAAGTTTGAAACCAAGATCATGTATTTCAGCATACGGTGTAAATTCACTGTAGTTCTCACCATTTTACATTGATTTACCCTATACGAAAACTCTGGCGGTGCAAACGAGCTAGAAGACAAAGAATATAGGAATTCTGTTTCTTTAGGAGCAGCAACATTACATTAGAAATTGTACGACTATTCGCGCCATGCTCCGTCATATTTCACTTTGCGTAAGGCAGGTGTTTATTGTTTTAATAATAATAATAATAATAATAATAATAAAAATTATTGTTATTGTTGTTTTGTCGTTTTTTTTCTTTATTAATATTATTTCGAAGAAAAGCCTCATTGCCTTTGAAACCATATAGAGGATCCTTAAACTTTAATTTCCCTGCATAATAGTGCATCAAGACCTGATATTCTGATGAATGAAGAAACCAACGATATTGTGAATACATTTGCTTATAGAGCGTAACTAAGGCATTTTAACAGGTTATCATTGTATTTACTGCTAGAAATTTCCACCCCTCCCCTCAACCTCAAAATTAAGATTTTAAAGCAGTAAAATGCACATTAAATAAGGAAGAATACTGGAAATTGGATCAACTGTTTCTATGCACCAGAGAAAACCATATTAAACCATATTGAGGTTGAATTGTATTTACTGAAGTTCAGGTTATAGTCGCAGTATTTTTCTCTGCCGTTTGGAGACTGTTGATTGCATTTATTTTTACCTAGAGAAAGCTGAGTTGTGGAAAACACAGACAATCCTAACCTCGCGCAGGCAATGTTACGCATCTATGGATACATTTACTTGCCAAATTTATTTCGAATTAAGCTACAAACTTTGGAATTTTGACCTTTACAACTGAATTAAGTACAAATAAAACCAATAAGCATTTACAGACGATCATCCAGCCGGTCTACGAACAGTGGTTTTGAACTGTCACTTCGAAGAGAGGTGTTTGTCCAAGCAGGATCCTATCTCAAAGAATGAATTTGCCCACATTTATCACCAGGCAAAATGGCTTCGCGGTAGCGCGTGAGACTCATATTCAAGAGTCCCATGTTCGATTATCGTCGGCCTGGTCATTCTTCCTTAGGTTTCTTCTTGTTATTTCCTCAGGTTTTAGGGGAATTTTGGGATGGTTCTCTTCTATAAGAATCTTCTTTCCACCATTTCCTGTATCCATTATTTCCTTTCAACTTTTGTAGAGTTGCAGGACCATGCGTTGGCGGTTGACGAATTCTTTTTTCCCAAGACTTTTGATTAGACACAAGCAGGGCCCCCAGGATACTGGGGCGCAGCATCGGACATGTGGTCCTTCGCCTCTTACGTGGCCCCAAGGCGAGAGGGATGATCCACCAGCGGCTGCAGTTGGAGTCCCTCCAACGACGCCCTAGGCCATGCTAACGGGCCCCGAGCCTCCAGGCGGACTCCAAGAGGGAACCCAAAAACCGAAGGCGGGATCCGACCGAGTGTTCACGACGACAACAGGATAATCTTTTATACTGCGCAAACCACTATCCAGCCGAATGCCGTCGCTTTGTCCTCCAACTCTGAAAGAGAGATGATTAGGAAATGGTGGGAACAGAAAGAATGGTGGACGTGAACATTGGAAAGATGTAATGAACATACCTAACAGTCGCCTGATGACTTGCGGCAACTCCGAAAAAACCCACGGGTCAGCTAGAGTGACCATGGGGATCGAACCCGCGAACAACTGCCTAAGCCATCCCGCTCGGTTTTCTCCCAGGGAAGCGCAAAGAGCCCACTATGATGTACGTGCGGCTTTGTGCTCCAGCTATACTGGAGCCCTTCCCTCTAACTATTCCTAACTCCTCAATCATCCCTGAATAACTGTAACCTTTCATTAAAACGTCCTGTATAGCAGCTGAAAAGTTAGAAAGCATCATCTTGTACTGATAGCATAAATACGGTGGCAGTCAAGATCAATTTATAATACAGAGAAATAAGTTCATCAAAGAATACTGGGAAGGTACAGGAGGAATCGACAGCTTATACATCATAGAATAGAAAGAAGCAAAAAGTGGCACTGTGAAACGAAAAAAGACTAAAAGTATACACGACAATTAATTAAGGCTGGCCACACAGCTCAGTTGGTAGAGCACCTGAATGATATGTGAGTGGTCCCGGGTTTGATCCTCGGCAGGGATTGAGAATTTTTCTCTAGCCAGATTATTTCCTATCCTCCCCAGATCTGAATGAGAGTGTGCTTTTGTGTGTAATCTAATGAATAAAATCCAAAGACAACAACTCAAACCCAATGACAATCATGAGCAGGTTAACACCATTGTCTATAGGCAATATGTTCCAAACGGAAATGCCACAGATATGCCTGTGCGCTTAAAGCCAGGGTAAAATTGAAAAACATACTAAAGATAGAGGTATCCCTACTCTTATCAGCGATATGAAAACGTGTCACGCCTGTTTAAGAAAATTAAGTCATCTCATACTAAAATATAGCATATAATTGTTTATGTGCGGAGTCTTTGAGCTTAAAACAGGAAATAGTCAAACCCAAGCCGGTCCCCGTAGCCGCGCTCGCTAAAGTGTCTCGCTTTGGTGCTTCGCGGCGCACGGGATCGTGGGTTCGAGTCATACCTTGGGCATGGGTGTTTCTGTGTTTGTAGATGTGTTTGTGTATGTATACGTAAAAAGGAAAACGAATAGGTCAACTAAGGAAATATAGAAACAAGAAAAAGAGGTAAAAAGGAATACTGCGCCGGAGACCTAACATATTTTTTGTTTGTTTCAAGTGGAGGGGAAAATCCACCTTAAGGACTAGCCCGGGCTGGCAAGCCCGGGGTGTCGGGGTCTCCCAGAGTGGGCCTACCGACTGAAAAACCCCTCCACCGGTATTGGAAGGTGAGGATGCTGCGGTACCGCTGTTGCACCCGCGCAGTCTAAGGTGAAGGTGAACTGGACCGCTGTGCGGCCGCCAGGGGACAGGGTTTCTGCTAGCAGACCGGCTTGACCGAGGCCCAGCCGGCCCCCGTAGCGAAGTATAGGTGAGGAGTTGAGGAAATTGTAGGTTGTTAGGATTTGGTGGTGAAAATGGGATTGGTAGTGCAGGGAGAGCTGCCACTCTCTCCCTGTGTTGATGATTTCGGTACTACCGGTTCTTCCTTCCCCTGGGGGCCGGACCGGTAGAGATGTAGGTGAGGATGTCTGAGCTGAGTCCTTTCTGAAGGTCGTGTAGTTGCTTGGAGATGGACTGATGTAGTTGATGCTGCAGCTCTCGGACACCCACGACCGAAGCCTCAAGAGACCCCAGCCGCGAGCTCCAGTCGTCGCTGTTCTGGGCAGGTGGATGGACGAAGTGACTCTCTATGTGTTCCAGCTGGCGCTGGACAGACGCAAGCACCTCGCCATTGTCACCTGCAACAAGATCCGAATCCTGGTGCTTGGCCTCCAATGCTGCGAGTCGTTCATTGGTTACCTTCTGAAGTTCCTCGAGACGGAGGCCGAGTGGGTGTGTAGCTGCCAGGATGGCGGCGATGTGCTGCTGGATGGAGTCCACGGCGTCCTTCAGGAAGGTGTCCATCGGTGAAGAGGAGTTGTCAGGTGAAGCGATAGGTGAAGAGTTGAATGGTGGAGATGGTTGATGGTCCTGCTGTGACTGTTGTGGAGGTGAAGGCCTACTCCGGGGATACAGGGGGCACTTGGCTTGCCCTGTGTAGTACGTGTTCCCGGAGCAGGTAGCGCTGTAGCGGCGTCGACGGCGCAGATCATGGTTGGAGCAAGCGGCTGTGAGCGAGCTTGCCCCACAGTAGTGGCACCTAGGTGCGGCGTGGCAATCCTCCGAACGATGTCCGTAGGTGCAGCAGCGTCGGCAGGGGACCGAATGTTCACTTCTGCTAGCCTCGACACGTAGCTGTTGCCCTAACAGGGGCAGGCGTGATGTCAAGGCAGCTTCGGCTTCAGGCGCGGACCCCAGGTGAAGGCGGACCAGTGATGTGGGTCCCCGAGGTGAGGTGATGCGGTAGGCCTTCAATACAGAGGGCCAGATGCGGCGTGCGGCATCCAGCACGAAGCGGGATGGAAGGTCCCTCGGGACCCCTATGATGACCACTGTATGATGGTCATCATGGTGACTTGGTGTCGGAGTGGTGCCCTGCTCTAGCGGAGCAGCATGCACGGCGGAGAGTGAAGTTGAAGTACAGTTTGATGCGTAGTTCCGGTGCGGCGGCGGAGAGGAGTCCTAACACGCCTCCGGAACTGTATTTAAAAAAAAACAAAAAAAAAAAACAGACTTCCCCCACCATTACACCTCAGCTATCGTAGCCGTATGACATAACCAGCAATGTCACAATGAATGAGTTAGTGGCGGATACTCGATATCATAAGTATCGTAATAATTTTGACAAGGGATGTGTTTATTATCATTGTTGATTATAGTGTCATACGAATACTACAGCATATCAGTGCTGTAGTATTTATACCAATGCTCTTTTCTGGTAATTATTTAGAGGTATTTGCAGCTAGAACTTTTGAATGTTGCTGTAATTTATCAGCATTTAAAAGCAAAGTAACAACTAGGTTAGAATCAGTAACCGATCTGCTTTCGTTTCTAATGATTTCATTACTGGAAAAACCGCTAGCAGAGGCAAGTTCCTCCATACCTATTTTCCATAATTCCTTCCCTAGTTTTCCTCTGCTACGTATTCGTGTTTTAGTCTGCTCGTCAAATATCTCCAGCTAACAGTTTAATCGAGCTTCTTCTGGTTTGACTGCTAATGGATATTCAAATGCTATTATTTTCACATTTTTATCATTCAGGTCATGAAATCTGTTTTCAAACTCCACCAAACGAGTTTCCAGAACATGTTGGTATTTCGTATTTGGTATTCTCTTTTAGATTAATGGTGGCTGCTGACATGGAAGATGATGAGATTTTGGCTTCTGTAGCAGATAGCTTGGGTTTACCCATAGATTACTTGATGACATCAGTCACACTCAAGGTTGAGTGATATTTTTCCCTTGTAGTAAGGTATTTAACCGATTTAAATGATCACACATACAAATGTGTTAAGAAGGGAAAATACACACTACACTTATATGATGTTTCGGGGATGGCAATATTGTGTTCTGTTAACAACCAAGTCTTTTGCAAATTCCCCATCTAAAACATTATGTTGTTTTCCGCTGTCGGTTTAGCAACTTTATAGCTAGCACACAAAATATTGGTGGATGTTATTCCCTGGTGGACATATGTGCGGTTTCTTTTAGTTCGTGGAATTTATTTGGCATTGTATACATAACAAACAGCGAAAACCATATTATTCGGAATGGCTACCTCGGAAACGTCTATTCATATGGATCTTAATACTATATTCAACATTTTAGAATATATTAAACAGTATGGTGTATCTTCACGGATCACGGAAAAGAATTCATTCTCTCATTCAGTTCGATACTGAAAAGTGGACATGTTTACAAAACGCCACTACAATTGACCCGCTGATCTACCAGAAGACGAAGGCAAGTCCGACCCGATTCTACTTACGTCCATTGCTTGGAATGGGTGAAAGTAGGGGTCTGCATGAGAGTGTGCTGAATGTCATGACTTGTTTAAAGCAATATCTCTCTAGGATAGAACATTTATGAGACGATTTCATGTTTTTGGTAAAGGCATAAAGCTTAGAACTTATATAATTATTATAGTAACACTCACAAAGCGTACAATAAAAATAGCTATATAAAATCAATAACAGAAATAATAAATACTATAAGGAGAACGTGCCTCTACAACAGAAATAACTCTTTTCAGACTATTTTAATACGGTAAGGTAGATGCAGAGTGAAAAATGTAATGTATAGTCGGTACTTGAACCACGCATCTCCTGGTTTCCGTTCAGCTCCTCTAACCACTGAGATACCATGGCCACATGCCGACATAGCGTTAAATTCCACAACTGACTCGCATGTTCCTGGTAAACCACAAGGAGATCTCAAATTATAATGAGCTCACACACCCCAATGGCGACTTGCAGTGTCGTAAGTACCTAAGTCCCGGGTTTCATAGTTTAATCAAATATTAGATCAATTATTATGAATTACTTCTGCGCTAGGTGTGTAGGACAGAATTTGGAAAGGTAGAACCAGACTAAAATATTCAATGCCAAAGCCGGGATTTGAACCACGTATCTCCTGGTTTCCGCTGTCCTACATACGGCTAATGTGGTAGAGACAATTGATTCATAATAATTGACTTAATAGTTGGTTAAACTATGAGGCCCGGGACTTCAAGTACTTACGACATTGTAAGTCCCCTTTGGCGTAGGTGATCTAATAATTTGAGATCTTCTTGTGGTTTGCCGAGAAAAAACAATGCAAGTTATTTTGAGAATTTAATGGTGTGTCCCATGTTGATATGGTAGCTCACTGGTTAGTGCAACTGGACGGACACCAGGTGATCTGTGGTTCAAATCCCCGCTATGCCATTGACTGATGCGATGAACTACTGTATCTATAAACCTGATCAATATTTGTCGCGTTCCGTATAAAAGATAGGTGCTTCAGAAAAGTACTACGCCATATAGGCAGGTACTTTTCGTAACCGTTTTCATTGTCATCCTTACCGAACGAGATGGCTCAGGCGGTAATGTCTATGACCCACATTCGGGAGGTCCCGGCTTCGATCCCCGGCGACCGCTCAGCCTGACCCATCAGTCATTTACACTTTTCCCGGTCCCGGAAACGTTAGGGACCTCGTCAGTGGTGAACCCCATTGTTATCCTCATGTGACCGCCCGTTGGGCCCTTCCTAACATCCCTCCCAGGATTCATGTAAGTGGCAATTGGCTTCAGTGGCCTAAGTGGGCAGTGCTCCAGTGACTATTCTTAATGATCTTAATCCTAATCCTTGTTCTCATTCCGTGAATGCAACAATCGACCAAGACAGATGTGTGAAGAGATTTACACGGGGTTGCAATACTGCAATACATTATTTTTTTTTATGTTAGACCAATTTATACATGAACTGGAAGAAAAAAACAACAAATCTGACGCGTTCCACAATATTTTAGGTAAAGGAATTCTGGCTAATGCGTATGCATGGGAAAGATGGGGAATTCAAGGAGTCATGTTAGGAGGAAGAGGAGGGATCCTAACCTAGGACCAGAGTATTATATATATTATTCAGCTCTTTAAGGACCATTTAAGTACGCATGTTTTGTTTCACAGTTATTTTCCCAGAATTTTCCTAGAATTATGTCATATTTCAACGAGTTTTTCGCATTATGGGTAATGCTTGAGAACCTTTTTACATTTTTTTCTGTTTTTTCTATTGCTTTTTATTACCTTTAGAAACATTTTAGTACGTCTGGGATAGCATTTTTCGGTGATTATAGTGCTTTCACAAGCCTTTTCTTTCTCAGGATTTTTATGATAATTATAGTGTTAGTGTAATTGTTAAGATTGCTATTAATGACACTCCATATCATATGGAGAGTGCTTAGAGCTCTACAGCAGTTAGTTCCAGAATATTCATCCATTTTAATACTTTTTCCACTGACTTCATATCATTTTGAGCTATGCATCAGTCATCTTTTAATGTTTTTAAAGGCACTCCATACCATTTGGAAGCTGTTTAGGGCTATAGGACCATTAATATCAGGACATTCATAATTCATTTTAGCTCTTTTTTCCACTCATTTCAAGCCATTTTGAAGGTATTTAAGACTCCAAAACAGGTATTTTAAGCTTTATGAGTCACTGCTTGATCATATCTTACATTATTTTGCTGTGTTTTCTAATGCTTTTTAACACTTTACAGGCATTTTTTCAGGATTTTTAAGATGAGTTTACTATAGGCATAGGCTTGTTTCCTGCATGTCTATTCTCACATCAACACGATGCGGCAGGCTCTGCTTACTTCCCCGCGATGGCATTGCAAGGATAATATCAAAACCAGCTCCATTCACTTTCAACACTAGTACACGACACCACAGCTCCCATAAAAACAGCATAACTTTAATCATACCCCTTTTCATAAAGATTAAAAAAATGATAATAAAGATCACAATTCAACCTCCATTCTCTTAAAAGTATCCATATCTCAAACATCTTATCAATAAAATCCAAATAGCATCGTTACAATTAAATATATGTACCATCTCCTCCTATGTCATCCCATAAAAATAACATAAAAAGAGAAAAAAAAAAAAAAACAAACGAAACAAATTAAAAATTCAGCTTATAACAATCAAATACAAGAGTCTTAGTCACACCCCTATCGGTTCAAGTATTATTTAATTTAGTACTACTATTTTCTCTAAGTTTTTGGTACACGAAGCCTATACCTCAAGGATTTGGATGTTTTGTATATCTAATTCACCATATTAAATGTATTTATATACACGTTTCAAAGGTTATTTAGCTATTAAATTTACAATGCATAAGAGGTCCTAAAAATACCGCTCATGAAAGAACTGAAATCGAACCACTGTTCTTTTTTATAAAGTGATTAACCGATTTAATATCCCAATAGCTCTCCATAACTTATAAATTGTATGCATCAAGAACTCTGAGAAGCTTATTCGAGAACAAAAGACAAAATATAAAGGAAGTGTGTACACCTGTAAACGCTGCTTCACTATTTTGATGACTACCATTGACCAAGCGCAGAGGAAACATTGCAGCAACATGCTACTATCTGCAGTTAGTATGTAATCGCTGGGATAGTTATGCCCACGAAGGAAACCTCTATCGCTCAGTTTAAAAATGTGGAAAGGATGTCGAACCTCACTATGTCATCTATACGTATCACTGATGTGCGTCTAATCCCGAAACTACCTATACAACGCGATAGGCATTCTCCTATGAGACTTTTTGTTTGCGTGAAACCGGCGTCATCTGTTCAGCAACTACCAACTGATCTTCCTGTTGTCCTGTTGTATACAGAGGTTATGATGCTGCTGAGAAGCTTATATATTATCTAATATATCTTGCAAAGAACACTAGCAGTATATAAAACTGCTACACAGCTGAAACTGATGAACAACAGCAGGATTTCAAGCCTTCTACAGAATGCTACCTGTGTAATAAAAAATTCACTGAAGAAAACTGGAAGGTTTAGAGATCATGATCATTTTACTCGTAAATACTGAGAAAGTCTTCTAGGTGCAATCTAGTCTGCCAAATCCAAATTATATTCCTGTCCTTATGCATAACTTAAGCGGATATGATTCTCAATTCATCGTTAAACAGCTAGGTTGTACAGATGAAAGAGTGGAGGTGATTCCTTACTCAGAAGAAAAGTACATTTATTTCTCGATTCATGTTGGAGATATTAAGCTTAGGTTTGTGGATATCCGCAGTTCAAGCTTGGATAAACTAACAAAACCGTACCATCGCTTCCTGAGACTTGCAAATACTTTAGAGAAGAAAAAATTGACTTGAGGATACGCAAAAAAGGAGTCCCTACGGTTGTATCATGTCATGTTATGTTTTGAAAGTAACATGCTTACCTCCAAAGGAAGTGTTTTAAATAAATTAAATAAGGAGCAAATCAATGACCAAGACTATGAACATGCTAAGAATATATGGATGCAGTTTAATATCCGACATTTGGGAGAATACAGTGACCTGTACTGAACCACAGGTGTACTTCTTCTCGCCGATGTTTTTGAAGCCCTCAGAGAGCAAACTTTGAGTACGCATAAAATTGATTCTTCAAGTTATTTAAATCTCCAGGGCTTACCTGGGATGCAATGATTTTATATACAGGAATTGATCTAGAATTTTTATTGGATTATGAGCCGCTTCTCATGGTGGAATCTGGTATAAAGGGAGGATGATGCCAGGTTGTTCATCGGTATGCTCAAATTAACAATGCCTACATGGAGAAGTTCAATCCTGATAAACCAGCTCAATTTATTACATACGAAGACGCAATCAAAATGGCTGGACAATGCATCATCCACTTTTATATGGCGGATTTCAGTGGGTTTCTCCTGACAGAAGTAATATAGAAACACTAAAAGAAGATGATCCTCTTGGATATATATTCGAAGTTGACGTGGATTAACATACAGAGCTTCACGATCTTCATAATGATTTGCCATTCCTGCCTGAGTGTCTAAAACCTAAGAAAACCTAAGTGTAAAGGAGCTAATTGTGCACCTAGAAAGTAGGAAGCAGGGTGTTATACGTTACGTGACGCTAAAACTAGGCGCTCTCGCATGGACTGCGATTACCAAAAATCCATCGAGTGCTACAATTTTGACAATCGTGTTGGCTAAAACCTTACATAGCGTTTAATAATAAGTTGCGGCAATAGGCTAGAAATGACTTTGAAAAGGATCTGTACAACCTCTTCAACAATGGTATGTTTGGAAAAACCATGGTGGACAAACAGGATACTTAACAAATAAATTACAATATCACATGAACTAAACATAATTTTACGTCAATTTGTAATGAACGTGAGCCTTGTCCTTTTGCTTCAACTTCAAATAGATAATAGCAAAACCTAATTTTAATAAATACAAGCAGAGATAATTGCTTTTGCTGATGTCATGTCAAGTACCCCGTTTTATAAAACGAGTCTGATAAAACAGGGAAGTAGATTTTAAAACAGAACTATGATAAAGAGTATTAAAATCAATTAACATTATCCTAATTCTATTAAAAAAAATCACATTTATATGGTTCAATATCTACATCGCTTACACCAGCACACTCTTCACGAGCCGACCCACTACATCTAAAATACTTTATGCGCCCTTCCTTGAACTTGGAATTTGAAAAAGTTTGTTGCAGTAAATATATGCTGTGTTACTATCTTCCTCATCATCTGACGAAGACTCGTAGACCTGTGTTGCAGCAGCTTTCTTTGGTTTATCTTCTGCTTCTTGCCATTTCTATTTCCAATTTCACCAGCAGAATTCCGACTAGCATTAGAGTCCATAGGAAGTTTCCATTTGGCAGTTTTTCCATTTTGTGAAGCTGCAATCAGTTGCACCTTGTAAGGAGAATTGATTAGTATAAATGTCTTTCCTTTTCTTCTTCCGTTGAGTCTCTCTCTCTTCCTTTTGCTCTCGGCACTCCTTTTATGTCTTTGGAGAGACTTGGAATGCTGAAGCGGATGGTGTAGGATCATTGGATTATGTAGAACGTGATGTCGAGGAGTCGAAAGGTATTCTCATCGGTTGTTCTGAAGCTGGTTTCTACGAATGGACAACATACTTCGGTGGCTCTGAAGTAGATTCCAGAGAATGGACATCGTCTTTCTCAAGTGGCGTCTCTGTTGTTTCAGTAGGCTGGAAAGCCAATTAGGGAAAGCACTTGGATCTAACGGAAAAATTTGGGTCTCCCGGAATCCGTTTACTGCAGTCTCAATGGAAGTTGACATCATGAACACTGTTCTATGCAGTCCTGTAACCTGATTGATTGTGATGACGCGCCCAGGGTGAATTAAAGCCATTTTCTTGCCTCTTGAGAGTAGTAATTTACTCAACGGTGCCATGAAAGCCACATCTAGGGGCTGCATACGATGAATGCAATGTGGTGGAAAGCACAAAGATGTACATTGTTCTTTTTGCTCCATGTTAATCAGTTCAATTCTATTGGTATGCGTTGTGTGTCCATCCAAAAGCAGAAACACTGGTTTCTCCTTAGTTGGTTTTGAAAATTCAACAAAACTTTGAAATCTCGTTATGGGAAGGTTCTTTTGCACCCATCCATTGAGGTGGTATTCTGTAAAGTGGCAGCCTTTAAGTGACCCATTTTACCGGCTGAAGCTGCTGCACCGGCATTTTTCATGCGTTCTTGAGGCCAGGACTCTCAATGTATATTATTTTTATAGAGAACTATAATAGCACCTAAAGACAGAAGGAGCCGTATGAAGACAACAATAATAAAATAACAGAAATAATTTATGCTTAGATTAGGCATGTACGGTTGTAAGTCATGCACAAGGTATAAATCGAAACTTTAAGTCAATAGGATAAAACGGGGTGCTACCCTGTTCTATCCAACTCGGTAGTACCCTGTTTTACCAGACTACGCCATTGTATGAAGACCCTGACCTCATCACAAAAATAACGCCATGTTTACTTTTAAACTCACATCAGTGTGTAGAGCAAGCATTGCTTAATGTATGGTATACTTACTTTTCAATCTTGAAATGACAGTCTTCCAGATAAAATCTGAGACGTCATAGCCAAAATTAATACTGAAACACATTAAACACAAACATTTAACACACAAAACGAACACGTGCTCGAGGCTGATTGCTACTACTGCTCGAATGATGGTAAGAAACTGAAAAAGAAGTCAGTGTATTGAATGGAAAATGATAGCAGACCAACTCTCCCCTATACGAAATGGAATTGATATAGATCTTGTGACAACGAGATAATATTGGAAAAATTGATTGCTAAGCCTACATTTATTGATAGAAGCATATATGGGCCCAACCTGGCAGTGCACATGGCATCACGACAGATTACTCAAAACTTCTCATGAACTCTACCAATATGATGTGCTATTGCCGTATTATGGAATTGAAAACCAGAAGCATTTGTTCATGGATACGGACTCCTTCATCCATCGAATCACCACGGCTAACGTATACCAGGAAAAAGTGCGGTTTCTTGAACATCTTGATATATCTGATTACCCAGAAAGCCACGTGTGTTGCTCTACTCAAAACAAAAAGAAAAAGCATTGAGAAATTTTAAAGATGAAGCTAGCGAAAAAGAAATCCAACTTTTTGTCGGACTAAGGTCTAAGATGTATGACCTTGATATTGATGGAGGAATGATCAAAAATATTAAATGAATAAAACGATGCGCTATTAAGCAGTACATCACATTTGACAGCTCTGTAAATGGTCTTAAACACAATGAAATAAGAATAACTGCAATGAATTTGATCAGATCATAACAGTACGATGTTTCAACTGTAAAAGCAAACAAAATCACTTTATCGCCTCATGAGGATAACAGAGTGATTGCTGATGATGGAATATTTACCTAAACTTATGGACATAATAAAGTTGTGAACGTATCATAAGAAAATATTCCACACAATTCTCGTAAATGGTGGCGTGGTAGGAGAAATTGAAAATGACGCTAAAAACACTCCCATGCACCACATGACATACAAAGAGAGAAGAATAAGCAGAATAAGAATGAGGGATGGTGGAAACTCCGTCTTAGAATACATTTCTAAGTCAGTATCAAGCCCAAGTAAAAGAGGAGAGACATCTAACCTCTAATGCTAATTATCAAAAAATACTAAATATCTTTATATAGGTATCAAATTAAAGGAAATAAAAAAGCTGAAAATACTGACAACTCAGAAAATATATCTAACGCTTCAACAGGAACAGCAGAAGCAACAAAAATAGGTTTAATGGCATTATTCTTGTGTTAGCTTAGATAAACAATCTTGTTTAAAAGAACAGAGGTTTAAAAACAACAAAAGACGAATGAAAACATAAAAAAAAAAAAAAATTATGTTCATAGATTGTAAGCACTTCAACAACACAGGCTTAGATCACTCTTCTGGTGTTAGACTTGAAAAGACAAATGTTAAACAAACAAAACAATGTTTTTAAACGAAAAGTTAGGTTATGTTAGATCTGCAACCTAAAAATACTGGGAACCATACAAACATTCCCACTCGATTCACAAGTTAGCATCTGATCATATAGAACTTTGGAAAAGGATACAATATTACTCTTAAAGTATTGCCAGAACACTGAAACAAAATGTATAATTGTTCATAAAAGGATCCAGACTAGAGAAAAAATATGATAAAACTGTAAAGGAATGACAGTCTACAAAAATGATCAAATCATTCAGGAGCATATGGAAGTGCTATAAAATGTAACAAATAGCCCAAAAAGGTCATAAAGATCGTACAAATATTGAAATTCCTGCAGAAATGTAAAAAATTGTGGCAGACACGACATAAACTAGCATAAAATGTCACCAATTACTATTGAATACAAGATAAGGAATTATCGTCTAACATACGCTTAAGGTTTACCTACTTAAAAATCGACAGTATGCCTTGACCGCTGTTACCAAGACCTTAAAAGAGAGCCTTACAAATACATTCAAATGGGTTGAAGTACCTATTGAATGAGGGCTTAACACTGTTGTATAGTTCTGAACACCTTAAAAGACATAAATGATCTGTAAGCAGATAGAAAGCACTACAAAACACTGCAAAATGTCTCAAAACGTGCTAGAATGCCTGTAAAACATTAAAACCATTAGAAAACACTGCAAAATACTGCAAAATATGAGACAAAAATCTGATGTGTTCCATTCACATGACTTTCTCTACCTCTCTGCAACAAATTATTGTTAAAATGCTTATGCTTCTATTTACTTCATGCTAATCGAGAAAAAAATTAGCACAAATAGTCTTCTTACTTGCTTCCTTGTAAGCAGAAGGGAAATAAGGGAGTACTATAGGCTAAACTAATATTCAAAAGCTGTTTGCTATGTGACTGAAATTCCTTTGTTTGTATGGACAGCAGTTGACAAATTCCTGTATGAGAAAAGTATGTTTTTATAGCTGAAACAAAAAAGAAGGAATATGTCAAAAACGATCAATTTCAAGAAAAAATGTATGTAACATAAATTATGTGTTTTGATGTGCTCTACATTTTTTGTGTGTTAAGTTTTTGCCCATCTCTTACGGTTTAGCAGATATGCAAAATTCCGTGAAATTCATCCCGAATAAAGTAGTTTTCAGAGGCTATTCCCAGAAAATTCAAGATATACATTTCATTTGCCAGGTAAATATCTTTAATATACCTTATTTTAATCAAAATCGTTAGAACCATTTTTAAGAAAATTAAAAAATGTTCGAAGAATGTTCCATGTTGAGGGTGGGGGGATTTTCTTGAAAATCTTCGTGTCGCATCCTTGAAAGATACCAAACTTAAATACCAAGTTTGGTATTCAACGGTCTTTTCATTTTTTAGCTATGCTGTCCACAGGCACACAGACACATACACACACGCACACACACATGGACCTTTTTCCAAAAATGCTTTTTTTGGATTCAGAGGGACCCAAAACATGTATTTCCGGTGAAATTTCCGTTTCGAATTTTTGGGTGCATTACAATACCTTCTCTATACACTATGTACATAATACGTGTAGAGAAAATAATAGCTCTTCAGAGAAAACACTGAAATATCTCAAAATATGCTAAAATGTCTATAAAATCGTTACAACCATTAGAAAACACTGCAAAATATGAGTAAAATAAACACGCTCCAAATGGGATGGAATGTCATTAAAAATATTCTGTGCCAGCACTAAAATCGCCTTTAAAATCCCCAAAAATGTGTACAGAAACACTACAAAATGCTATAAAATAGTTCCTAAATGTACTAAAATGTTCGTAAAAGCGTTACAACTCATTAGAAAGCACTGCTATAGAATGTAAAATATGCGCAAAAAATGTGAAAAAAGGATTAAAATGTCTGTTTTAGAGCTCTCAACACCCCTCAAAATAATATGGAATGAGTTTGAAAGCGCTCTAAAGCGCTTGTTGCAGCATTCAAAATAGCGCGCGCGTGTTTGAATCCGTGTGTCTGTGAACACATAACTCAAAAACTAAAAGTCGGTAAAATTCCAAACTTGGTATTTAAGTTTAGTATCTTCCAGGGATGCAACACGAAACTTTTGAGATTAGTGCAAAAAGTGCTTAAGTGCCTGATTCATATCTGAAATTAACGGTCCTAAAGCCCTAAACATCCTCCAAATAGTATGGACTTTCATTAAAAACCTTTGAAACAGCTGTGGCAACACTAAAATTGCCTTAAAGTGCTGAAAATGTATTGTAAGCACTACAAACACTGAAAAACTAGTTTCAAAATGTACTAAAATGACTGTAAAAGTGTTAACAATCATTATAGAACACTGTAAAATAATGTAAAACAGGAGAAAAATAAACACTCTCCAAATGAGATGCAATGGAATTAAAAGCATTCGAAATACCAGTGCCTTTAGTAAAATCACCTTAAAAGTCCTGAAAAAATGCATGTGAAATCACTACAATCGCTGAAAAAAATATAGTGTCAAAACGTATTAAAATGCCTGTAAATGTTAAGAATATTAGAAAACACTGCAAAACAATGCAAGATATGATCAAACAATGACTCAAAAAGCTTAAAATACCGGTCCCAAATACTTTCAAAATGGCGTGAAATGAGTGTAAAAGAGCTGAAATATCTTATGAATACCCTGATATTAACTGTCCTAGAGCCCTAACCAACCTTCAAATGGCATGGAATGCCTTTAAAAACGTTAAAAAAAGACTGATGCATAACTTAAAATGATATGAAGTCATTGGGAAAAGTGCTAAAATGTCTGATGAGTATGCAGGAACTCTCTGTTCTAGAGGTTTATATACCCTCCAAATGATATGGAGTGCCCTTAAAAGCAATCTTAACAACTGCACTAACATTATAATCATCTTAAAAGACCTGAAAAAAGCGTGTGAAAGCACTATATATCACTAAAAAATAGTGTCTCAAAGCGTTCAAAAATGTTTGTAGAAGTGGTAAACAGTAATAGAAATCACAGCAAAATAATGCAAAAAGGTTTTCTAACATTGCCCATAATGGCAAAAAACGTTGAAACATGACGTAATTCTGTTTTGCAGGACATACATTCAAGCCTTTACAGCAGAAATAATTGGTATAGTAATATGTTGTTTTTTTTTCTTCAGAAAACAGAACTTTGATTTTGCACAAGCAAAACCAGAAATCCATTCTAAATGTACCCAAGTTAAGGTTTAAGCCGAAATACAACATGTTCAAAAGGCAAAAGGTGGCCGAGATGACCACGTAGTTAATGATGGGGCATAAATGGAATAGTAAAGAAGAAAAAAAACTCATTTTAAGCTTATCATTGTTTACCAAGCAAAATAGCATGCAATTCATATTCGGGGAGTCCCGGGTTCTATTCGCGGCGACCACCCACTCTGAGCCCTGGGTTTTTTTCGGTAATTTCTCGGGGTCGTCTGGTGAATGGTTTTGTTTTATTCCCCGAATTACCTGCTCCCTTATCCTTCCGTTAATCATTTCATTCTTCGGTCACCCCGTTTGGTGTTCTCCAGGATTTTGAGTGTCGGCAACGGTATTTCGGCGCAGTCTGGTGGGGAAATGGATGCTTTCTGTTGAACATTCTCATTCCCTCGGCCTTCGGCTGGTCGCCAGGCGTCCGGACCTCCCATTGGGCGGTGGAAGGGAGTTAGACACTCTAGGTGAGGCGGTTGTCTCCGGTCTTCCCGTTCAACTGCTGAGGCATCTCAATCTGGAAACTTTAGGGATCCTGTCACCGCTGTACCGTTATTCCTGTTCCGACCTCCAAGTGCCTCCTCCCACTAATTCCTCCCAGAACGCCTCTTCTAAACGCGTAAGTGCAATATCCCCACATGATCAATGTCGGGTCACCTTCGAAAACGTTCAAAGTGGTTTAAATTTGAGTTCAATTAACCTTGTAAGCAAACAATCCGCTCTGATTAAAATAATCTGAAATGTTATGTTATTTCCATTTATAAATTAAAAAATGATTATGATTTTCATTTTTTAGCGAAACCAGTAAAGTACTCTTTTTTAACAATTGAGTGCATATCTTAGAAATATGTACTCTGCCAAGTGTGTTTATTGTTTAAGTATCACAATTACTCTTCATAATACAAAGGAAAGCTAATTAAAGTAATTGTATTTCGTACGGATGATACAACTCCTATCCATCATTTATCAGTGTTATATTATATTTAAATGCATTTTGAAATATTAAATTTATTAAAGTTACGGTGATTCACTAGCATCCATATAAGTTTTTGCGTTATTTTAAAGCTTACGTTAGGTAAAATTCCTACTTGCATACTAAAGCATGATGTTGTACTGCCTGTTAACTGCTCCAGTGGTATGATGTTAGATGTTTCTCTCTCAGGGTATGTAGAATCAGGTGACAATGGACAACACCAATTAAAATTTATGAGAATACTTAATGGTGGCTAATAATTGATTTTTTGAGTGAGTCGCAAATTGCTTTAAGATGAATAATAATTAAACTTATCATGAAGAATTATAACTCTAGCATATTAAATTTGTGAATTTCCAGCATTTTAAGAACTTTACCTTAGATACAATTTGCTCCATCGTAAAGTAAAGAGTTTATGTTAGCAAGGCACGCTAAACTTACTAACTGATCACCGCGAAACGTTTTATTACCCTAGCACTGCGCTACGACCACAGTAGGAAGAGTAACTTGAAATGCAAGAAGGGCAAGGAGTAACGAAACGCACCAGAGAAAATGTGATTTGAAACGCAGGAGGTCCTGGGTCGAACTACAGGCCCTTGTACTCCTAAGTCCCACCCTAACATAGTATGTACCTATGCTCTACGTAGCCAAAATTTACAATTGACATTAGCATCTGATAAACACCCTGCTCAATTCTCTTTTGTTAAATTCTCAGAAATGGCTTATGTGCCTGTCCAACAACCTTCTGAGCGTCCCTTAGGTTTGTGAGCACACTAATTCATTGAACATTGAAATGAATTTTGAGCCAGATGGGTTTCAAGCTGATTGCTTTTTCCAATGTAACTTGTCGTTACTAATGACTTCTAACTAGCTACAAATTTTGTAGCTTCTGCTGTTTTAACATGCTTCGGAAGTGACTTATGTATAACAGAATAACAACTAATGCAGTTTTGTATTATTCTTGATTTAATGTTTGGAAATATATATTGAAATTATTTCTCTATTCCCTAACAATAGATTTTATTTTTTGACAGCATAAGCTTCGATAAGGACAGTTCTCAATATGAAGTTTGGAATTCCAGGTTATCATAAACTAATAAACACAAAATACTTATCATTCATTTATTACATTTAGAACTGCCCTTAAATTTCAACTGAAACAAAATGTGAGTGTATTTTAAAATAGAGAAAACTTTATTCTATCTGGCCATGTTTACTTTCTCTAACTTATGTATGTTGGTAGAGAATTTATTGCATTTTAGTATCAAGGTTTCACAGGAAAAACATGTTTTGTAGACCTCTGAATAAAACATGCATTTTTAGAAAATGAGAAAAAAAGGTCCATGTATGTGGGTGTTTGTGTGTGTGTATATATATATGTGTGTTTGTGAGTGTGTGTGTGTGTGTGTGTGCAAACAGCATAACTCAAAACGAAGCATTTTAGTTCTATATATTCCAAAGATGCCACACAAAGATTTTCAAATAAATCCTCCACTTCCAACTATTCTTTACATGGAGCATTTTAGAAAACTTGATTTTCTGAAATAATCCTGTAGCGATTTTAATTAAACTACATTATAATAAAGGTGGTCACATTAGTAATAAAATGTATAATTTGAACTTTCTGAGAATAACCTTTGAAATCCATTTCATTAAGAAGGAGTGCTGTTTTTACTCAGTTTTATGAATACAGGAGCGATGCATACAACATCAGAATGAGACGTGTAAGTTTACTATTTATTGGTTGAATAGCATGTTTGAAAAATCACTTCAAAATTTAAACCCTTATAAATATTTTAATATTCGAGATAGAAAAAAAAAAAACATATACTGGGTAAACAATGTGGTTTTATAAAACATTGGGAATGTGTTCTCCGTTCTCTTATTTAACGTATTATACTTCAAATATTATAATATTTATAGCGGTTTAAAGTTCAAAGAGACCTTGGAAATATCATATATATATATATTCAAAGCGTGATTTATAACTGCGATGCTATGTATATGTGTACTCAAACGACAATAACCCACAAAAATTTATGGTCTGAATATCATGTACATGTGACTTAATAACGAATGCGTCAATATTAATACATTTTTATGTGTTACATCCACATGACTTTCTCGGACTTCTACCGATTATTAGTGAGTATATAAGCGATTCTTACGAAAACTAATGTTTCTGTACTCTTTTAGTCAAGTTAAACCTTTTAAGAACTATTTTCGCTGTATTACATATTTCGCTGTAAATAGAAAGGGAACAGCGATAGTAAAAAATTTAAGAACTGTATCTTTAAGGTGTATTTAAAGCTATTATATTGTTTCCGTGCATGCCCAAGAGAGAAATAAAACTCGATAGAACTTTAAAAGCATGAAAAGTCATTAAACAAATCGAACCATTAACAACGAAATGGTTTATGGTACAATAAAAGTTATTTGAAATAATTTGCGCATTTTAATATATCGATACCTTTGTATTCGACTATCGTTTAATGCTTACCGGTGATTAAGAGAAATTTCTTCCTAATGAAGAGGACTTTAGAGGTTATTACCAAATTATTCAAGATATATAGGTACATTTCATTTGTCACGCAAATACCTTATATTATGCTATTTTTATCAAAATTGCAACTCCACGCTTGAGGAAATAAAAAAGTTGAAGAAAAAAATTCTATGTAAGTGTAGTTTGGGGAGGGAGGTTTTTCTTAAAAATCGCATGTCGAATTTTGGAGGGCGCTAAACCTAAACAAGTAATTTGGCATTTAACAGTTTGTTCGTTTTTCGATTGTGTTGTTCACGGACCTTTTGTCTAATTTGTGGGGGTGGGGGGATTTCTTGCGGCCCCCAAAGGAATATTTCAGATGAAATCTCGATATCAAATGTTTGGGTGTATATATCGAGCGGGATGGCTCCGTCAGTAACTCCATAACGTCTATGGCCCCCATTCGGGAAGTCTGGGTTCGCTTCCCATTGGCCGACCTACCTGAACCATGTCTTTTTTAGGGTTTTCCCCGGATCGCCAGGAGAATGCTGGGTAGGTTTCCTTCATTCCCCCGAATTTCCTGTCCCACCATGTCGTCCCCGTTGTCATTTCATTCACCCTTCATCCCGTTGGCTTCTTTCAGCGTTAGAGTGTCGTCGATGGTGCTCGGTGCGGCGTGACACGTAAAAAGGATCCTCTGAGTAAATATCTCCGTCCCCCGGTTTTCTGCTGGTTGCCGGGATACCGTTCCTGGCCGGAGTGTTAGACACTATGTGCGGTGGGAGGCTCCGATCTATCTCTTCGACTATCGGGTTGCTTCAATAGGGTTCCTGTCATTGCTGTGCCGTCGCTCTTGATTCCGACCACCCGGTGTATCCTCTCACCTCATTCCTCCCTCTTGGGACGTAGGTATAATAACCTGCCCTTAGGTGGATATAGTACTTCCTCTACTACACCTAATATAGAAAATAATAAAAGCACAAGCATGGAATGTTGTGCATTACAATGCCCAGTAAGCTATAGCAAACTCATTAAATATTAGGTATTGGTATATGTTTTGCATCACCGCGCACTACAACCTACATAAATCTAGTTGTATGACAGCCATCACGAGGAAGGAATGAATAATTCAAGTAACTAAAGGAGGCTACAGGCCACAGAAATTCCATAAAAATTCTCATCTAAAAGATGAGAAGGAAAGAAATGAAATGAAAATTATGGAAAATAAATCCTGGTAGTTGAGAAACCACCCCAGTATTGGTCTACGGACCAGGAAAGACTGCGAAAACTCCAAGAGCAGAGTGGATGGTCGATGGCAACTCAATCCAGAACTGAGAGTGCGATCCTCACATGTGAACGTAAAGTATTTAAAAAATATGGATTTTAACTCAATGATATCACTTCATACATTCATTAACATCTAAGTAAGTAGGAAATAGAAGGCAGTAAATAGGAATAGAAATTCAAAGTTTTAAAGGTTCACATTTTAACGTTTAATTCTGTTTAACTGCAGCTTTGTATTGCTCAATACCGCCGGTGTGCCGAAAATTCGTCCCACGGGATTTCTTTCACGTGCCATATATCTACTTAGACTGAGTGTAAGGGCACATGTCCTGTTTCAGAATTGAACCTGCTGCCTTAGCACCAAAAGACAGCAATCAGTCAATAGATTCATTCGGTTGATAAAATATGTGATGTTACATATTAATAAAAAAGTGTTCCCTTATGTACTTTCATTTATGAATTTTTGGCAAGTAG
Source organism: Hymenopus coronatus (assembly GCA_030762935.1). Classification (NCBI taxonomy): domain Eukaryota; kingdom Metazoa; phylum Arthropoda; class Insecta; order Mantodea; family Hymenopodidae; genus Hymenopus; species Hymenopus coronatus. The sequence goes on along the minus strand of CM060900.1, from coordinate 269,877,189 downwards.
CACGAGTGAAGCTAAACTAATTTTTACACTAAGATTATAAAATTCAACATTATAAATTTCTCCAAACAGAATTTTTAAGTAAGTTTGTTTTGTGGTTTCGGTGCATGGTTTGAGTAAGATCTTTTATTGTGCAGATTAAACCTGTAACACGTACATAAGGAATTATTTGCATATAAAGGGATGCCATAGTAAAGAATAAAGCGTCAGATTTAAATATCCCAATATCAACATGTACTTCATTATTATCATTACTATGAGGAATTATATATTTATACAATAAATATTTATACATTATTATGTGACATTTTATATATATATATATATATATATATATTAGAACAATTTTAGCTTTTTTAATTAAAATACCAGGCTGGTATTTATTAACTTTTTATTTTCTCTAACATTTAAGCACAATGCATATAATAGCCAGAGAACGTATTGTATTACACCCAGAAATGAATATCGAGATTTCACCGGAAATACATACATGTATTAGTGCACCCTGAATCCAAAAGAAGCAAACAAAGTTCAAAAATGTCCTATGTGTGTGAATATGTGTGCTGTGGACAGGATAACTCAAGTACGAAAAATCTGTTAAATACCGAAAGTTTAATAGTTTCCAAGGATGCAACACTAAGCTTTTAGGGGAACCCCCCTACCAAACTACCCTTTATATGAAAAATGTTGGAAAAAATTAATTTTCTAAAAATGTCTCTGATGAATTAGAGTCTTTAAGATATTTTTTATGGCAAAGGAAATATACATCTTGAATATTTTTAGAATAGCCTCTGAAAAACTGGATGAATTTTGTATAACTGGTAACCTGCAAGAGATAGATAAAACCTTACTACACAAAAATGTAGATCTCGTTAAAACACACATATGTCACACACTGTGATTTTTTTTTTTTTTTTTTTTTTTTTTGGTACAGCTAACCAAGACATTTCCTGTTATTGGTTTCAATTTTAAACCACTTAAATCTTTCTCAAACGGAAAGTCATCATTCAGCTTATTTCTCTTTTGTTTTACATTTGGCCTGCAAAAACAACCGACTTTCAATTGTTTCACATAGTGACCAGGTTTTAAAAGATTTGACTACCGTTTTAGCCTTATGTATTCCCTTATTTCCTTCTACTTACAAGGAACTAAGTAACAAGGTCAACAAATTCTGCTAACGTTTATCTTTATTAGAATGATGTAGATAAAGAAATTGACTTTTGTAAGAATAATTTGTTGAATAGCTAGACAACGTCATTTGAATGGAATACAGTATATTTTTTATAGTTTATTTGCTTCTTTGCTATTATTATTATTATTATTATTATTATTATTATTATTATTATTATGAGTTATATATTTATTATGGCTTCACGGGCGATCAGCCGTGTCAGGTGTATAAAATCCAAGCTTTCGACCATTGCACACTCCATGGTCTTCATCAGGGACTGGAGTGTGCAATGGTCGAAAGCTTGGATTTTATACACCTGACACGGCTGATCACCCGTGAAGCTGCCGGGGTTCGATCCCAAGCGACCGCATGTGAGATTTGTGGTGGACAAAGCGGCGCTGGGGCGGGTTTTCTCCGGGTACTCCGGTTTCCCCCGCCATCGCATTCCACCGGTGCTCCATCATCATTCATGTATCATCAGTGTCACCGCCTGCGATGCCATTAGTAGTTAAAGCGGGCGTTAAACACTACCCAAAAAAAAAAAAAAAAACCCGTGAAGCTATAATGAATAACATTCGCCGTGAAAGCTTCAAGTCTTACATTTATATATTTATCTGTATTTCATTGCCGGTTAAAATGTTTCTACCGCTACGTATAAGTAAGAACATAGTGCAAACATTTTTCCTAAATATTTTCCGTTAGAAATGCTAATATGGAAACATTAAACATTAACTGACCAATTTCATGGCGGAACACCGTGAAAATCTTTCATATAATTTACCTTTAACGAACCATTTAATTATTTTTAAGTATAAACGTTAAATATAACGCTGTTCAGCCAAGATATAGTTCGGTGGTACGATGTAATGGGACAATATGTGTATTTGTTAGGAAAGAGCTATTTGATCATTTGAGGCAATTTAATATTTTCCCGTTTTTAGGTATTTGTTATTACAGTGGAACGTCATACTTTGCTTGTTTCTGAGCAGTAATCCTTCCACCTTATGTACAAATGACATTCCCATGTTTATGTGCTACTTGCTAATAAAACCAGTTCTTATTGTTAATTTGTACTTAAATAGCAACAGAACTGTTACAAATATTCTGCGGTCATAACGATGAGTTCTGGTTTTAGAGTGTGTAGAGTTTAAGCAAAAGCGGAATACTTATGAATACTTAGCATCTAACATGTTTGCATTATTGCTTATATTCTTTTTCCGCTGATGTGAGCCAACACATCAAGCAGGATGCTCGACAATATTATCCGGAGTGACAAAATATTTCCTACTCTAAGAATGCATTGACATTGATGTCCCAGATTGAGCCGCGACTTTTACTTTCTCTACTTGGTACTTAGTACAAAGGTAGAGAAGACATTGCATTCCACCCAAAAGTTCGGTCCTGATCACTGGTAATACACGTTTTAGGGTCCTGTGTGTCCAAAAAAAAATGTTTAGAAGAGTGCGACTATGAGCACGACAACTCAAAATCTAAAAGTCAGTTAGAGACCAATCTCTACATTTAACTTCAGCATCTATCAAGGATACGACACGAAGATTTTCAAGAAAATCCCCCAGCACACACTACTTTTTACCTGGAAAAATTTTCGAAAATGTTCTATTTCTCAAAAAAGATTCTTACGATTTTGATTAAAATTCTGTACATTAAATATACTTATAGGCCAAATAAAGTGTGTTTATTGAATTTTCTGGAAATAGCCTCTGAGGTAATTTTCATTCTGAATGTCTTTTGCATAACTGGAAAACCGTAAGACATAGACAAAAAGATAATGAATAAAAATGTAGATCTCATTTGAACACAATTTATGTCATACACATTTTTAGGAAGCTAACCATTTCCGAGATACTCCTTGTTATTGGTTTCAATTTTAAAACAGTTTTCCGATACTGGAATTGGTCAACTCCCGGTCATGCAAATAGAACCGAATTTTGATAACATAGCAACCAGCTTTTAAAAAATTTGACTATGGTTTTATCCTAGTACATACCCTTATTTCCTTTCTACTTATTAAGGAACTAAGTAATAAGAGCATCTCTGCTGTTTATATCGATTAGCATGATGTTAGAAGAAGAATATTTTGTAAGCACAGTTTGTTTGCAGAACAGGTATAGAAAGTCATGTGAATGGAACACATCAGTTTTATAGTAAAATACAGTCAAATGTCGCTATAACGAATTTCTGGGAACTTGATAGTTTATTTCGTTCCGCTTAAATTTCTTTAAGAGACTCTGGGATTGAAATTTTGACTAGTCAGTCATAAAAATAAGCAATCGCTTGTTTGTAGCAAAAGTTTGTTGGAACCTTTGGGCCTTCCAAAGAGAATCAACATTTAGCTGTCTCTCTTGCTTCGGGCTCTACTAAATTAAAGATCTACAATACACTGTTTCTGTTTTACAAAATAGCGTGTTTCTCAAAGCTACATTTTCACACCTTCAAAATGTTTCCGGATTTCCGTTTTTGTTTAAATACAACTAGAACTTTCCAGAATGCGCACATGTCTCTAATGTGCGGAACAAATGATCGAAACATCAGCAGTAAATTCAAAGAATATATTTTTATATAAATGTGATTAATTTTAGATTAAACTTTCAAAATTTATAAGAAATTATCATAAGTAATCAAATTTGTTGAAATAACAATGCGTAAAGGTGTTGTGTGTAGTTCAAAGCTCCAGTTCAAAAGCTTCAATCAATTTTCTCAAATTTTGAGGCACGTGGAACATTTTGAAAAATCAATATATATATATATATATTTTTCACTGGATGTGACATTTCAGTTATCTATATTTTTGTACGGATCTTGCTGTGTGTAGACATACATTATAACATTTATTAAATAATCTTTAGCTTGCAAAATATTTGTACAATTTAAATGTAATTTGGTAGTCATACAAACCAAACAGAAATGCAAACACAGTGAAATATTCAGAAAGATCCATTCAAAAATATAGAGATTTGAAATTTCAGTTCCAGTGTCCCTCAACCCGATTATTTAATTACTTTCTGTAGCACGTATGGACAAAGTAAATATTAGGTAGAGAAGATATTATATTCCGCAAAAAATCGATACCGAGATTTCACCGGAAGTACATGTTTTGAGGACTGAAACAAAAGAAGCGCGTGTGTATGTGTCTGTGACAGTATAGCTCAAAAACTTAATATTAAAGTTAAGTACCTTCCAAGGATGTGACAGGAAGTTTTTAGGAGAATCCTCCCACCTGAAATTACCCTTTACATGGAATACTTCAAATTTTAGATTTTCTAAAAAGTGACCAACGATTTGTATCAAAATTCCGTACGTTAAAGATGTTTACATGACAAATAACATGTATATCATGAATATGAATGGGAACAACCCTTAAAATATTCTTTATTTTGAATGCCTTCTGCATTGCTGGTAAAGCGTAAGAGATAGATGAGTAGTTACTATACAAAACATTAGATCTCGTTAAAACACACCATTTTAGTCATATACAGATTTTTAGGGCTAAATATTTCAGATATATTCCTTGTCATTTGTTTCAATTTAAAAATCCTACTTTTCTGAAACGGAACTCCTCATCCGTTTCATCCCTCATTTGTTTTACTACCGGCCATGGAAAGATAATCGAATTTCAATGACAAACGCATAGTGAAGGTTTCAGAAGATTTGGCTGTCGCTTTAGCCTAGTGTATTCTCTTATTTCTCTGCTGACAGGACTATTTCTGGTAATGCTTACCAGCATTATGATCAATTGATCAGCCTTATGTAGATAGAAAAATACCCTTTTGTAAGAATAGTTTGCAGAACAGACAGAGAAAGTCATATGAATGAAATACAAAATGTAAAATTATAGCTTTTACATCTAATACCATGTCGTATCTGTTTCTTTTAAGCGTAAAATCTCAGAACGGGATGAACAAACTAACTCCGTGTGGTCAGAGATGAACAAAACACTCTCAGAATGCTGTAATTGAGCGGCTGGTAACATGGATTACAACCCCAAGTTTTTCCATAAGAACACATCTAATATCTGTGCCTAATGATCTTCTTTCGTGTAAAATTAAACTTTGGAAAAGAGACGGTTGTAAGCTTATTTTGGGCGGCTAAAAAATTGTTGATTGATTCAAGAAAAGTATTAAAATGCATTCAATCGGTCGTATATTCAATAAGGGAATATTTTACGCTTGCCGTGCTGAGATTTTTGTTGCAGCGACTTTAATATACTCAAAGTAATTTATCATAGACACTTAGGGAGATTTGGAAGGGAAGCTCAGTTTATTATCCTTGAACCAAAATATGCGTTAAAGTGTAATTTTCTTGTACATCGAAAACAAAAGTAACAGTGGGTTGGCCCAATACCTCATATGGTAGAGCGCTTGTCTGAAGTGTAAGGGATAACGGTTCGTTTTCCGGCTTGTGCTGGTACCTTTCTACTTTCTCCAGAGAGCATGCACAATGTAGTAGATAGAGATACCGAAATTTCACCGGAAATTTAAGTTTTGAGACCCCTGAATCAACAAAACACAAAAAACAACACATTTTTAGAGAAATGCTCATGTGTGTGTCTGTAGGCAGAATAATTAAAAAGCGAGTAATCCATTAAAAACTTGGTGCTTAAGTTCAGTATCTGCCAGATATGAGACATGAAGATTTTCAGGAAAGAACCCTTTATATGGATCATTTTTAGAACATTTTGATTTGTCAAAGCTGTCTCAAACGATTTTGATTAAAGTATAACATGTTTAAGATATTTTCATGATAAACGAAATTTATACTTATCCTGAATATTCTGGGAATAGATTCTGAAGACCTCTTCATTCTTGATGACTTTTGTATAACTTGTAAGCCGCAAGAAATAGACAAAACTCACTACACAAAAATTATAAATCTTATTAAAACACATTGTTTATACCATATACCTTTTTGTACAGTTAACCGTTTCGGAGATATTTCTTGTTTTGGGTTTTCATCTTAGAATACTTAAATTTTTCTCAAGAAGAAAGTCAACTTTTGTTTCATTTCTTTTGTATTACTCCCGGAAATGCACAATAGAACCGAATTTCAATTGTTTCACATAGCTGTGGGTTGTTAAAGGATTTGACTATCGCTTTACCCTAGTGCATTTCCTTATTCCCCTTCTACTTACAAGGAAGCAAGTAATAAGACCAACTCTGGTAATATTTATCTCGATTATCATGATTTAGATAAAGGAATAATCTTTTGATGGAAAGTTTATCTTTGGAACAGTTGGAGAAAGTCATGTGAATGGAACACATACAATTTATTCTGCCAAGAACATGCCCCTTGAAAGTATGAACAGAAGTGTGTATATATGTTTGTGTGATCTAATGTATAAAACCCAAAGAAAAATCAGCAATCCAATGATAACTGCACGCAAGTTAGCACCCTTTTAGATAGAAATATGTTTGAAAGGTAAAAAAAAGGCCGCCTGATATGACCATTGCAATTAAAGTCGGGGTATAAATGGAACATTAGAAAATGTATCTCTGTTTTCCCACCAATAGGGTACTCGGGAATTGAAACGGCTGACTTTGGATCTGTTACCTCTCGAAGATGCTCTGCTTGGTATTAAGTCAGACGCTGTTGATACCTAACTAAGCTTTATCCCGTACAGATCCTATCAAGTATTTATGTGCAAGGCCATACTAAGAATCACTGTAAGCAAGATATCAGGTAGCGAAGAGTAAATTGGTCGCAGATATGTTCTATTTTTCCCCGTGATGGGCGCCTTCAAGGGGGACAACTAAAGAGTTAAATATTACACATGTTTTCACGTTTAATAAATATTAAACATTTAAATGTGCAAGGAATTAGGTATCATTAGCGAATTCCTCTAATGTTTACTTTCTCTGTTTATTCCAGTGAAAATTTGATACCGAGATTTCACCAGAAATATATATTTTAAGACTCCCTGAATCCAAAAGTAGCATTTTTTGAAAAAGGTCAGTTTCTAGGTATGTCTGTATGTGTCTTTAGACAGCAAAGTAATATATAAAATGTCCGTTCAATACCAAATTTGGTTTTTAAGTTTACTATCTCCTGGGATACGAGATGAAGATTTTCAAGAAAATCCTCTGATCCCAAACTATCCTTTATTTGGAAACATTTTCGAAAATTTTGATGTTCTCAAAAAGGGCTTTAAAAGTTTTGCTTTAACTACCGCATATTAAAGATATTTACACGACAAATAAAATGTATATCTAATTTCCTAAGAATAACCTCTGAAGTCCTCTTCATTCTGAATGATTTTTCATAGCTGGAAAACCGTAAGAGATAGACAAAATTTACTACACAAAAAATATAGAGTTCTTGTTGAGCTAACCGTTTCCAAGTTGTTATTGGTTTCATTTTTAAAATACTTATACTTTTCTCAAACAGGAACTCGTCCGCATTTCTATTGTTTTACTCCTGGTCATGCAAAGAAGCGAACTTCAATAACAATCGCATAGCGACAGTTTTTAAAACATTTGACTATCCCTTTAGCATCTTAAGTTCTGTTATCTCGATTAACATAGTGTAGAAAGAAGATTAGTCTGTTGTAAGAAGTTAGTTTGTAGAGCAGCCGTAGTAAGCCATGTGAATGGAACACATCAGATTTTTATATAGTGATTTTCTTGTCAAATTTGTGCTAATGAAATAGAAAGTGAGACGCGGGTATTTTTATTTTTGATCCGCTACCCCCCCAAAAATAAATTACAGCTTTATCTGCAACGTCAATGGATCCTTGTAAGTGATGTTTACCACCACGTACAAGCAGTGAATGTCCAATACTTGAATTCTCGTAAAGAAGTTCTTGGTTTATTTCATGTTTAAACTGCAGCACTTGATTAGGTATATTCGCTATTGTTATTTGACTTTAGCTCAACCTTTCTCAAACAAAGAATCACAGCTAAAATAAAAAATAACAATCTCACCTTATGATACGGCTGAATGCGCTTTAACGGATGTTTTAACAACACCAGCGAGAGAGGAATGCGCACAGGACTCGGATTTTAATGATCTAAAACTGTTGCAATATTACTTATAGAAGGACTCTAAAATGTTTTTAAAATAATTTAATAATTTGAAAAACTATCAGAAATATGTTTGATTTATTAAAATTATGTATAAAGTATAAATTTATAAATTAATTTATACATTAATATACTTTTATACAAGTAGAGCAAGAAAGCATAAAAATAATGAGATCATTTAGAAAATTAATTGAAAATATATGTGTTCCATGTTGTTGCATGAAGCACCCGAAAATATAATTAAGGGAAGAGAGAAGTGCTGTTTTAGCAATTTTGGGCAAAAAAGTTAATTTTTTGATTTTTGGTGAAAAAAATGCACCATACCTTAAATTAAATGTCTGTAGTATTTGAGTCTCCTAAGGTGGATGTAACACACGTTTTAGAAGCAATTTTAAAGCGTTTCGCAGGTTAAATGACACATTATGTTAGACTTCAAACCTATTTTTCTCTGATTCACTTTTGTGGTCATTTTCCCATATCTATCAATCTATCTTCTCTTAAAAATATAGCTATAAGTCTGAAAAAATTTCCAAAAGCACTGCACAATGTTGTAATATAATGTTTGATTACAATTTTGATATAGAAGATAGGTTAGTGTTAATGAATATTATAAGTATAATAAGCGCTGCTTTTTTGCAGTTTTGCACTTTTTGATGGAAAATAATTTTTAAGAGTATACTACTCACTTTCGAAAAATATCATACAGTTTTTTTTACAAATATATTAATTTAAAAATTGGGCATTTAACTCACTATCAGTAGAAGAAGATCAGTTTATAATGTTAACAATTTTCTAGAGTGTTTAACGCCCGCTTTTACTACCGCAGGCGATGGCACGGGTGATATGAGGAATGAAGATGGAGCACCGGTGGAATGCGATGGTGGGGGAAACCGGAGAAAACCCGCCCCTGCGCCGCTTTATCCACCACAAATCTCAAATGCGGTCACTTGGGATCAAACCCGGGTCGTCTAGGTGAGAGGCAAATGGTTTAACCACCCGGCCACGGTGCCTTGTGTTTGAAAAGTTACACTTATGCTAAACGTCATTTATATAAAAATTCTTAAATACCCAATTTACATTCCAGGAAACTATGAAATAAAAATCCACAGAAACGGAAACTGCTAATATTCTATAGTCAGAATTTTTTTCAGACAATCCAAACGGCAAATATAGAAAATATTTACTCGCGACCAAGTCGGGTACGTGTGTCGGCTCTTTGTGGTACCCACCGGTCCAATGGAGTGACGTCATTTTCTCCCCCTTCCAGTGCTTCAAAAGACTCTCTCCAAAGAGTACAATGAGGTAAAATAGGAAACTGGCATAAAATGGCCAAAACTTCCCAATTCCATATGCATTTTCATATTTTGGGGCTCATAATAGAGATTTAGGATACATTAGCAATGACTATGATGCAACCATTAAATAATATCATGGCATCAGAATCCGGTTCCTGCTGATGGGATCCTCCAAATTGAATCAACAGATTCATGGCACTTTTTGTACAATTCAATGCCGAATTTAGTTTTCAAAATTGGCATAATTAAATTGCTAGGTATAAAAAAATAAACATTTTGTATAGCTTCTATGCCCTTTTGTCAAATTAAAACATGTTTGCCGGAATTTCGCAGAACGGTAGGTGTTCTTGTCCTAAACACTTCTAGAAGAATAGGGGTAAGGATAGGGACATGGTTAGAACGAGAAGGATTTCACCACTGCGACCAACGATAAAACTACATTTCAATGAGCAGGTCATGAAGTGAGATAGTATCCATGCTAGGGAAGAAACACTTCTCTCCTCAAAGCACGTCCGTCACATATGTCGCACCCTACTGTGCACCACATCTAACCCTGCTATCTTTCAGTATGAAAAGAAACGAAATGAGAAGAACTGAGCGACAGGTAAATTCCTGGTAGTACATTTCACTCCAGAATTCGCATACATACTTGGAAGTACCACGAACAAAGGTCAGAATGCCGGTCCAACTTGAATCGAACCCGTGGCATAAATGGAAGGTTCATCTACTACAACCTGAGGCAATCCGCTCGAAAGAGGTAAAGAAACATTGTGATTCAGAGGCCTTAAACACAAGGATAAACTGAGGACGAAAACCGTTTTCAATACATTTTAAACAATCCTATCGAACGATTTCACAGTGTTTGTTGACTTAAGAGTATTTAGTGTATTACCACCAGAACTGTATTTCAAATCTATGAGTAAATGCTACTCAGTATTTAAATGAGTCTCGTCATTTTAAAAAGAACTAACAATAAGAAAACTATGAGCCATCTAGGGGCGGGAGCACGAACGAAGACGAATGAGTGTAGGTTGCGAGGTCGAACGGAATTGAGTCCTGTGACCTGCCAGCCAATGAGCATCAACCTGCCATTACCGCTTCCGGAGTGTAGTCTTGGCACGTTGAGGTGTTCGTTTAGATTGAGCCTGTTGAGATACGAGTCAGGGTGCAGAGCGAGCGAGAATAAAAGAGACATCTCTGTCTCTAAGGCGCAGTAGTTATCTCCCCACCCACATTTGGTCGAACTACCAGACTCTAAATGCCATATGACAATCTAAGTACATATTAACAAACTATAAAAGTTCCACCGATAAAACAGTACTACAAAATAAGCATTCCAGTAAGTACAAAAATGCCCTCATTTGTAACTCCATTGTTTATTATTTCGTAATACTCTAATGGCTTAAAGATTTAAACTGCAAATATCTTACAGAATCTTGCAATCCATTGTTTAGGCTGTAGCTCTAAAATACTGGACATGTAATGATCAAAAGCAAAACTGTGAAAGACAATGCAGAAAAATCAGTATGTTGAAAAAGTAATAGTAGTTTGCTATGAGTTTAATGAGTGAGTCGTGTATATTTATTGTTTTGAGCTTCTTTCGTAGGCCAGCATGCCATACTCTGCCAAAGGCTCGTTCAACATCTAATAATAAAGCCCCTGTTGATTTGTTGAAGTAGAAGCCGTGCGTTATAGTTTCGGTTGCCCTGATTAGTTGAAGAGTTGTTGAGTGTATGGCTCGGAATCCAAATTGTTCTGGAATGAATATGTTTTGTTTGTTTAGTTGGGAGTTGAGACGTTTGAGAATTACTTTTCGAGACTAATTTATCTGTAGTAGTGCGGCTTGGACAAGTTTTTCCCCTTTTTGGGGAAGTGAACCACGGTGGCCAGTTTCCACCTTTTAGGATAATGGTCCACTAATAAGCACGTAGTTGAATATGTCAGACAGTAGCTTAATAGCCCTTTCAGGCAAATGCATTAGGGCCACTGTTGGGATGTTATCTGGCCCAGGGGCTTTTCTCTTTGGGAGATGCCTGATTAGATAGTTTATTTCACTCGGGCAGGTTTTTCTCACTAAGTTGAGGGTTACCTGTTCTTTGAAAGCTTCCGTTTCCTCTTCCGTTGCCTCCGTAAATTGAGGGCAGCAGGGAGTAGGATTAGGCGTGCAGATTTCCTGTAGTGTGTCTGCGAGCATATCTGCTTTTTGTTGGTCTGTGGATGCGATTGTTTGATTGTGGTGTAACGGTGGTATTTGTGTTTTATCGCGTGTTAGACAGCGTGCAATTCTCCACACCGAGTCTCGTTCGTAGTCGAGGTTCTCGAGTGTATTCTGCCATTGCTGAAAGAAATGGTTTGTTGTTCTCTCTCTGACGAGTATTTAAATGTCTAACGTATTCCTGGTCTACAATGTGTTGTGTTTTCGGGCATCGCCGTCTGGCTCGGTTTCTTTCCGCTGCTAGCATCTGGATGTCAGGTGGTAGTTGTGATTGGTATTGCTTAGTTTTGTTTATTGGAACTGCTTCTTTGGTTGCAGTTTTGATGGCAGTTTCTAGTTGGGCTACCGCCTCATTCATATTTTCTGCTGTATTTAGCTGTGCAGTAGGTAGATGCTCGTTAATTGTTTGCAAACCTGTCCCAGTCTGCTTTATTGTAGTTTAGACGTTCGACTGGTGGATTGGGGGCTGCAATGCCCACTAATGTTATGATCACTGGCAAGTGATCGGAAAAGAGTTCGTTCTTAACTTGTAGGTTAATTCTACGAGTTAGATTACGCGTAACTGCAATATCTAAAATATCTTGCCTTTGGTTTCGGCTGAACGGGATATACGTATGTTCCGTAGGAGTGCGAATTATTATATCAGTATTATTTCCAAGGTTTAGTAGGGCCGTACCTTCGGGGTTAGTCTCATTGCAGTCCAAAATGAGGTGTTTTGCGTTGAGATCTCCAGCTGTTAGTATCCTATTGTTTACCTGCGAGATTGCGTTAATGTCCGCTATGTTTAGTTCGCCTGGGGGGGGGGTCATATGCCGCCGTGATTAGAACCTTGTTGTCAATGGTGATGTAAATACTAGTAGTTTCTAGAGTTGAAAATTGAGGCTGCGGAGCGACATAATGGGCAATGCTATGTTTTATTATTGCGGCATCCCGCCTCCGCGTCTGTTTCGATCGTTGCGATCGGTAGTGTAACCTGGAATGTTAAATCTGTCTTTGTCGCTTAAATGAGTTTCTGTAATTAAAGCTATGTGTATGTTGTTGCGTGTTAAGAAGTCTCTAAGCTCCGTCTTTCATCTTTTTAGGCCGTGGGCGTTCCATGTCATACAATTAAGTTTGGGTGTGTGATATTTAATTTTTTTTAGTGGTGGGGGAAAAGGCTACTGACGCCCTAACCCCAGGCAAACCTGGTAGTGTGAGACTCCCCGCCCTGGACTCGAACCAGGGCGGCACTACCCACGAAAAGCCCCCATCGGAATTAGGAGGTCCCTGCCCCGCTTGTGCAGTACCGCATTAAGCACCTGCACATTTCTTGGGATGAATGGTTGCTGCGTGCCAGGGGCAGTAACAGCAAGTGAAATACTGAAGCGTCAGGGTACACACATGGCTTGCGCCCTGAGTGCGCCATGGGGGGAGTTGGTGGTGATATAGGTTTTGTAGTAGTTGGTGGTAGTTTAATTTGAGGGTGTATATATGCTGGAGTGTTCATGCAATGATGCATCCAAAGTTGCATCTTGCAGTCATACTATATTAGCCTAACGATTACATATACGTGTATTTATTTACAAGTATTTACAATGTATATAATATCCGCCAGAGGCTTCGTCTCAAGTTTCTTAGTATCTATGCTTAATTAATGTAGGTTTGCTTATCTCTAATAAGTTGAGGTGTATTTGTGTAAGTATCCGCCTAGTGGCTTCATTTTGACTTAATGTATGTGATATTGCTATTATCTATTACCATATAAGTATAAGGATTTCTGCCTGTCGGCTCCGTCAATTGTTACCATCTCGTTAACCAGTGTGTAGCAGGGTTGTATATAGTGCACACATGGCGGGCTATCTGCCTTAGTGCAGGAGCGAGCCTGTGCCACTTGCGGGGGGCCCTCAACCCCCGGGGCCGCCTTGGTTGTGTAACACAAGGACTTGTGAGGGCAGCTGAATATTGGAATGTGTATGTGTGCGTGAGTGATGTGTGCCTATGAGTTCCTGCGTCCTGCATCATGGCTAGTGCATTAAGGTGTTTAAGTAGTCTTCTATATCAATTTCTGGTTCGCCAATGCCAATAGTGCGGTCGAATAGTGACAGAGGGCGGAGGTGTGCCAATGGTGCGGTCGAATAGTGACAGAGGGTGGAGGTGCTTGTCGTGCGCCGTTTCGTATTCTCCTAGCATTCTAAAGTGATCGTTGTAGTTTAGGTTCTTTTTCGCGTATAGGTTGTATGCTAGGTGTTTGATGAATTGCTCTTCATGCATTTCAAGCGCAGGAGCTTCTTCGGGGAGTTAGGCAATTATTCGCAGTATTCTGTTTTACATTGTTTGGAGGCGCTTTATGTGCGTTTGTGCCGCATATCCTCATACGGCAGCGTAAGTTAGGATGGGACGGATTAACGTCTTGTATAGCGTAAGTCCCATCTGTAGTTTAAGGCTGCTTTTAAGATTTATGAGTGGGTAGAGTCTGTTAAGTTGGCCATTGGCCTTTGCTCTAACTGAGTTTATATGGTGTTTCCAGCTAAGATATTCATCCATCTTAACGCCTAGGTATGTGACATTTGTCTCCCAGCCTATTGGTTCCTGTCTGTAGGTGAGGGGTGGGAGGATTCGCCTCCTGTGTCTATGCAGGTTTCTTCGGCTAAAAATGATGGCTTGGCCTTTTCTTGAATTTAGTTTAACCCGCCATTTAGTGAACCACGGCTCCATAGTGTTAAACGCATTCTGTAACCTTAAATGTATAATGCACGGCTGGGTTGTTTGTGTCGCTAATGCTGTGTCGTCAGCATATATGTACTTATCTACTCTGACCAATTGAAGAAGGTCGTTGATGTAGATGTTAAACAGAGTGGGCCTCAGTGAACTTCCTTGGGGTACTCCAGCGCTGATTGGGCGAGCAGTAGATTTACTTTCACCTACGGAGATGTGAAAACTCCTTCCGCTAAGATATTCTTTGATTAGTGTAACCATCGAGTCTTGCTCGCCTATGTTGATTAACTATCTAAGTAGACCTGCATGCCAAACTTTGTCGAAGGCGCGTTCTATGTCCAATAGGACTACGCCAGTGGATCGCTTGGTATTAAACCCTGCAGTTATTTTCTCTGTCATTGTGAGTAATTGTAGCGTTGTCGAATGATTAGCCCGAAAATCAAACTGTTCACTGGTTAGGATGTTATTTTTGGCTAGGAATGAGTTTAGGCGTTTCGGAACGACCTTCTCCAGGAGTTTACTCAAAGTGTTAAGAAGGCTAATTGGCCAATGATACGTTGGAATTGAGGGATCTTTATGTTGTTTGGGGAACATCAAAATTTGTGCTTCCTTCCAGCGTGTTGGGAATTTCCCGTTCTGGAGGGCATGGTTAAATATGTCCGCTAGTAATTTTAGTGCGCTTGGTGGAAGATGTTTGAGCACCAGATTGGGAATCGTATCCGGGATCAGTCGCCCTCCGTGGTGTAATGGTTACCATGCTGACCTCATATACCCAAGGTCGCGGGTTCAACCCCGGCGGAGGACGATGGATTTTTTCGGGCGTAAAAATCCTTGGCATGGCTTCCTTCGGAAGGGAAGTAAAGCCGTTGGTCCCGTGTCGTAGATTTACGGCAAGCAAAAGAACCTCAAGCCTGATTGAGAGGCCTCTGAGCAAAATTAAGCGGTCTTTCACGCCCAATTTAGAATGGGACGCTGAGAACCACAGCAGTTAAAGAGCGTCCATAAATAACACAGCATTTACATTTACATTTGTATCCGGAATCGGTGCTTTTCTGCTGGGCAGATGCATGATTAGCCATTTAATTTCTCCGGCACTGGTTTTTCTCATTTTTTTGTAAGTTGCAGTGTTACCAATTTCAGCGATTTGATCTTCCGTTGCTGCTGCAAAATTTATATCGCATGGGTCAGCATTCGGTTGGAATATTTCTTCTAACGCATCCGCGAAGGCTTCGGCCTTTTGTTCATCTGTTCGCGATTCGCCACACTTTTCGGGTTTGTGGATCTATAGTGTCCAGCGTGGCGTTCTATTGGTCTCGTATGTGTTCTGTTATATGCATGTTGGCAGCAATTCTGAGATTTTCATATTCATTTCTGTGTATGATGCTACGTGTGCGCTGTGGCTCTGTTGCGGTCCTGTATCGCCCGTCTTACTGCCAGAGGGAATTGAGTCCTCACGTAATTGCTTGGCCGTGTTATTGGCACATGTCTTTCTGTTGTGTGGTGAATAGCATCTGTTATTGTGTCAACCGCTTGGTCTTGTGTTTCGTGGGAGTTGACATTAACCTGCCTTTGTCCAAGTTCACTTCCTATTTGCGCTTCAAACTCCGGCCAGTTTGTTTGGTTATAATTGCGTCTGGCTGGCTCTGGTTTGAACGCTAGAGGCGCTATGATCTCCATTAGTACTGGTAGGTGATCTGAAGTGAGATCGTTTATAACCGTTGTTTCGGTGTCATATGGCATATCTTTAAGTAGGGCAATGTCTAGAACATCTGGCCTTTGGTTGACCTGTCTGGGTATAAACGTGGGTTCGTCTGGTCCTGTTAGTAGGACGTTTGACCTGTTAACGTACGTTAGCAGTTTGGTGCTGGAAGTGTTTGTAGCTCTGCAGTTCCAAAGGTGATGTTTGGAGTTTAAGTCACCTGTAGCAATCACCTTACGGTCAAGGCACATAATTTTGTCTACATCCTCTACGTCAATATCGCCTGTAGGATTGTCAACTGCTACATCTGTTACTGCATCGTTATGCAGTTGCACATTTACTGCAGTTGCTTCCAGACGGTTCAGTTGAGGCACGTGTTTTTGATGGTGTGTTATCGAATTTTGGATGGCCACCGCGGTACCTCCGCCTCTACGATTTCTATCGTTTCTGTAGATTTTGTAACCTGGTACTGTGAAGCGGTCCTCTGGTCCTAAGTGGGTCTCGTTAAGCAGTTCCATCTGAATGGAGTTCTGACTAAGCAGTCTGCTAGTTCTTTGCGTTTTCGTCGGAGGTTGTTGCAGTTCCAGTATATTATGTTTACTACTGTTGAACTAGCCATGATGAGAGTCCGCAATTACTAGGAGATATCTGGTGAGGAGATTAAACAGGTACATTGGGTCTGTGTCGTCATTTGTGATAAGTTCCAGGAGCCATTTGCTATACTCTATAAACTTGTTGTAACCTATGACTGTAGAGCATCCTAGGTGTGCTAGGAGCTCCCTCAAGGCCAGTCCATTCTCAAATGCTTCCCGGGTGGTGAGCGCTGTTGGGCAGAAGATTGAACCTCCCAACGCTGAAGGTGGTTTATGTGTTCGTGTTTGTGTGTTAACCTGTGTGTGTTGTTGGTGTTTGTGTGTTGTCGCGTTAGGGGCGCGCTCATGCTGTGCAGGTGGCACACTGATCGTGATCCGGTCTCCATCCGCTCTCAAGGGGCAGGGTTCGGGGGCTGGCCGGTTTCTGCCTCGACGGTCTTGAGTGTACCACTGCCCCTCGGAGTTAATGGGAGCAGCCATGGTGTTCTGTTGCTGTTCTGCTGGTTGTGGTCGGGGGGCCCTAGATGTCTCCTCCCTTGGCCTTGAGTGCAGTGCCGCCAGGTACTTCGGGCAACCGCGCCATGTTGCACCATGTCCCGTATCGTTACACAGCGCGCACTGTCGTTCCCCTGGGGGAACTCTACAAGAGTAAGAGGGGTGGGGGCCTTTACATTTGGCGCAGGGTCTTGAGGGGCCTGACATTCTAAATGTTTTTTACATTGTTTCGGCGCTGGAACGGGCCTATATTCTTCTATCCTGACCCAAAAGTGAGCTACATACTTGAGGCCCACTATCTTTCTGTTTTCAGGGGTGTCCGCCAGTTCCACAAGGAACATGGGGAGGGGGGCTCTAAACCTATTCCCTCTGTGCATTTGCACAGCCATAAGGACCTCAAGGTTGTGGGTTGCCAGTTCCTGCTTTATGTGTTCCCCGGAGACTTCCGCATACAGCCCTTTTATAACAAATCTGATGGTCCTAAGTGAAGGTTCGGGCATGAGGTGGAACTGTATGCGTTCCCGCTTGAGGTGATCTACAAAAGCATTGTAGTCCCACCTGCAAAACAGCTTCACCGCAAAGTCTCTCGCGTGGCGCGATGCGTATAGTGTACTTGTGTAGAGGTTTGTGTGTTCTATCAAAATTGAGTGAGAGTGTATGTGTGTTGTCTGGCTGTTTTTCACGAAGATAGGTGCCAGATCGGACCTAAACTCCGTGAAAGTGTTTGTGTGTATGTTGGATTTTGCCTGCGCCGCCTGCGTGTAGCTCTCAGGTAACGGTGAGTGTGCATGTGGAGTATGTGAAGGTCTTATGTCTGACAGGTCGATGAGGTCAACGTCATGAAGTGAGGTCGGTGTGATATGCGTGTTGTGGTCGCTTGCGTCGGTGAGAGTGTGTGTGTTTTGGTGATACCTGAGTGGATGTGTTGGTGTGTGTGAGGGTAGGTGTCAGTGTGCGTGTGACAGTAGGTGTCTGAGTGTATGTAGGAGTCTGAGGTATGTAGGAGTCTGAGTGTGTGTGAGTGTAGGTACTTGTGTGTGTCTGAGTGTCTGCGTGTGTGTGGGTGAGGGTGTGTGAGTGAGTGTGAGTGTGTGTGGGTGTGCACAGGAGTCTGAGTGTGTGTAGGAGTCTGAGTGTGCGTAGGAGTCAGAGTGTGTGTAGGAGTCTGAGTGTGTGAAGGTGTCTGAGTGTATGTAGGAGTCTGAGTGTGTGTAGGAGTCTGAGTGTGTGTGAGTGTAGGAGTCTGGTCGTCTGTTGGTGTCTTTAGGGGTGTGTTGGTGTGTATTCGTGTATGTGTTAGTGTGTGTGACGGTTATGTTTGTGTAGGTGTGGTAGTGTGTGTGCACAATGGTTGATCGTTATTGGTGTGCGTATGAGAGAGCGTCTGGTGTTACGTGCAGATGGTGCATTCAGTATTTCCACCTCAGGAACATTACTACGCAGAGTGTGCGCGGGCGTGCGGGGGCGTGAGGTGCGTTGTGAAGATGGTGGTGAAAGTTGTGATGGTTTGTCTTTTGTCATTTTGACAGCCTTAGCCGCTATGGGCCTTTTGGTATTAGACAGTGATGATGGGGAAAGTCGTACAGTCGTGGATGTACCTGGTCATACCATCATCAATTTTTTTTATTGAAGGTGGGGGGAAAAGGCAACTAACGCCCTAACCCCAGGCAAGCCTGGGAGTGTGAGACTCTCCACCCTGGACTCGAACCAGGGTGGCACTACTCACAAAAAAAACCGCCGAAAGTAGGAGGCCCATGCCTCTCTGGTGCAGTACCGCATTAAGCACCTGCCTATTTCTGGTGATAATGAATGCTGCCTGCCAGTGGCAGTAACAGCGAGTGATCGTAAAATTAGCCAATGGACACACATGACTTGCGCCCTGAGTGTCCCTCTGGAGAAGTGGTTGGTGAAAATGACTGGTTATTTCCGGTGAATTTTACTCAGTATTCTGAGTGGATCTGCTGGTGTTTTCGGAGTCGGTGTCCTTGCTGGAGCCTGGATAAAGCGTCTCTTGAAACTGGAGTTGTGTATAATGGGGTGTTATATGGAAACCTGTCGGCGGAATGGTGCTGCTGATTTTGGCGGTCCTGCTGTAGCTGCGTTTGGACACTGGCTATCCGGTTGGATAGCTCAGCGGTGGAGGACTGTAGGGTGGAGATGGCGGCGGTGGTGGCAGCTTGTAGGTCCAGCAGCTTCCTGGAGATGACGCTGGTGAAGACCTGTTCCAACGCAGCTAAGCGAGCGCCGATATTCAGGATCTCCGCATGAAGGCCCTGAATGGCATCCCGCGTCGCTGCGTCTATAGAAGCTGGAGGTGGTGTGTCGTCTGGGTTGTGGATCTGCGGTGATCGTTCTGGCGGCGAAGTGATGCGCCCGTCCCTCGGGTAAAGGGGGACACTGGGCCCGGCCAGTGAAGTGTCCGGTGCCACGGCAGGTGGCACAGAACCGACGGCGGTTGCGGAGATCATGCCCAGTGCACTGCGTCGTCAAGACGCTGGTCCCACAGTAATGGCACCGCGGCGCTGAAATGTAGACGTCTTGGCTGTGCCCGAAAACGCAGCAGCGGCGCCAGGGCCGGTGGCGTTCTTGTCTGCTTGCCTCGACTGGCAGAAGTCGCTCTAATAGGGCAACCCTGACGTCAAAGCAGCTTCAAGATCAGCCGGGTCCTGAAGCTCCACTCTTACCAATGGAATTGGCCCCCGGTCGCAGAAAATGCGGGTGGCACTCAAGCATGAAGGCCACCGCGACTGCGCGGTGGTGAGCAGATGCCGGGTGGAAAGGTCTCGAGGGACCCCCCGTACCATGGCACTGAACCGGGGCGGCGGTGTGAAGCTCGGCGGAGAGGGTGAGGTAGGTACCGGCAACTGCTATCGCAGTTGCGGCGAAGCTGCGCTGGCGGCTGGCGGCGAAACGAAGTTTGCCTCAGCCGGCGGAGACGGAGGTATTACATCCTCGGCGACTAACGGGGGAGTGGCAATGAGTGCTGCCGTAGCAGCGGCGGTTCGATGCTGTCTCTTCTTCAGCATCGTGTGTCGAGAAAAGTAGTCTCCGAAGTAGTCTCTTATACAGAGAGAGACTTGGAAGGTAGAAAGAATGGCTTATCTCGCCATTAGGTGAAGTGCGGGAATGGCAAGGAAGTGTTGGATTCGAAGGAGATAAATCGGGATGGTGAGTTTCCGCTGAGCACCCTCGTTAGTGCGGCGGTTGCTGCTGGCCGAATTGGCGGCTCAGCAGAAGGTACGGTAGTTCCGGCTGACAGTCATGACCGAGGCCCTGACTGCCATCCGGGAAGTAAAGGAAGGTTTGAAGGGATTTCAGGGTGTCTTTATTTGCTATTTATTTGTTTTTCCTTAATAAAGGTTTTATTTATGGGCTGTTTTTTGTGGCTTGTCCTAGTGGAGGAAAGTTTTCGGTCAGTCGGTCCAGGTCGTTGGTTGGTTGTTGTGAAGTACTGTGATGAACTGGTGTGAATAAGTCTGTAAGTGATGGGGAAATGAAGGGCGAAAAGGACAGTGCAGTCTGTGAGGTTGTGTCTGTAGTCCGTCTGCTAGGTCGTGTGGTTTTGGTGGCGTCAATAGTACCGGTCAGACGTCTGTCTCTTAATGTTGTGGTCAGTCTGGTGAGGCCATCGTATAGTGATGTTTGCGTGGCCGCTGCATTCAGTTGTGTGGTGCAACTGACGGCGAAGATCCGTAGTGCGGTTGCAGTGGCAATGGTTGTCGGTTGGAGGTCCTGGACTCCGGCCGCAATGTTGTGTACTCCGGGGCAGGGTGGTGTGCGCCTCGGCAGTAGCGGCGGTGACGGCAGACAGCGCTTCCTCTAGTAATGCCAATCGGGCGCTGATGTCGGAATGAAGGTCCTGCACGGTATCCCTCATGGAGCAGTCAGCTGGCGCTGCTGATGCAGGTTGTGGTAGAGTGACGGCGATGGCTGGTGAAGCCCTTGTAGTGTCTGCTGGAGGTGCTGCGGTGGTGTCTGGTCTTAGATGTGGTGGTCGGCGTCTACTTGGGTGGAGCGGTCCCGTTAACGGCCGAAACCATCACACGTCGCACAATACCTAAGGCGGCGTCTAAGGTCATGGGCTGTGCATTCAGCAGTCAGGTTGCGGTAGCCACAGTAGTGGCAGCGCGGTGCAGCACTGCAAACTTCAGCGGCGTGGCCGAATGCACAGCAGCGGCGACAGGGGACCTGGCGGCTACCTATGCTAGCCTCAACTGTGTAACGGCGCCCACAAATGAGCAGACCGTCAGTCAAGGCTGCCGTGTAGTCGACTGGGTCGGCGAGCTCCAGGCGGACCAACGGTGTTGGGCCCATCGAACTTGTGATGCGAGAAGCCCTTGACACTGAGGTCCACTGGTGTCGAGCGGCTGCGGTGATGAAGCGGAGGGTGAGGTCCCGCGGAAGTTCCCGAATCACCACGCTGTGCCTCGCAGGAAGCATAGGTTTGCTGGATTGCGGCGGCTGGATTGTGCTAGGCTCGGTCAGAGCGGCGGTGGCTTGTAGTATACGGGCCGGCGGCTGTGGATCAAATTTTGGTGTGGCTGTGGTGTCTTCCGGTTTGGAAGTGGTGAATGTGACTCTTCCGCTTGTTGCCGGAGATTGTGTGGGCTGCGGTGTCGGAGGTGATGAAGCAGGAACAGGATCTGTGGTTGTATGTGCTGATGTTGCTGCCGAAGGCAGCGTCGGCGTCGGAGTCCTATTCGGTTCAGTGGTGGTGGGAGTGCTCCATGATGAAGAAGGCGATGAGGCCGGCAACTGGGGCTGCAGTTGCCGGGTACTTGAGGCAGCGGCGGCCGGCGTTTGCGCTTGCGGTTCCCCGGCAAGAGCGGGAGCTAAAGCCGGAGAGACCGTCCAAAACGCGCTGCCGTTCTTCGGAGATGTCGGCGGCGACTCGTCAGATTCCGGTGAGGATGCTGGTGAGGTTGCGGCGGTGGTCTTCTTCTTGCGGCGACCTTTCTTCTCCGTCGTTTCGCGTTCTTCCCTTTCAACTCGCCCTACCACTCCCGTCTCTTATAGCATTTTTTCTTTTACCGTGGAGGGGAAAAATGCATTCATGCATTCGACCCCAAGCCTTAGTGCAATGGCTTGCGGGATATGTGGAGCTCTCCGCAGAGTGCGGTATATCCACTAAAAAACCCCTTCACGTGTTAATCGTTATATAGAGTACTTTCGTGCAAACAAGCATTAGTCAGGTCCCGCATAGCACCCCGGTTAGTAAGTGAGAGCTAGTTAGATGGCATGCATTGCATGCGAGCGCGTTAATGCTACTTGCTGGGATTGTCCATGAAACCTGAACAATACCAGTGGATAATCATGCGTTACTTTATAAGTGTTTTATTCGTTAATAGTTATGTTCTACTTCTGCAGGGTGTGCCTGGTTGTCATATTAGGTAAAATGTTATTCGACATGCACTAAATTTCGTCTTATAGTATATGTTTAGAATGAGACGTATATTTGGAGTTACGCTTCTGCGCTGTTGCTTCGGGAGATTTCTCCGTCCGTCAGCGGTTGCGCAGCCGCTCGTCGCTAGCAGTAGCACCGGGCTCATAGGCCTTCGTCATCTCGTTTACCATGTAGTTGCCAAGGTCGTCTAAGTGATTGACTTCATATTGCAGCTGCCCGAAGTACGCTGCCCGCGTCGATCACAATGCGAGGCCTATTCCACCGCTCCGCCTCAGCTGTAGCTGAGGGCTTTAGGGCTCTGCGACGGGCTGGTACTGAAACATATGAGAAGAGAGAGAATAAATATAGTTGTGTGTTAGAAAAGAGGAGAGGTTTTAGGAAAGGAGGTTTGTAAGGTATTGTTGTATTTCGTCTGGAGTGTTGTCTTGTGTTATAGTCCTGTCGAAGAGTGATAAAAGACTGTTGTGTTTGTTTGTTTGTGCGTCGTAGTTACCTAGCGTTTCTATTAAAGGGTTGTGATGTGCATTTAATTTTTGATACGTGTCGTAGGTTAGCTTTTTAATGAATTGTTCGATTGAGTGTATTTTGAGTGCTTCGTGAAGTATGTCAGCTGGAGCTGTGTATGGTACCTTAGATACTAAGGATAGAATTTTATTTTGGAATCTTTGTAAGTTTTTGATATGGTTTTCGGCGGCATACCCCCATACTTGGGATGCGTAAGTAATTATAGGTCGGATTAATGTTTTGTATATTGTGAGTCTCGTGTTAAGGCTTAGCTGTGAGCCCAAGTTGATGAGGGGGTATAGCCTGCCCAATTGAGCATTGGCTTGTCCACGAGTCTGGGTAATATGCTTTTTCCATGTTAGACCCTGATCGATTTTAAGTCCTAGCCAAGTTACCGTATCTGTCCATCCAATATCTTCACCAAACATGGTAAGTGGAGGCAGGCGGTGTCTGGGAAATCTGTGATTGATGCGCTTTGTGAATATGATTGCTTGAGTTTTTGTGCATTCACTTTGATTCGCCATTTGGTGAGCCACTCCTCTAGGTTATTGAGGGCCCTCTGAACTCTACTGTGTATGAATTCCGTTTTTCCTGATTGGGTCATTATGGCGGTGTCGTCCGCATAAATGTATAGTTTTGTATTTTCGGTTTTTGGGATGTCATTTATATAGATATTAAATATCGTTGGCCCGAGTATGCTACCTTGTGGTACTCCGGCTTTGATTGGGCGTTCGGATGACAGGTGATTGTTTACTCTGGATTGAAATTTTCGATCACTTAGGTAGTTTGCTATGAGTTTAATGAGTGAGTCGTGTATATTTATTGTTTTGAGCTTCTTTAGTAGGCCAGCATGCCATACTCTGTCAAAGGCTCGCTCAACATCTGATAATAGAGCCCCTGTTGATTTGTTGAAGTTGAAACCGTGCGTTATAGA
The DNA here is from genome assembly GCA_030762935.1 of Hymenopus coronatus. Classification (NCBI taxonomy): domain Eukaryota; kingdom Metazoa; phylum Arthropoda; class Insecta; order Mantodea; family Hymenopodidae; genus Hymenopus; species Hymenopus coronatus. The sequence continues at coordinate 269,853,151 of CM060900.1, read as the reverse complement.
TTCGGTTGCCCTGATTAGTTGAAGAATTGTTGAGTGTTTGGCTCGGAATCCAAATTGTTCTGGAATTAATATGTTTTGTTTGCTTAGTTGAGAACTGAGACGTTTGAGAATTACTTTTTCGAGAAGTTTTCCGAGTGTGCTTAGTAGACTAATTGGTCTGTAGTTGTGCGGTTTGGACAAGTTTTCCCCCTTTTGGGGGAAGTGGACCACTGTGGCTAGTTTCCACCTTTTAGAGTAATGTCCACTAATAAGCACGTAGTTGAATATGTCAGCCAGTAGCTTAATTGCCCTTTCGGGCAAAAACATTAGGGCCACTGTTGGGATGTTATCTGGCCCAGGGGCTTTTCTCTTTGGGAGATGCCTGATTAGCCAGTTTATTTCACTCGGGCAGGTTTTTCTCACTAAGTTGTGGGTTACCTGTTCTTTGAAAACTTCCGTTTCCTCTTCCGTTGCCTCCGTAAATTGAGGGCAGCAGGGAGTAGGATTAGGCGTGCAGATTTCTTATAGCAGTTATACGGCAAATGTTTTGTATCTGAGTACGGACCTGCTAGAAAATAAGCCTTGGAAGACTGCAGGTAGAGCATTAGGTGTTAAGGCTCTCTAACATTGGTGTTCATGCTGAACTTAGTTGTAGGCCAGAATTGCTATTTAGATTATTTGTTTCAGATGAGATGGCTAAAGCTTCTTTTACTCTTCTTTCCCAGTAGTTCGAACACTTTGCCACTATCTTGGTGTTGGTAAAGTGAGCTCTGTGGCTTTGTTCGTATACAGTGTTCAGCCAGTCCAGATTTTTCGGGTTGCAAAGCCACATTAATCTTTGGTGTTCAGAAATGCGTGTGGCAATAGTGCGTCCTGTTTGGCCAATGTACGCTGCGCTGCATTCCCAAAGAGCGTGGTAGACACCAGGTACTCTTAGAGCTAAATTATCTTTAACTGGCCTGACCAAATGTTTTATTTTAGGTGGTGGCTTATGGATGGTTTTGACATTATATTTGTAGAGTAGTCTACTAATCTTTCCCGAAAAATTGCGGGTAAACGGTATATAGGCTATGGCGGCGGGCTTGTCTTTTTGTTGAGTGTTCTTGCTGGGGTTTCTTTTTCGTCCGGCTCTTTTCAACGCAGAGAATATCCATTTTGTTGGAGTGTGAATTTTAGGTGTTGAAATTCAGTTTGCAGGTTATCTGGATCTGCTACAGAAACTGCTCTATTACCCAATGTGTTGAGAATGCCCATTCGTTGTGACTTATGCTGGAAGCTGTTTGCGTTGAGATAAAGAGCCGTGTGTGTAGGTTTTCGTTAGACGGCATGACCAAGAGTTCCGTCCGCTTTTCTGGTAACCAGAATGTCCAGAAAGGGGAGGGAAGCGTTTTTCTGAACTTCCATTGTGAACTGTATTTGTGATCTGAGGCTATTTAAGTGTGCAAAAAAATCTGGAAGAGTGTGCAGTCCATGCAGCCAAATTACAAATGTATCATCTACATACCTGAAAAAAATGTGTAGGCTTTAATGGGACTGTGTTAAGTATTTCATGTTCCAGAAACTCCATATAGAAGTTGGCAATGGCTGGTTACAGAAGAGAGCCCATGGCAACACCGTCTGTCTGCTCGTAGTAGGTGTTGTCACACAGAAAATAAGTGGAAGTTAGTGTGTGACTAACCAGTGCAATAATACCAAGTGGAAAGTGTTCTGACAGTAGTTGTATTGTTTCCGCAAGGGGAAATCTGGTGAAGAGAAATCTAACTAGCAGGTCCGATGGCTTCACTTTGATGCTGTCAAGAACTTCAGCGAAGTGCATAGAGTTCTTCACATGGTGTACACACTTACCTACTATTGGTAGCAGCAGATTTGCCAGATGACGAGCTAGGCGATAGTTAGGGCTGCCAATAGCGTTCACTATGCCTTATAGGTATCCCAGGCTTATGGATCTTCGGGAGACCATATAATCTGGGAGGTATGGAGGCAGATGGTGAGACCGTCTTCTGAACACTGTATAGAACAAAGCCACAGAGCTAACTTTACCAACACCAAGATAGTGGCAAAATGTTCGAACTACTGGGAAAGGAGAGTAAAAGAAGCCTTAGCCATCTCTTCTGAAACAAATAATCTAAATCGCGATTTTGGCCTACAAAAAGGTTCAGAATTTTTTTTCTTTTTCCGTGGAGTGGAAAAATGCATTCCTGCATTCGACCCCGAGCCTTTGGTGCAATGGCTAGGGGAATATGTGGAGCTCCCCGCCGCGTGCGGTATATCCATTAAAAAAACCCTCCACGTCTTAAACGTAACATGCTGTAGGTCATCGTGCATTATTCATGCATTAGTCGGGTCCCGCATAGCACCCCGGTTAGTAAGTGTAAGCTAAAAAGCTGGCATGCGTTGCATGCGAGCGCGTCATAGTTGCTAACTGGGATTGCCCATGAAACCTGAGCAATAGGATTATTCATGCGTTTAGTATGGTATGGTATTACAACTAATTTCGTTCAGTGCAGGGAGAGCGCCTGCTTTGTCAGAGTATATGCGTGTAACTTAAATTTTAAAATTAACATGCTTAATTCTAGTTTGAATTGAGTGGCTTGTTAGCATCCTGTGCTGAATTGTTGCGGGGAGTGTCCCAATCGTCTATGTTTGCACAGATGCCCGTCTTATACGTTCAGGCTTTTGGTCCTTCGTCTAGTCTTTCTGGTGGTCCATGTCGTTCCGGTCGTCATCTGTGTGACCGACTCCATATACAGCTGCCCAAAGTTCGCTGCCATGTTCATCACGGTGGGAGGCCCTTTTCTCCCAGGCCGCCTCGGCTTTCGCTGAGGGCTTGAGAGCTCTGCAACGGGCTTGTCTGAAACGAAAAAGAAGATGAGTGTAAACGATTTATGTTAGGTATTTAAAGGTGTAGGAAGGGTTTTTAGGGTATTAGGAGATTGTCAAAAGAAAAGTTGTATATCGTCTTGTGTAGTGTCTTGCGTCAGTGCTCTATCAAATAGAGAAAGAGGTCTGTTATGTTTGTTTGTTTCAGTGGTGTAGTTTCCTAGTGTTGTTATTAGTGGGTTATAATGTGTGGGTAGCTTTTTATAAGTGTCATAAACAAGTTTCTTAATGAACTGTTCGATTGTATGTATTTTAAGTTCTTCGTGTAGAATGTCGGATGGAGCTGTGTAAGGAACGTTTGCTACCATTCGTAATACTTTATTTTGAAATGGTTGTAGTCGTGTAATATAGTATTTGGCGGCATAGCCCCATACCGGAGCGGCATAAGTTAATATTGGGCGTATGAGCGTTTTGTATAAAGTGAGTCCCATTTTGAGGTCTAGATGAGAGCCCATGTTCATGAGTGGGTAGAGCCTGCCGAGTTTTGCGTTGGCCTTTCCCCGTGTTTGTAATATATGTTGTTTCCAAGTTAAGCCTTGATCCATTTTGAGACCTAGCCATGTTACCGAGTTCCTCCATGCTATATTTTCGGCAAATATGGAGAGTGGCGGTAACTGGAGTCCTGGATATCTGTGATTGTTGCGTTTTGTGAATATTATTGCTTGTGTCTTTCTTGCGTTAACTTTTATGCGCCATTTTGTGAGTCATTCCTCAAGATTACTGAGGGCGCTCTGTAGTCTTCTGTGTATAAAACAGTTTTCCCCGATTGTGTCATTATGGCCGTATCATCTGCGTAGATGTATAAGTTCGTGTTTTCGGTTTTCGGAATGTCATTTATGAATATGTTGAATAGGGTCGGCCCGAGTAAGCTGCCTTGAGGTACTCCTGCTTTGATTGGGCGTTGGCTAGAGAGGTGATATTTACTTTCGATTGAAATTTGCGATTATGTAGATAGTTAGCTATTAGTTTTATCGATGTGTCGTGTATATTAAGAGTTTTGAGTTTCTTTAGTACTCTGTCAAAAGCTCGTTCGTCGTCGAGCAAGAGTGTGTCTGTCGATTTGTTAGTATTGAAGCCATGCGTTATACTTTCTGTAGCTCTGATTAGTTGAAGTGTAGTAGAATGTTTGGCTCGGAAACCAAACTGTTCCGGGACTAAAATTTTTGCTTAATTAGTTGGGTATTGAGTCGTTTTAGAATTACTTTTTCTAATAGCTTTCCTAAAGTACTGAGTGGACTAATTGGTCTGTAGTTAAGCGGGTTTGACAGGTTTTTACCCTTCTTGGGAAAGTGTGCCACTATGGCTAGTTTCCACCTGTCTGGGTAGTACCCGCTAGCCAGAACGAAATTGAAAACTATTGCATTCTCCGGTAAATGCCTAAGGGCAATTGTAGGAACGCTGTCCGGCCCTGGAGCCTTTCTCTTTGGTAGATGTCTAATCAGCCACTTAATTTCGCTGGGGTTTGTTTTACGCAGTAAGTTGTGCGTTTGCATATCCTTATAGTTTTCTGTTTCCGTTTCAGCCGTGAATTGTGGGCAAGACGGAATGGGATTTGGTACTAATGTTTGCTGTAAGGCATCCGCTAATGTGTCAGCTTTTTGTTGATCTGTTGAAGCAATTGTTTGGTTAAAGTGTAATAGGGGGATTTGAGTTTTATCTCTCGTGAGACAACGTGCTATTCTCCATACTGAATCTCGTTCATAATTGAGATTTTCGAGTGTGTTTTGCCACTGTTGGGAAATGAGGTTTTTTGTTCTTTCTCCAACTAGAGCATTTAGGTATCGGAGATATTCTTGGTCAGCTAGGTGACGTGATTTCTACCATCTTCGCCTGACTCGATTTCTTTCAGCAGCTAGCATTTTAATATCTTGTTGTAGCTGAAATTGTGTGTTTCTGGGCTTGTTTAATGGTACCGCTACGTTTGTTGCGGTCTTTATGGCTTGTTCAAGTTGCGTTATTACCGTGTTCACATTTTCAATTGTGTTTGGTTCTAACGTGGGAAGATTTTCATCTACTGTATTTGTGAAAGTGTCCCAGTCAGCTTTGTTGTAGTTGAGTCGCTGTACTGGTGGTTGTTGGGCTGCAGCGCCCTCTAGCGTGATTAAAACTGGTAGATGATCGGAGGATAATTCATTCTTTACTTGAATGTTTACTCTGCATGTTAGGTTGTGTGTTAGTGCAATGTCTAGTATGTCAGAGGTTTGGTTTCTCATGTATGGGATGTAAGTGTGATCCGCAGGAGCATGTATTATGTAATCTGAGTTGTTTTCTAAATTGAGCAAGTCCCTTCCTTCGGTGTTGGTTTGCTTGCAATCCCAAATTTGGTGTTTTGCATTAAGGTCACCTGCAATTATTGCTCTGTTATTTAGCTGCATCAGCGCTTTTATGTCCGCAATATTTAAGGCACCTGGTGGGGCATATACCTCCGCTACTAGAACTTTATTATTGTCTAACGAAATGAATATGCTAGTAGCTTCGAGACTTATAAATTGAGGTTGAGGAGCTAAATAATGTGTAATATTATGTTTTATCGCAATTGCAGTACCGCCCCCACGTCTGTTTCTATCGTTGCGTATTGTGTATCCCGGTATGTTTAGTCTATCTTTATCATTAAGGTGTGCTTTTGTAATTAATGCTATGTGTGTATTGTTCTGAGAAAGGAAGTCTTTTAATTCGGTCTTACGTCTGGCGTAGTCTGTGGGTATTCCATGTCATGATTTTTAGGATAGGTGTAGGGTTCATAGGAAACCAGGAGAGAGCAGGATTTGGAAGAAGTCTCGATACGTAGCGAGGGTGCTTTGAACCTCCGATTCATTCGAAGCAATCAGCTTTTCAAGGATATCCATGCACGTTTCCTGAAGGTCCTTGTCGTGCCATCCCTTCCTGATGACCTCCTTGTACCTCGATGTTAAAGAGCCTTAACACCTAATGCTCTACCTGCAGTTTTCCAAGGCTTGTTTTCTAGCAGGTCCGTACTCAAACTCAAAACATTTGCCGTATAACTGCCATAAATAGTTTTCTACGAAGTCATCTTAAATACCAGGCCATAATATCAGTGGAGGTACGACATAGGGAGGACTACGAAAAGGCTCTACGTATACGCCAACTTCAGCACATGACGCTACGCATAGAGACGTACAAATGACCCATGGTACCAAAGCAATGCAACAGCTTCCAGCAACTCACCCACCATGAGCGCCAATGCCAGGCAATGTCGGAGACCTGCGCTAGATGCGCGGGACGGCACTCCTTCCGTGCCTGCACTGTGGCTGATTCCGAACGCCGCTGCGCGCTCTGCCACAATGCAGGCCACGGGTCCAGGTGGCGCAGCTGCCAGGAGTATCGGAGAGCTCTGGAACTTAGGCTAAACCGGTTCCACGCCAACTGAAACACATATCACAGGGCAGGACCACAACACATCGCCCATACAAACACAAGACCCACACACCGGCGCCTTGCGCCAACTCCGCGCAACCCCCCAATAGCAAGGGCCAGCACCTCTCCCTACACTGGCGCTGCGGCGTGGCACCAGGTTGGGCCTAGAGGAAGAATACTCTCACAACCCGAGGGCGATGCACTTGCAACTTATGCAAGTGAAGCGCCACTACTAAAAAAGTTCCAAACTCTAGGGAGCCCACACCCTAATAGGTCAATCAAAAACCGCAGGCAACAAATAGTTGAAACACTGAAACTGCTCAACAGCCAGTTGAAAAGTCAGCAATAATTGCCCAAGTCATTCGCGCTGGTGAATGCGACTTGCCAAAACTCCTGGCAATTCACCACGAATATTTTCGAACCATAGCTGCTCTTATAAACGACCACCAATGCTGAACAAAGGACAACGATTTTTACCTGGAATGCTAATGGGATCCGAACACGTAGAGGAGAACTCAAACAGCTCCTCTACGAATACAATTACCCAAATATTTGCACTTTCTGAAACACATCTTGACACAAACGACCGTCTACACTTCCCAGGTTTTAAAACTTACCGTTCCGATAGGAACCGCCGGGGAGGGGGCGTTGCCATAGTAATAGCCAATCATATTCCCCAACACCAGACGTATATTCCCCACTCCAAAGACTCGAAGCCGTAGCAATTACCTTCAAAATAGCAAATAGAGAAGTAACTTTAGTATCCACCTAAAACCCACCGGACGACATCTCAATACATGACATCGACACCCTCCTTAACTTAAACGACACAGTAGTGATACTAGGGGACCTCAACGCCAAACACGGTAATTAGAACTGCGCCCGCCCAAACCATGCCGGCCACAGACTAGCCGCCCATGAAGCCATCTCAAATTATATTGTCCACGCCACCACTGAGCCAACGTATATCCCATGGCAAGCTAATAACTCGCCAGATATACTTGACATAGCACTCTCGCGAAACTTAACCAATCAGCTGTCCATCTTTGTCCTCAATGCCCTCTCATCAGCCCATCTGCCGATTATAGTAACCATTGATGTCACAGTGCTCCACACCCAGCCTCAGCCACGTTACAACTTCAACAAAACAAACTGGGACGATTTCCAGAATTACATCAATCTAAACCTAATTGAATTCCCTATAACGTCTCCTGTGGAACTAGACCAAGCAGTCACACACGTTGAAACCACAATCTCATATGCAATCTCGTCCTCCACTCCCTTTGTTGCTCCAAACCCGGGACCAAGACACTTCCCCACGGACACCAAACTACTCACAGCTGAAAGAAATAGAGTCAGACGCCTCTGGCAAACTACCAGACACCCACAATACCAAATCAGGCTCCAACAACTAAACGCGGAACTTCGCTCACGCATTGCGCAGCATATCACCGATCAATGGAACAATAAACTCGCGGACCTTAACACCGAACGTGGCGACATCTGGCATATAACACGCAACCTAACCAAAAAAAAAAAACAACAACAACAACAAAAAAAACGCACTGATATTCCTCCTCTGCACCACAACAACAACATAGCGGAGAAAGATCTCCAAAAGGCAGAGGCATTCACCGACACCCTCGAACAAACCTTCACAGCAAATCAAGAACCCTCATCCGCCCCATTCATTCAAGAAACACAACTAATCACGGCCGACATCCGAAACTTACCTGGCCACAACTGACTGCGCAAAACATGCCACTCCGAAATAGCATGGATCATCCAACACCTACCACTTAGGAAAGCCCCGGGACCGGACAAAATCCCTAACACAGTCTTAAAACATCTCCCTTTGAAACTACTGAAATACCTGGCCACCATGTATAACTACTCTCTTGAAAATGGGATGTATCCCTCCACTTGGAAAACCGTCCACGTACTTCACTTTCCAAAACAACACAATCTTCTCCACAACCCACACAACTACAGACCCATCAGCTTACTCAACACTCTTAGCAAAATCCTTGAAAAGATAATACTTAAACGTCTGAATACACACATCAAACGTAATGGCATACTCATTAACGAACAATTTGGCTTTCGCACACAACACTCCTCAACCCTCCAACTGATCAGAGCCACCGAACACATAACCAACGGTTTCAACAGTAACAGATCAACAGGGGCCATTCTACTGGATATAGAGCGCGCCTTCGATAAAGTATGGCACGAAGGCCTACTCCGAAAAATGATAGCACTCAACTTTCCCGACTCAGCCATCAAATTAATTGCAAACTACCTCACTTCCCGCTCCTTCAGGGCAACAGTTAGCAATGCTACCTCTACGCTCCGACCCATCTGTGCCGGTGTCCCCCAGGGGAGCCTCCTAGAACCCCTATTATTCAGCATATACATAAACGACATCCCATACCGAACTCGGTTAAAACCTTCATCTACGCTGACGACACAACCATCATGGCCCAATCCTGGAAACCCCGTCTTATACACCAGCGCATCCAAAACTGTATTACAAACCTAGAGCAATGGCTGACTGACTGGCGCATAAAACCCAACCCCACCAAATGCCAAGCGATCGTGTTCACCAAGCGACTTACCCACAGACGACATAATCTCCCATCACTACAACTTTTTGGAAATAATATTCCTTGGAACACCACCGTAAAATACCTCGGAGTCACAATGGACGTTGGGCTCACGTGGCGCGAACACATTAGACAAATCAGAGGCAAGGCGTACGGGCGCCTCAGAGAACTCTACCCCCTACTAAATCATTTTAGTCTACTGCCTATAGAAACCACCTTGGTCGTCTACAAAACGCTCCTACGACCCCTCATTACCTATGCCTCCACTGCATGGGGCGTTGCCGCCAAAACACATATTCAATCACTCCAAATATTTCAGAACAAGATTTTGCGCCTAATCTGCAAGCTCCCCGGCTGCGCAACTGCACAGAGAACTCCGAATGCACACCATATCTGAAATCATTAAAAAACTGGCCTTCGATCTCTACAAAAAGTCCAATGGCCACCCAAACCCACTCATAGATAGCCTAGGCAACTACGATCCGCTAGCGCACAAGCACAAGCGTCCCTTGTTCCTTTTTCACAGACTGACCGACAACGACATCACGCAGCAGGACGTCCTTGATCACCTTCAAAACTTAATCACGCCCTAGGTAACACCCCCCTTCTCTATCACAATAACCACCACCCTTAGCATTCCAAACTTATTTGCATGCTAGATGATAAGCACAATTTACACACAGACTAACTCCTGTATCCACTAATTGCATGACAACACACCCAGTACCATCACAGCATGCCTTCATTTACCCAGCAACTCCGGTTACCAACACTAACCCCCTAACATCCTCTCACTAACCTAACACACTAACCTCTACATACTAACATCCTACCATACTATTTACCTTCTTAGCGCATGCGCCGCAATTCGCACTCAACCATACCACCGACGCACGAACACACCGCACGATCACTGCATGTCCTACTAACCACCACCACTGCCCTGTCTGACAGTCAGGACATCTAGTCATGGCTGCCACTCAGGATCCAACCCACTTCCCTCGAGCATATTTCATGCGATATTCTTACTCTACATCAATCACCAGAGTGCTTATTGCGGGATCTGTCAAACTAATACGCTAACCTTCATCACCTAACACCGCATCCCTGCATGGTAATACTAACAGCATGGGGAGGCGATGTAGATGCTTGCCGGAGAGTGACGGGCGATCGCCACCGGGGGCGGCGGGTGAGGAGCCGTCCTTTAAAAAAAAGCCATAATATCACGCAAACCAATCAGATGTTAGCTTCATTCCAGCTCTTATAAATACCAGTCTCCGCAAGCTCAATCTATCAGTTCACTCTGAAGACGAGGAAGATGCACTTCTTCGAAACGTCGGTATCAAGCCAAGGTTTTACCTGATTAGAAGCCCGAGAAGATTTTGAATATATTCAATCTCTCTCTCTACATTATCTGTTACTATGTATAGCCTAAATGTAGTGGAGTTTTTGAGTCATATGTTTCTGTTGAAACAAATGCATATTGTGCAGATATCCATTCTTCTTATTTAGGAGCAAACATATTTTTCCACTTAATTCTACAGAATCTTTGTACGTATATTGTATTACAATACCTCATTTTTACTTCATATCTAGGAGAAGAACAGAGAAATACTAATAAGGATACACCATAAATATATGTACATGCTACGCAGTTTTTCCTTCCAGGAAGTTGCAGTATGAAGCTCAATGTTGTCGGTTATCCATAGTCTTGTTTTACGATGCACATTCCAGTTTTTCTAAAGAGACTACCGACTAAATTAATAGCTGTCGACATATGTGCACTGTTACTGCTTAGTGCGATATACGCATAACCGTCTCCGAATTTAGCCAGTATTTAGTGCTATTATATTTCGGGAATTTTTACTTCAATAAAAACAATTTTCTGAGATTCGCAATATGAGCGGCTAGAAGCAGTTAATGAACCATTCTATTATATTATCTGAACTAAATGCTGTTTCCCGATGACGTAAAATCTCCGCATGCAAGGTAAGTTTAAACTTGGATAGCTCCATACTAAAGTTTACGGCTAGTTCCTTCGATGGCTTCTTGTTATCTTACTTATGAGTCCCCTCTTGGTCTTTGATTTTGTTATTACGAATTAATTTTGCTCCGATTAGCCCATTAGTTGTTGGTCGAGCAATTATCTCTTAGCAAGGAGTGATTAGTGAGGAAATCGTTATAGATAGCACTAAGAAGTTCTGGCTTTAGATTTATTTTCCAACTATATAGAGCATTTTAGCAAACCTGAAGTTTCTTTTATAGCCTAACTGAAACTGTGTGCACTATATAAATTTTGCGCCACACTATATACAGCCGTGGACACAAAAAAGAGTCATTCCCAGATTCCATATGTCGATCACAGAGTTTCGCGTATCTTCGTAAAAACTGTGTTCACAATGCACAGGAAAGAAAAGCTCAATGATCTCTGACCAAGTGCGCAACAGTTAATTATGAGTACGGAAAACAGATAATAGAATAACGTCACGGTGAGGTGACGTTATTCTATTATCTGAGGCTTTCTTAACCAAGAGGTTAAGAAAGCCTTTTTTCCACTCGTAAGTTCCTAGGTTCAAATCTCCCGCTGCTTGTCACTTTTTGTGTTTGTCAATTTTATGATTTGAACATAATATTGCATTAATATAACTTAAGCATTTAAAGTTATGGGCCTACCTATGCACGCAAAAATATAACTCAACAAACACTCGTATTAAATAATATGAAAAACATGTGTAAATATACTATTACCTTCTAAAATAAAACACAAAGAAATAAAAACATAATTAATATCGCATGTATGAACCCTCAGCCCATATAAATCTTCGGGGCATACACAAATTAAATGACTGCGGTAACATGGACCAAACACTACAAGATCCTAGACTTCTTAAATTTGTGGCCAGAAGCTATATTTTGTCTTTCGCTCATCTACAGGTAAATTGGAGCGCAGATCCCTTTTAACTTTAGGCAACACATTCTCAATAGAGTTCATATCTGGTGAACAGGGAGGCCAGTCTACCACTCGCATATCCTGCCTCTCTGAAAACTAATTTGAAACCTTTCGAGATGTGTGCACAGGATGCTTATCCTGTTTAAGTTCAACAATTCCATCAGGATGTTCTCATCCTCGCGGAGGGAATCATAATATTATTGAACATTACCGTGTTTAACACGCCGTTCACTGTATCGTCGGGTTGCTACAGTACACCTAGACCACCCTTTGATATCCAGATACACGACCATGGTGGAATTGTGAAGTCGCGCATTTTGCATCGAATCGGGACCCCTTGGGACGATAGACGTGTGGAAGAAAAGTCATCTCGTCTGAAAATATCACATTATTCCAGTCCGGTTGGCATTTTCCTGTTGGATTGGTTTGTGAAGAGTGTGTTGGGAATAAAAGGAAGTTCCTGCTTCCCCGAAAATTATTTGCCCAAAATTGGATTACTAAAAATGTTTAAAAACGTTGGTTTTTTAACAAAACGTTTACTATTTTTTCATACCATACATATTCCATTTTGTTTTTCATCGAGAGAGAGAGCTGTTCGTGATTGAGGCGTTTGTGAACCATTCTGCGCACCATATGCTGTTCGGTAGAATAAACCCATACTCATAATAACTATCACATTATTAACTGTTTCGAATGTCATATACGAAATAAGAATGTCTAAAGTAAAAAATCGCTATGCGTTGATTCATCATTAAAAGAAGGGAAAAACCAATGCTTGCTACATGCGGGAAGCAAACCTGCGACCCTTACTAGAGAGGTAACCCACGTTTTGCCACAGCGCCTCAGTGAGCACACATGGAACTTGGCACGTTTAGCAATGCCGTACAATACAAATTGTATCATGTTTTTTATCGCTATTATTTTAGCTAATATTGATAGTTTGTTGTTTAAAAAACTTAAGATATGTATTTTATTATGATTATTGATCATATGGCTTAGTAATATTAAGATTTGGAACGTGCGACAACTTATTGCTGCCGCTACGCAAATATATCGCAGATGGTGTACACATTATTATTATTATTATTATTATTATTATTATTATTATTATTATTATTATTATTATTATTATTATGATTATTATTATTATTATTATTATTGTTATTATTATTATTATTATTATTATTATTATTATTATTATTATTATTATTATTATTATTTTGTCCACGGCTGTACCTTGTTCAAAGTTTTGTGACTTAGACTGCAAAGTTAACATTTGATATTTCGCGTATCAAAATTTTAAGGCAATCATTTATAACGTATTTTCCTGGGTTATCTGAACAATTGCGTACTATATGGCGGCTGGGAACATTTGTTATATCTGCTGAAACATTAAAAGTAACCTCTGAATGACTTCATTTTGGAGCGTTATATACAATCCTGTTTCTATGGCAATCACTGTATATGTATTTCACATCCGTTTTAGGTGTTAAACCCACGTCAAACTTTCCAATTTCTAAAAATTCCACAACAAACAATCGCGTTCCGCCATCTTTTTAACTCAAAGGTCTTTCCATTGTATCACCCATGCGTGTTTATTTTTCGAAAAACTGTGCATCAATTTCTCTTGCTTAAAGCTTCAGCATTGGCATTATTTCAAACAGAAGCTTACAACTAATATTTCTAACATTAAATATACCTTTAGATTTTACTATATCTTTGATTTTGACTACTCATAACCTGAAATTATGATTAACATTTATTGCGTTTGTCTATTGCGATAGGTTATTAATTATCTGTGTATCAATATTAGAGTCCCAATGCTACTTCAGATTTGTGGACTCTGTAAACACCTATTAGTTCACAAAAGTACACGCAGTTCCTTTTCAGGCAGTAAGTATGTTTGGTAAATTGATGGGCCAATAATTACAGCCATGTGAAACTGAGGTATTTGGATATACTGCATGTGGTATTGAATATCTACTAATTCAACAATTATAAAGCCATTGATTGTGTAAAGAAAAGTTTGCGATTGAATCGGTCCTTCGTTCTCTCACTGTGAGTCACTTGAATGCAGGTCAGCGGTTGTACCAAACACAGAAGCTGGCCGTTATGAACCATTTATTTATCGTTTGTGGTTTAGCTACTTATTTTGGACTGAATCTGTTAAAGTGCTTTCCCAGTATGTATATTTTAGCTTAATTTCAAAATGTATATATTAGCACCGCGACGGCATTTAATGTTATCCCATCTAATCCAACTGTAGGAATGCTATGAACTCCCCTCTCTTAAAGCACACTGGATATAGCTCCATAATATAAAATATGCTGTCGCTCTGTAATCCCATCCTGAGTTACCTTCGGTCAGAAAATGTGATTATTTTGTCTAATTGTTAATGTGCATGAGAACAGTGAACTATTAATTGGAAAATTGTTACCATCCATTTAAATCCTATAGGTAGTCTATTTTATAATGTCCTGTCTGTAATACAAGTCTGAATTTGAGAAAGAAGTTCTCCCTTCATTTCTTCCAAAATTGTGCAAATTGTGCTTTTTAATGAGTTGTTGATCTTGCGTAGGTGTTATCGGTGCTCGGTCTTAACCCACCAAAGCAGAAGACTAAATCCTTATCTTCTTTAGTGGCTGTATTCTCTAGCAATGTGAATTGCACCTTATGATCTTTGTTGGTATACGTTACACTGACATTTAGCCTCCATGAATATGTCACTGATCATTTTATACGTGCCTGAGGTGCTATTAGTAAATTTGGAATGCGGTTTGAGGATTATGTGCTCCTGACTTTTGAGATGATTTCTGTTGCCTTTACAGATGTCCATTAACTAATACATATTGGTTTCTAAGAAATTTATTTCTAATTGGCAGTATTCTACATTTTTATTGCATTCACATAGCAATTAAGTTTTGGGGGTTACATTCCCATCGCATCTACATTACGCGTACATTTGTTTCTCTTCTATAGAGATATGGGACTGTTTTTTTACGGAGAGAGGTTTCTGGTTTCTCTGAAATGCATCAAAAGGAATGGACTAAACTGTTTCTATGATTTAAAATAAGTTGTTGTCCATTTAAAAAATATATACATGTTTCCCCATGAGTTGGCCTCCATATGTAAACCTAGTTAATAGATGCTGTACTTTCTTGTCCGTGTGTTAAATAAATCAAATTCTTTCTCCCTCAGAATGGGACTCCACATACGGATAACAAAGGCCATCTTTGAGACATTACTTATGTGGTGCTAAAACATAAAAAGCAAATGGAGTCTGGTCTATACATTGAAATGAATGCTTAATTTAAGGATATCTTTTCGCAACAGATGATACGCCTCTCTTACCACCCAAACTTAGTGAAGGATTGGTACAAATGTTTATAATTTATTTTATAACATATCAATCACAATCGTTTTTCTTTCCCTCCCGTTATGCGAGTGGTCTGTTGTGCAAGTGAGTGTGTTTGCGTGCGTGCTCTTGCATGTGCCGATATATTACATGTAAATTTGTTTGTTTAAATGTTTTATTTTACCAAAGAAAATATTGTCTATCCCAAGCTCTAGATATACAGGTGTATTTTTTCTTCCCCATTCACCCACACATACAAAAAATAGCACATGCTGTGGTCTTGATGTTATATATGAAACATTAATTTCCCATTCTTACATTATGTCAGAGCAACATATATGACTTTCATAGGACTGTCTCACTGTTTAAATATATTAGCTGTTGGGAAATGTCTTGTTTTAGGGTATTATCTAATTTCATATTGTGGTTACTTAGTTCCGGATATTGTCATAAGAAATGTTATTTTTAACACAAAACAAATGGCTCAAGGAATAGAACGTAACATTATAATGACAGAAAGAGTATCGCTTACCTCTGAGATGCAATGGAATTGTTTTGTGAAGGACAGGTATGGCTCCTTGTGTTGCGCACATATGTGGGAAGGAGTAGGTACACATACACTTGTAATGCATGTATAAGTGCACTTTATTTTCAGCTCTCAACTTTTGTACGTTAAGTATATACACGACTTTTCTTTTTTTCAAACAGCATATATCAATTACTTAAAGTATACATAACAGGCTGGATTTAATCTATTTGAATATGATTTTCTGACATTCATGTGCATCTCCTTACGTAATAATTGTTTTAACTTCCTGCCCCTGTCTGCAATCAGTTTATCTATCTTGAAGTTAGACGGAAGTTACAATAGCTTTGAACCCTTAGATTTCCATAAACACCACTTTTGCTACCAAATATACTCTCGCAAAATAACTTAAGTCACTTTGAAACTCTCAACTTTTATACGTTACAGACGCAAACACTGAACAGTCAAACACTGAAGATACACAACTCCGTTTTAATGTGTTTAAAAAACCTTGGCTGTTGTGTGTCCTGACGTACCCTTGGCTATAGTCTCTTAGATTCCCCCTATGTTGAACCATTTTTTTATCTTGAAGCCAGACTGGATTTAAACGTTAAACCTAATAACAATCTCCCCAAATATAACCTGAGATTACACCAAAACAAACCATTGCATTAAACAAGCGATATCATTACTTCCAGTCATTACTGAAACGCATTCTTGACAAATGTTGAACACGAATGTGAATCCTTGCTGTCAATCCATTAACATCCAAAAATGCATGTAATACTCTAATGTGGGCATACCCTTGATCTTAATACACTTCAGACATCATGTCTGGTATAATACTGCTTCAAGCAATCACAGATAGAATGGGAGAAGAGGGAGTGGCCACTGCGGGAAAGTAAATGGAAACCAGGAAAACTCAAATTACCGTACACGTTTTTAGGAACCTCAGACTTATTTTTTTTTAGCTAAAACTAACACATATCTCACAGTACAGCCCAACAATTACACGTCACCGACAGGGGAACATTGGTATCGTACACAAGAAAGGGAGAGATTGAAGGGAGTCAGAAAAATATCAACGGATCGCTTGTAGCTTTCGGAAATTCAGCCCACGGTATTGTATTTGAGCTAAAATCAACATTTTCGTACTACTACTTATGAACAGATATCAACCTTTAGTTTGACTCAAAATACGCATGTTCAGTTTTCTCTCTCTCTCTTTCTCTCTCTCTCTTGTAAACTAGCGGGATATGTTTCGGATAATATAGAGTATATAAGTGCAGCGAAATTGCTAAAACGTTTTGTAATTTATAGCATTTAGTAGTAAGTAAGCGCTTAGTGTATCTTCATAAAATGATGGTGTTTAGAGGTTTTGAAATAATGCGGGTAATCTCGTACATAAAGCTCGTAGGTCGATAAAGGGAATTTTCTTTGCCCAAAAACCAAGATCCTTTTTTATGCGTTATTTGGTTCATTTAATGTAATTTTACGTTCGGTTATATTCAGCTTTGATTTACCTCCATCGCTATTATTATTATTATTATTATTATTGTTGTTGTTATTATTATTATTATTATTATTATTATCAACATTATAATCATAATATAATTTCTTGGTGCTCATCACTCCCACCACCGTACTACCCATCCGATTTGTTTATACAACAAGAGTAATTAAACATGCAAAGTAAATTCCGTATATTTATGTCGACAGGCGCCTCCGTGGCCGATTGGTTAGACCATTCGCATCTCATCTAGGCACCCGCATGTGAGTTTTGTGATGGACGAAGCGGCTTCTGGACGAGTTTTCTCCGGGTCCTGCGGTTTCCCCCCACCACTTACTCCACCAATTGCGCCATCATCCCCTTTCCTGTAATCTATTTGCTTGCATTGCATATCACCCACTTCCTTATGTTCAGCCTGGCTACGGGCTGACTCGTTGCAGGATCTTCATTCTATGGCTTCGTGCCGTTGGCTTCCCGACGGGCTTCTGACCCCTAGACATCCGCATGTAGGTCATAGGGGGTGTCAGTCCTAAATATGGGGAGGGTAAGCGGAGTACTAAAAACATTTATGTGGAGATTCATCTGGAAATTGGGTGATGTGATATGAAATCAAAACACTTACACATAGGAACAATTCTATATACTGCTATTTCCAGTAAGTAATGAATGAAGTGACAGGTAACAGGCAAGCTAGTTCTTAAATCCTGTTTTCACAGGAGTCTCTAGCACATCAAGATAGTCCTTCTCTTGAACTTGAAGCCACAAATCTGACTACGTGAAATATTTTTAAAACCGCATATTGCCTTATTTTGCACGGTATATTGACTTAGGTTTAAACGAGGGTCTTTGTTTTCTACAATTATCGTTTATTTTCGCTTTGTTCTTTACTGAAATTGAGTGTAGAGACGCACTTCTGATAAACGCTGCTTGTCATTGTTTCAAATGCGACTAGAAGAAAAAAAAAAAAAAAACAAACAAAAAAAAAAACAGGCTCGTTCTTTCCAGGATGCTGGAAATTGAGTATAGTGCAGTACAGTGAATATACAAATATACCCAATAAAACATATTCATTTATATAAATAAATGACGTTTGTTCCTTGCCATATTGTTACTTCATTACGTAGACTCTATTGAAGATATAAACACTACTTTTAGAGGTGTGATAATAATTTGGACCTTAAGCAGTTAGAACGAACAACGTCATATGCACGTGGAAAGTGACATGGCATCATAGCCAAAACAATTCTTGGAAACCATATAATATATAAATAATCTGATATTATATTAATAAACATTGACTGATATTTTAATACTGTTACCGATAGTGCCAATTGTGTTGAACAGAATACTGTGTACTCATTTATTCAACATATGATGACCAGCCACTAATTAAATATCTTATGTTTTCTATATAAAGCTCCTGTGAGTAGTTATTGGCGAAAAATGTTCATACGCTAACGCTTGATAAGTGTCAGATACAAAAACCAATTACTTACAGGCGATGCATAACTTCTTAAAGTAACAAGGGAAGGTACCCATAGTAGTTTATTTTTGTTTCAGAACATATGACAAAACCTTTGGGGCAATTTGACGTGCTATGTATCATTGTAAGGGGGAGGAGGGGAGAGGCGTATGGAGCGCAACGGAAGGAGGCGACGCAGAACCAGTCTGCTAGCTATGTATTAGAGGTGAATAGCATAGGCTGTTACAAAATGAAACCAGATGTAGTCGTGAAGTTGTTAGTGGAAGTCTTCGGTATTTCGGAGGAAAAGCCAACTAAGGTAGTTCGCATAGTTTTCGAACAGATTACAAAAGTGACATGATGAAGACATTGCTGTTGGTGAGTACAGAACTCTTATAGTGGATGAAGAAGATGATATTGAAAATAATTTTGGGGATAATCCAGTGATACAGCTAGAAAGTGATAACGAACTGACTTCACAAGAAAGCAATCCAGCATAATGTGTCATTGTCAGTGACGAGAGCAGCGGTTCCCCTTATTATTCATCACCACCAAACAAGAGTGTTACAAGAACAATATCTCCTGAAGGTTACTTGGCTGATGCTTACAAAATCTGAACGAAGCATCTAAAAGGAAATTATCCTCCATAATAATAAACTGCTGGACAAGCCCTAGACATGTTCCCTAGAGTATAATCCACAACGGTAATGACATAAAAAGACAAATGAAAAACAAGACAGTTTTGCAAAACTTCGAAAAGACGCTCAAACGACCTAGCAGAAACAGGAAAATGCTACAAGAAATTACTAATAACGAGGTATGTGATCGGTTCCCAGAAATGCGAAAAAAACATGGATTTATACACAATCAACGCTACAAATTTGAGCGATGTCTTTTAAAGCACAAATTGATCCGAAAAACACCTTAACATTCCAAAATTCCAAAGCGTGGCTGCAGCGGTTTAAGAGAAACAATAAGATTTGTTTGTCGCATGATCACACATAAAGCTAGCAGCAGATTTGTTGCTGATGCCACTGACATAGAAAAGAAAGCTGATGAGTTTGTTGCGGAACTAAGGCGTTCCATTGAAGAGAATAATTTTACACCAGAGCAGATAATTAACACAAATCAGTCAAGATTTGCTAAAGTTACACTCTGGGGGAACTGTTGCCGTCCGGGGAGCAAAGACGATTTGTGGTACTGTGGGTTCTGATGTACCAACCACTCATTCATACATGATAATACCTGGTATTGTAATGAATGGTACCCTTCTTCCAAACATGTATATTCTTGTGTCGGAAGTCAGTGGGAAATTTCCAGCAAGCATGTCACTTGAATTGCCTAATGTGAAAGCATATGCTACCAAATCACCAAATATGACAAAAATGGATTTGAAAGTGTTTCTGGAGCATGTGTTTGGCCGGATTTGCACAAAAGAGGTTGAATTCTTCTTTTAGTTGTTTAATGAACAGCAAATAAGGATGATGCTCTATGTAATGAGACAGACAAAGGATGTGAATTTCACAAAAAGTTGATCCCTGCAAAACATACTGGATTGCCACAACCAGCTGCCGTTTTCTTTTTCCGTCCATTCAAAGGTATGGTAAGGTTCATCACAGATACGATAGTCTTATCGTTCACAGTTAAACTGTAAACTGACTCGAGTGTTTTTCAGGGGGTTTCCCGGATCACTAGGCAAATGCTTTGGAGGTTTCCTCATTCCCCGAACTTCCCGTCCCTTCATTTTATCTCTATTTTATCCAACTGGTTTCTTTCAGGGTTGCATATGTCGAACAGGACTGCGGTGGTTGCGCCCTTTTTGGGTGGTGACTGCGCTTTGGAGATACAGCTCTCGGCAGTGGGATGGCATTGGAAGTCGTCTGTAGACCCAGGAAGCTAGGTCAGACCTGAGGCGCGGGCTTCTATGGCTCCGCAAGTCGAGATGAAGAATTGCTTGGAAACTGTTTATGGCCCTCTACGGTATCTCCCTCCCCGCCGTCCCATTTCGGCCGCCCGTAGTAATTACTCCCATCTCATCCTATCCTCCTGGAGCTTGACGTACAATTAGTCAATGGACAGTGCGTAATCGTCTTCGGAATGTCTCTCTCACTCATCTCTCTCTACCTTTCTCTCTCTCTGCCTCTCTTTCACACGCACACACACACACACACACTACTAAATATAATCAGCTTTGTTATTTTTAGATTTGTAGTGTGATGAATGATGATTGTATTTCAGTTGTACATTCATTAATTATCTACAACAAATACAGAATAAATGTCTTGATAGTTAATGTGCAAAATTGAATAACAGGTCACATCATATAACTGTGTACATATACACTTTTTCTTTCAGGAAAAGGCGTATGAGCCACGATGAGGGCTGGACCAAGCAGAATAGTGTTGTGGAGATTTGTCAGCTGTATGTTAACCTTTATGGTAAGACTCTTCTTTATAAACATTACGATACTATTTCAAGTAATTATTCCCCAGAATACAGAATTAATTCTAGAGCTCTGGTAAACATCTTCTGATTACATCTAAAACAATCCATAGTTTCAATAGCTTTATATCATAAAGATGACTAGTTAAATCAAGGCATCCGGAGTGTTTAGTATTATTTTTGGTAACCTCAAACATTTTCAGTGCACCTAACCGAAAGGTTTTCACTTTTGTTTCCACTATAAAACGCATATTATACTCCAGCTGTGTTATGTTATCCAAAGTTTTTGAACACCTTTTGGACTTAGCGTACATATTCATGTTGGAATGAAAAATCTATATTTTTCGTCCAATTTTTTGGTGTTGTTCGGTAAGGTAAATTAAAAGGCTTTACATTGCTAAAATTGAAAGTACTTTTGAAAACCTTTAATGGATTTAAGTTGAATTATTTACTTACGTTTATACCACATACGTTATAGCATCTATAAATATATAGATGTCTCAGGGCTTCAAGACACCTATTTGTTTATATGAATATATAAAATATATGAATCTTAAATATTATAAGTAAACTAGCTGTTTAAAAGGTTGTGAATTTTTAAATTCAAAATAAGTATCTTACCAATTCGATTTTAAGGTAAAGTGACCACAGAATTATTCTAATTTAGATTAAGTCTATAGATGTTGGTTCACATTATTTGCTTCCTAGTAAGCTTCAAAATTATAATGATACATGAATGAGATCTGCAGCTTAATTTTATGGGTACTAATTTGTTATTTAAGTTGCTAGAAGTGTTGAAAAGTTTAGTTCGGAGAAATAGTGACATACAATTTCAAAGTGTGCTCAGAGTAGCAGTACAGGGTGATACAAAATCATATTTTAGATTCACTTCTGTACGAAATGTCAATTAACTGTACATTTTTAAGAGTATAATGTGGATACTATTACTATATGACACCAAAATAAAAAGCTTGGAAGTGTTGAAAATAAGACACAATTTCAACGTGTAAATATAACGTAACAAGGTTCATGAAATTTAGCTTGGTGTTACATTTTGTGTGCTTCTTACTTATTGAGATTTTATGAATATTCTGAGGTCATTCACCTAGGTAGGCGTACCGAAAATGTACCCGAATCGCCCGATTGATATTATTACGTTACCTAGTCGCAAAAACTACAAAAATCTTATGTGTTTCATTCACATGACTATCTCTGCCTGTTATGTAAACAAACTTTCTTACAAAGAATATCTTGTATCTACTTCATGCTTATCGATATAAACCTTAGCAGAAGTTGTCTTATTACTTATTTCCTTGTAAGTAGAAAGGAATTAAGGGAGTACACTAGGCTTAAGCGATAGTCAGATCTTTTGAAATCTGTCGCTAAGCGATGAGTTTGAAATTCGGTTTTCTTTGTATGTCCAAGAATAACACAAGAGATATGAAACCATGACGACTTCTCATTTGAGAAAAGTTTAAGTATTTTAAAACCAAAATCAATTAAAAGGAATATCTCGGAAATGGTTAACTACAAAAAAAATATAAATGACAAATTATCTGTGCTATCGAGGTTTACAGTTCAAAATTTGCCTATCCCTTACAGTTTTACGATTATACAATAGGGTGTCCCCAAAAATTCCAGATACCCATTTCATTTACCATGTAAACACATTTAATATAACGAATTTGAATCAAAATCGTTATAAACAGTTTTAGAAAATCGAAAGTTTCGAAAAATGTACCATGTAAAGGGTAGTTTGGGATGGTAGGATTTTTCTGAAAATCGTCGTGTCGCATCCTTAGAAGATACTAAACTAAATACCAAGCTTGATTACTTAACCAAATAATATACTAAGTTATATATGAGTTATACTGTTCCTAGGTACGCAGATACATTCACAGGAGCTTTGTCTAAAACGTTTTTATTCGGGTGTCCGCAAAGTTGTATTTTCGGTGAAATCTCGGACTCCAGTTTTTGGGTTGAATACAATGTCCTCTCTACCAGCTATGTATAATGCATCTACAGACGTTGTAGAGGAGGTAGAAATGGAAGTAAAGGGAACTGCTGTTCTATGGAGAAGCAGCAGTAGGGACTCTAAAGGTTCTTCAGCTCCTTTCTCTGCCATTGAAATAAGTACAGGTTCTCACTACTGAACAAGTGGAATTCTATGTAACATATTGTATATTATGTTCTATAATATGTTTCTTGTCTCTTATTTAGTTTACCGTGCAATAAGTGAATCGAACCAAGTGACTTCACACACACTAGAAAACAAAGAAACTTCTACTTCATCTTGGCGTTCAATATTCAGCTTCCCATCTGCACTTTTTTTTTTTTTTTTTTTTTACCATTTATTGATTTACTTGTTCCATTACGTAGTATAATATTACATGTTTGGTTTGCTCTTTCAATCTATTAATTTAATAAAATATTTTGATCTTTAAATGTTAATTATTAATCAATTTTCGCAATATGTCATTAATCTTTCTTAAATCAATAGCATTTACAAAAGAAATATATTCTTTAAAATATGTTTTTAAAATTTGTATTTTAGATTGCGGACATTTTCCTTTTCTTTGAAGTGTTTTTCTTTTGCATTTCTTCTTTCCTCCTTAAAATTGCTATAGTAATATAATACGTGGTCTGGTGTTTGTTTACCTTTCTTGCATGGGCAGTTTAGATTTTCTGTTATATGAAATCTGTAATAATATGATTTTAGCCTTCCATGTCCTGCCAGCATTGTTGTACATAGGATTTGCAGTTGAATTAAACCTTTATTTCATTATTTATGAAACGATAGAGGAAAAATTGTCTTCTGGCCATTGATTGTTTTTTGCCATTGTCTTTCCCAGTTTTGTAAACTTTCTAATCCTAATTTGTCCCTAATCTTGCTCTTTGGAATCTTATTATAACAATATTCTTCTTCATTTACGACTGATTTCTTAGCCAGTAGGTCAGTGATTTCATTGCCTTGTATCCCTGTGTGATCTTGAACCCATCCTATTTCTATCTTGCAGTTTTGTTTTTATAATTCTCTTAAGTGTGCTCTAATTGCTTCAATTAGGTCATTCACTGAGTGCTAATAGGATTCATATCCATTTCAGCAGAACTAGCATTCTTTTTGTACTTTGGAATGTTTAATCGACACAAGCAATACGCGTAAAAATGCATAAAAATACCCGAAATTCTCTGAATAAGCGACGAAATCCAAAAATTTCGGTATTTAAAATAAAAATAAAAAAGTGGCCAAAGTCATAAAAGCATGTTATTCAAGGACAAACAATGCATCCTAGAGCACAAAGAAGTTGGTAGGGGGGAGGAGTCCACACTGATTTCAGATGACGGCCGGGTAAGAAGAAGCATTACAAAAAATTTAGTCGTTAGCAGCGAAAGCGTGGGAGGTTGGGCGGATGGGTGGGTGGATAGAAATACCAGGTGGGCCAACTACCCCGTATTTGACGTGTGCAGATATTACTTGATTTGCAGAACTCAACGGGGCTATTTCAAGTTAAAAGCTGCCAGTGGAGGATTGGGTGAGAGCCACCTTCGTTTTACCCCTCACAATGAGCGTGACCCGCTCCCAGACACTGCTAATAGCAATGCGTGTAAAGCGAAGGCCACTCTCGCCAGTACTCTTCTGGGGTTTTAACTTCAAACAGGCACTTGGAGCTCTGTAACTCTTTTAACGCACCAAAGGATACCAGTACACGTTGGCCCACTTGGTAGACAGAGCATTGTGTTCACAAACTGAAATAATCAGCACGCTCACTGCATGTCCTCGCAGAAGTAGAAAACTGATCTTCGCTGAAGACTTCGCCAGGGATTAAGATTCATATACAAACTTGTGTAGTCTGCACGCTGAATATTTCAACAGATTTGGATGTAATAATACGCACCATCACTTTCAAACAGCACCTTTACTAAAATGTCTAGACAATGTAAAATTATAGCCATTCCTAAAAAACTGCCGTATTATTTATTATATTTGTGTTCCGCTAGTGCTCCAACAATAAATGCTATTGTTTCTGAGTTATCCCAAATAGATGCGTTTACCTTCAATATGATGGCACATGAGTCAATATGGAGAAAACGAAGTTTCCAGGTCTCTTTTTTATTTCTTTATTGGTTCTTTCTTTTGGTTTCTTCCCCCCCCCCCTTTTCTTTCGTTTTATTGGCAATTAAAACCGTCTGTGAATGACTGGAAAGACAGGTACCCTGCCATTTTTCTTTTAATTTTAGTAGATTTGTTTTTATAATATATAATGTGCTAATTATACATATCTCTCTATGCATATATACACTGAGGATTTAATGATAAGTCGTATTTAATATTTTGGTTCTATATTACATAGTGGCAATGTTGACGATGACTTTCTGATCCCAAGATCGCGGGCAATAGCCCAAGTCCGTAGATTTAAAGGTATGCGTAAGAACAGTGGGACATCTGATATGATCCTGACAATTGACAGCGTCGTTAACAAACACATATGCAATTAATTTGGCAATATAAGGGAGAATTGTTATATAGTTATAATTATCAACTTTTAATACGCCTAGAGCCCTTTATCAAAGAATGTATAGTTGTGAAGGGAAACAGTGGTTCCGATATTATAATTTTATTCACGACCCAAATACAACATATCTTTATTTATACTTCCTCCCACATCTAGGTCTTCTGAGAGAATGTGTCTAATAAATACGAGTAAAATAAAGGTCAAAACTTCGTCTTGTCAGATGTACAAATGTATACTTAATGTAAGATTTGTGAAATACTGCATTACACTTCGATATGTAGGGACACTGTTGAATAATGTTGCCTCTGAGTTCCTTAACACCACTTGACTAATTTATTCAAAGCTATACAAAAACATATCATAACAACATTTCTACTCTCTCAGTTCCCCTCTGAAACTACCTCCAAATAATTTCCAAGGTAACAAATACCGGTATCTCCGATCTTTTACTCTGAAGCTGAGGGTACATGAAATAAGAATTTGGAGAAAAACTATATTACAAAAAAAGATTTCTTTTTCAATCTATCTCTCTCTCCCTCTCCCCCCCTCTCTTTCCATTATACAAAAATTACCATGGAATTTTAACTTTAAAGCAATATGTAAATAAAGGTTTTACTAGAATTAATAAATATGTATAGTATTTATCACAAGGTATGCCGCTGCAAGCTAGGAGGCACCAATCTCCTTTTAACAGGTAGCTGTCTGCCTAGTAACTCATTGGCTCTGTGTACGCAACATATTTGTAGTTAATTTGTTACATTATATAGATATTATTATTATTATTATGATTATTATTATTAAAACAACACTAAGGATAACTGCGAGGTAGTTTATTTTGACATTTTACTGTAGACACAATATAGTAAAAGAGAAATGATGCCCTGGTACCCCAAGAAAAAAGAACATACAGACAAAATAAATGTATGACGCAGTTGTGAAATTAAATTTTAATTTCACTTTTGATTTGTTGTAATGGAAATTAAAGCAAACAATCTAAAACACAGATTGATTTTGTTATTTTGATTTTAGGATTCTTTTTCCATGTTTATCATTTGGATGCAGGGAGGAAAGGAAGAACGGATGGATGGACGGACGGACAGATGATTAATATCTGGAGGTGCTATTTGAGTTGGCCCCGCCAAATTAAAACAAACAAAATATTGGTTTTAAGTGATCCTTGCTTAATTTTCCCAAATCAATAGTAGCAATGAATATGATTTCCTTTCTTTTGTGTATTTTAGAACCAACTGAATTTACCCTAAAGAATAGTATAAAGTGTATGCGGTGAGTAGATATATTAGTCTTGATAAAGTGTTACAAATATTGGAATCTATTTAAAAGCTTATCCCTAGGACTAATTAAGAGCATTAAAGATTCATTGCTTTAAGTTCCCATGCTTAAATTAAATATACTTCTTCCGTGTTTGTTGTATATATATAACACATTTGCTTCAATGATTTGAGATCATCAAAGACTTTCTTTTATACATATAAAACCGCCTCAAGCTACGAAACATTCCCTATAGGAATATATACTACTGTTTCTCGATAGCCTTTGTGGCAGAACGTTCATTTCTAAATCCAAACTAGACACCAGTTAATCGAGAGTTGCCATAAAAAGACAATTACATATATATATACAGTAATAAATAAGTTTATAAAACTGGAAATAAGAAGTTAAACAGGTGTTCAATACATGTTTTCTTTCCACGGGACAAATGATTCAATGCTTACTTTAATTTTCCAGTAACTATAAGAAAAGTGTTTATTGTATTTCGTGGAAGAAGCTGAAATGCTTTGAAAACAATACTTTATGCAACAAAGCAAGTGAGCATTTCAAATGTTTTCTAAATCTGAGTGACCACACGAAGCACACTCTATTACATATTTTCAGTCTAATGATATAAATATCTTATTTTCGTAAGAACGAAGATTTTTGACGACGTAGGTATACATGATTTCATTTTTTGACATATTTAATTTGAGTTCAATTTTCAGTAGTACGTCATTTGCAGTATGTGTATATATCTTTTTCATTTATTTCTTCGCCCCCCTCCAATGACGTAGCAGCCCACAAGGGGCCTGGCCTGCCAACCCGACTTCCGGCCTCAGGCCCACGTACGCACAATAAAGGTGGGGATGAATTTTCTGTGACTTTCTCCTATACCATATATTTCCTAACATTTCCATTGCTCAGAGGATAGTTTCTGAAAAAAAAAAAAACTACATAAAAAGAAGATAATTTGTAACTTTTATATCCCTTTGGGTGTCAGTAAAAATATACGAGGTGCATCCAGAAAGTAAGTTCCGATCGCGTCCAGAGATGGCACCACCAGTCGGATAGGAATGCGCGTGCGCAGGAGAAGAGAAGTATATGGTAACATTGTAGTAAAGTATCAGTTTTGTGACGGCAGTGGTTACCGCTCTGTGTTAGGAGAAAGTGGCTGCTCCGATATTGTCTCTCGCCACATGCGAGGTTCGTGCAGTCATGCGATTTTTGCATGCTCAAAAGCG
The DNA here is from genome assembly GCA_030762935.1 of Hymenopus coronatus. Classification (NCBI taxonomy): domain Eukaryota; kingdom Metazoa; phylum Arthropoda; class Insecta; order Mantodea; family Hymenopodidae; genus Hymenopus; species Hymenopus coronatus. Next base: position 269,825,039 of record CM060900.1, on the reverse strand, counting down.
ATCTCCAGCAGAGATCCATCGTCAATTGTGTCACGTATATGGACAGGACATTATGTGTGACAGTATGGTGAGACGATGATGCAGGCAATTCACGGAAGGACCAATATTCACGACGAAGACCGTAATGGCCGACCGTCCCTGGTGACGCCTGATGTGTTGGAAAGTGTGCGGCAAGCAATTGTGCAGGACCGGCGCTTCACTATTTCAGAACTCTCTTATCAGTTTCCCCAGATGTCTCGCTCGCTTGTGCACAAAATTGTCTCCCGGTGGCTTGGTTTTCACAAAGTGTGTGCAAGATGGGTGCCTAGACAACTGACAGATGAACACAAAACAAAACGTCTGGCCGCAGCATTGACATACCTACAGTTATACGCAGCTAAAGGTGACAACTTTCTCGACAATATTGTCACTGGGGATGAAACATGGGTGTCGCATGCCACACCAAAGGCGAAACAACAATCAATGCATTTGCGGCATAGTGGTTCAACTGTGAAGGCCAAATTGAAGCAGACAATCTCTGTCAAAAAAAAAAAAAAAAAAAAAAAAAAAAAACATGTTCACTGTCTTTTGGGATCGACGTGATGTCCTCTTGTGCGAATTTTTATCGCGAGGGGAGACCGTAAATGTTGATCGATATTGCCTGACGTTGCATAAACTCAGGCGGACAATCCAGAACAAGAGACGTGGAATGTTGACAAGAGGCATTACGCTTGTGCATGACAATGAAAACCCCATACAGCCAACGCCACACGAAATGTGTTGAATAAGTTTGGATGGGAGGTCTTCGAACATCCACCCAACAGCCCCGACCTCGCTCCAAGCGACTTTCACCTCTTCGTCTCATGAAGCGTTTTCTGGCAGGACAGCGTTTTCACAGTGACGCTGAGGTGCAGAATGAAGTGACTTCGTGGCTGCGGACATTGGCGGCAGAATCCTATGACTTGGGCTTACAGTTAATGGTGCACCGTTACGATAAATGCCTCAACAATGGTGGTGACTATGTTGAAAAGTAGCCAGTGAGTCTATGTAATTATACCAATAAATATTTCGTACTTAGTGATGTGTTTGTTCTCTTTATCGGTCATCGGGACTTACCTCCTGGATGCGCTTCGTAATTTGAATAATAAATTTCCAGATAACTTAAAAGCTATGTAAATAGGGTAAACTCAATTGAGAATAGTTATTTAATTGTATATTTAATACTAAATTTGGCTGCCATTATATATTCTGTAAATATAATTCAAGAATATGTTAATACATTTTTCAGGCTAGGAGTGCGGCTTCAGGGACAGGAGACATTTGGCCTTTAGAAAGGCCGGAAGGTATGCCAGCCATCCAGTCTCTAGAGGTTATGTGCGGCAAGGATCATATGGACGTGCATTTATCCTTCACGCACCCTTTCGAAGGCATCGTTTCATCCAAGGGACAATACGCCGATCCTCGCTGCGTCTACGTACCGCCTTCCACCGGCAAAACTTTCTTTTCCTTCCGCATCGCATATGCTCGATGTGGCACGAAACCCGATTTGCACGGGCAGTTTTACGAAAACACGGTCGTTGTCCAGTATGACAAAGACCTACTGGAGGTGTGGGATGAAGCTAAACGTCTTCGGTGTGAATGGTTTAACGACTACGAGAAGACGGCATCCAAGCCACCCATGGTCATAGCAGACTTAGATGTCATTCAGCTGGATTTTCGAGGTAAGTAAAGTTAGAGATTCTAAAAATAAGACCTTCTGGAGAAAAGTTAGACTTCTCAAAATTCCGAAAGGAACTCTTTGGTAGTTTCCAAAATCAACCCGATAACTTAGTTTCATGTGTCATCAAAGTAACCTCCTGTTGTGGCACACACTTTATCATAGGAATTGCGCATATTACACACACGTGAGTAATCATGAAAGCAACTGCAGTTTGGCCTTAATGGATTTAGAAAATATTGTTATTACAAAAAAAAAAAAAAAGTCAGTTACAAACTGTTACATTATTTCCACATATAATCAACCACCTGTTATTTAAGTATGTTTCATATCTGTCCAAAAGCTTTAGAACTCCGATGTTATAGTTTGCTGACTGCCAGTCCACTAAGCGAAGATGTTCGACACAATTTCAAAAAGCAAAAACTGATACATGTTTGGGAAATACATCTTTAACTCACTAGGATTACGCATCTGTTTGCACGATTTATTCACTTGATACTTCAAATAATATGTGATGAGTGGCTGTTCGAGACTAGTCATACACATTTCTTCGTCCATTCCCATAGTTGAGTATTTCAAACCAATCTCTCGTATTTCTTTCGTTCATTACTGAATTAGCATATATTTCCTATAATTGACAATATATTTGTACAGGTTTCAAATTCGAGTACTCTAAAATCCTATATGCCATACATTTCCTATAATTGGCAATACATTTCTACAGGTTTCAAATTTGAGCATTCAAAAAGTCAATTGGCAGCATTTTTATCAAGAAGTTCATTTTAAACAATCACAGAATGCACATAAACAGCTTTTCTCGACTGACACTCACAACATGCTTAACAAATATCGAGAAAATCATTCGACTTGGGACAACATCTCGATAACAATCTTTGCAATGAAAAACGTAAAACACTATTTCCTGGATTATCCTAGGGCACATTTCTCCTTTGTTTACTTACTTATATGCCCGGAGATATTTAATGTTTGTACAAAATACAGTAAAACGCTTGGAAAAGGCCCTAAAAGAAAGATATCATGTCGTTTTCATATACAAATTCTTTTCTTCTTAGCAGAGCTAGGAAGTTCGTACCGATTTCCTTATGCGGAATAAGAGCGGCCAGACTTGACAATACCATGCGGCGCTACTTGTGCGAGCAAAGGTCAACGTAGAGTGCAATCCTTTATTACAAAACAGCTATCACTGCCTAACACAGAACCACGTCAAAGAGAAGGAAGGTGTTCGAATAACATCTTTGTTCTGCTCAAATGTGAGCAAAATTCATTTTATAACCATAGTTATTCGTGTACTTATTTAGAAACCGATGACAGCTCTAGTATACAAACTTCCAAAGTCTAGTGACAGAACAGCTTCATAGAAACATATTGATTGCAAAAAGCTACCCACAACTATCACACTGTTACAGTTCAGAGGTATGAGATGACTGAATCTGTGCGGCATGTAGAACAACTGCCATGACGGATTTACTAATCCATGAGCATCCTACCTCAAATAAAGATGAAAATAAAAAGCGTAATTGAAAGAAATGCAGGGCTTAGTGTGATGTATCACATACCAGATGCACTTTTTAAATCCCAGCTTGGCCATACTGCTACGGATCTGATACAATATATCAAATATGCCCTGATGACAAGCGAAGTGGAACGAAATTTTTCGCATTATAAATATTTTTTGTTGGAACGTAGAATGAGTTTTTATTTGAAAGGCTTTAGAAGTACATTATTGTTTTCAGTAATACGGCTGCAGATGAGTAAAGATTTAGTTTCATTCCTGCTTTAGTTTTTACCTAGTAGGAGTCATAAGATATTTAAGAAATGCATTTTATTATTTGGTCAGTAAATATTACAATCCGTATTATAATTGCTTGGGTGTTTTCATAATGTACATATGTAAAGAAGGAGATCAGTAACTCAGCCTATAATATGCAAGAATGTGTATGTTGTACATCATTTTCTAAATAGGTTTGCATTTACGAATGTCTCGTAAGTCACTTTTGTTCTCTGGAACCAGTACTGTTTACTTAATAACAGGTCTGTTTACCTCTCCACCGTGCGTTTTTATCAATGACTACTTTTGATGTGGCGAGATGGTCGGTCGCAAACCTGTATGACGGGACGGCGAACGGTACGAACTTCCTAGTTCTGCTTCTTCGATATCCAGGTTTAAATACGCTTCTCCGTTTCTGTTCCCCGGCACATTCGTTATGATGTGTACTAAAAGTCTTACGTTTAGTTAGTAAGGAACTACTAATCTTTTATAATTATCTTTGGTATCACAGTTATTGCGCTAACAACCTTTAGAGCGACAAAAATTAACCCCTGCGATCAAGATTGCAACTTAATATGGACCATATTTCTGTCAAAATAGCGGTCCCTAAATGTATGTCCAGTTTCATGCAATCTGTATATCTTCTGCTTAACCTTCTTTCCAGAGTTATTCATCCCCCCCCCCGTTTTAATTTCATGCAGAAGAGCATGTCTTTTATATTTCAGTCTAATAACGGCATTTTGGGGGAGCGCGTCTGCCACATGTCGCTTGGAGACTATGCCTGAGGACGGTTCAAGTTGTTTCAATTCTGTGACGTCACACGTCTCAGTACACCGAGCACAGAATTATTTGGTAGCAAGTTTGAAAGTATAAAGAGTATCGCACACAGATTTTCTATTGTTAAGTTTCAGTTTTGCTTATGATTGGGAGACGTTTGAGTAGTTATAGCTTGCTAATACTTAAACACGCTATAATCTGGAACTATTGTGACGTCTTAGAAAAAGAGCCAGATGTGGTTAAATTAGTTTATGGCTTTAGATAATTATGTTATCATTATTAATATTATAAAAGTTTGGATACTTCCATTAATTGTTTACTACTACGATAAATAATATATTCAATTATGGTATTTTATTTGTTTCCTCAACACAAGCCATTCATGTGTAGGACAAGAGTTGGAAAGGTAAAAATCAGGCTGAAAAATACAGTGTCATAGCCGGGATTTCAACCACGGATCTCACGGTTTCCGTTGGGTTGTTCTTACCAACTGAGTTAACATGGCAATGTGCCGATATTCTACAACTGACTTGCATTTCTTCCCGAAAACCACAAGGATATCTCAAATTCTTTTGAGATGACAAGCCCGAATGGCGAACGTCTACCGGTTGATCCAAAAACGTCCGAACGAACTACGTGCTGTTTTGCCCGTCCGCGCCTCCGCCGCTCATTACCGTCTGCCGCAATCATAGAAAGATGCGGATGAAACCACGTAACATTTTAAAATTACTTTTAAAGGCTTTATTTATCAATGTTATTAAAGGAGATGCTAAAATGGCCACAGCCGTTGTCCCTTTGTATTTGGCACCTCTTTAGGAAGATATCCATTTGCCATAGTTCACGTTGAGAAATGCTGGCAATTTCCTGGTGGATATTTGTTTTTAATTCTTCCAGGGTGTGTGGGCTTTTCTTGTATCCTTTATGTTTTAAGTTACCCCAGAGATAGCAATCGCAGGGGATTAGGTCGGGGGACCGATGGGGCTACAAATCTCTACTAATAATTCTGTCCTGAAACACACTTTCAATTGTTCTCATCGAAAAATTGATTGTACGAGCTGTTGCAGAGTCTGGTTGAAACAAGGCAAAATCATGCTCCCTGTCTGTTAATTCTCTAAAAAGGGGGGTGGACAAAATTGTATTTACGTATGTATTGGAGCCAACTGTTGATTCGAAAAAATTGGTCCTATAACTCTTTCTCCGCTAATGGCGCACCATACCCCATTTTTTTTCGTCATGAAGGGGTATTTCATGGACAATACTAGGTTTCTCAGAGGTCCAATAACGATTATTTTGTATACACATATATCCATTAAGATGGAACCAAACCTCCTCCGTGAAAAAAATATTAAATGTGCGTCAATTTCGCCATTGTATACACTATTGAGGGTCCACTCACAAAATGTGTCAGCGTATACGAATCATAAATAAATGCTCGCTGTGAGTAGGAAATAAATACTGAGCCCCAATTCAGTTTCTGACTAACAAGGAAAGTACTTGGGCTCGAACAAAGATATCTGTATGAACGTTTGGTTACAGGACCAATACGTACCTCGCTTTGTGCTGGTGGGTGCCGTTGTTCTGCAAAACTCTGCAGTCATGCTCTAGATATAACTGTAGATGTCATTGTAGACGCCATACGCAATGCAGATATCTTAACTATAAATGTAAATGGGGACTTTCAATAACGTGATCACAGCAATATGAATGAGTGCTAATCGCCAGTGAAGAAAAGCAAATTGACCGCATGTCATATTTGCACATTCTATAATATCAGTGTTGAACGCCACGTCAATCACACTGTTGAAGTTCACCAAAGTCGTAGCCAGCGTTCAGCCACGCGTAACGAAGCATTGGTCTATATACTCCCGCAGAAAACTGATTGTAAATGACGGAATGCAAATTCTGTCATGCAATTTTGGCTGCATATTACTGGAACGTAGTTTAATAGAGTTTGTTATTCTCTTGGTATATACTTTATATTTCTTGAAGAAAGACACATCCAGAAGTTGTGTATATTTTGTAGTTTTAGGAGGAATTATTTTTAAATCTACATCTTTTCTGCCAGATGCTTCCAGTAGTACTTGTTTATCCTTATATCCAGACCAAGAGTCAAAATGTACTAATGACTTTCTCGACAAATTAGGATTCAAAACTGACAGAAAAAACGTCTTCAGACGTTGTTTCGTCATCTCACTCACACTTGCATTGACGAAGACATATGGAAGGCACAGAGTTTCTATTTCCGTTGACATATGGGGTCCAAACTTTCGACTAGGTTCTTGGAAGCAAATATAGAGTTTGTTTGCCAAACGTCCTTCCATTGGTATAGCAACATCGATCGTGTAACTAACTATGTGTAACACTATTAACTGATTGCAACATCGAGACAGTGTTTCTCTCCCCTTTCATGGCTAGTGTTCTGTCAGAAGAAAGCTCATAATTGAACTGACTCTGATCACAGTTCCATACAGAACTAATTTCGATTTTTTCTGTCGTGATATGCTCATTGACGTCAATAACAAAAGTTTGAGCTCTTTGAATCAGCTCTTCTTCGCCATCCTTATCTTTTTGTGCTTGGAGCATAGTGATATGATGTGATGTTATCCTATGCCCCTTTTTCAAATTAGTAATAAATGCTAGTGAACTTGAAACGTTTGTACACCCGAGATTTCTGGCTACGTCCAATGCCCAATGTTGTAAATGCCAATAATGAACGGCGGAATCGCATTCTCAATCTTCATCGAATTTCGCCATTACACGCTCCTTGATGGTCTTGAACTGCAGTGTACTATTTCCTTTAAAAACTGTATTTCCTTCTGTTTCTTTGCCGCGTAGTTCAGTATGTTTTTAATATTGCCTTTAGCCTTCAGTTTAGGGTATCTTTTCAGAAGCTTGTCCGTATGTGTTGAAACCTCTTACGTAGTAATCATCGTATATGTTCTCTAGTGTGTTGTCATCAAACGCCGTGATGATACTTGCGACTTTAACCTTCTTATCAGGGGAGGGTTGTTATTCACTTCCACTACTTCCATCGCCTCTTCCCGCACTTACCGTACCACTACCGCTTGCAATGAATTGTTCGTCATTATCATCACTAGCATCCTAATTATGTTTTACTATTACAACAGTATCTGTTTCTAACTTATGCTCATATTTCTGCACTGTAATAGACAATACCATATTCACGAAGAACAGTTCTTCATAACTTCGTCTCATTCAATCGCAATACATTAACAGGATTGATTACCAATCGCCGACCCATTTGACGCTTCACTACACAAATAACTTCATAAAACGCAACTTCATAGGCACACTGCACCGTCCCTACTGGTCTCGACTGGCGTACCGGCAGGTCAATGCGCAATGAGGCATGGCCCACGCATAGGCCTCTAACGGACGACAGCAGATTTTTGCAGATGAGCGAGTATCACTTGTGCAATAAGGGACCTTTAAATTATCTTTCACTCGATTTTGGTGTATATGTGTTTGTTCCAGCCCTAGTACTTTCCTTGTAAGTACAGGACAAAATAATAAAGCACGCTGGTAATAACTTAACCACACGATGTTACCGTCAGCTCAACACTGCACTTTCAGAGCAGAGAAAAACAAGTCAGCATCGTGACCTTGTGTACAGCAGCTGTGTTTTATCATATTTCCGTAGCGGAAAAACGCCGCGCAGCAGTTAGGAATGTATTTGGGCCGCACTGTAGTTTCAAGTCCCGTACCTCATAGTTTAACCAACTTTTAGGTCAATCAGTGATTATTGTTTTTTCCACGCAAGTCGTAAATAGGACAAGATTTGGAAAGGTAGATTCCGACTGAAAAATTCAATGCCATAGCCGGGATTTAAACTACCGATTGCCTGGTTTCCATCCGGTTGCTCTTAGCGACTGAACTACCATGGCAACAAGCGAGTCAGTTGAGGAATTCAATATCATATCAGCATGGCCAAGTAGCTTAGTTGGTAAAGTAGCCTGAATTTTTCAGTCGACTCTACCTTTCCAATTCTTGTCCTACACACGCCCTGTGTATTAAATAAAATTAGTTACCATCGATTATTGTTCTAATATTTGGATAAACCATGACGCCCGGGACTTAAACTACTTACGACATTGCATATTGTCATTGTGGTTTACTGAAAAAGTATAAGTCATTTGGAGAATTTGATGTGATGTCGGCATGTTGCCATGGTAGCTCAGTTGTAAGAGCAACCGGACAGAAACCGTGATATCCGTGGTTCACATCCCCCCTACTGAAGTCTATTTTTCAGTAATTTTTTTTGATAGTGTTTAACGCCCGCTTTTACTACTTGTGGCACCGCAGGCGATGTCACTGGTGAAACATTAAATGAAGATGGAGTACCGGTGGAATGCGATGGCGGGGGGAACCGGAGAACCCGGAGAAAACACGCCCCTGCCCGCTTTGCCCATCACAAATCTCACATGCGACCGTTTGGGATCAAACCCGGGCCGTCTAGGTGAGAGGCGAGTGGTCTAACCACTCAGCGACGGCGCGACCATATTTTTCAGTCTGATTCTATTCTTCGAACGTATTCAACACTTTTTGTTCAGTGTAATATGCTGGATAAAACGATGCAGTGAAACTGGCAAGATTCTTCTATTTTATATAAAAAAAATGGCTGTGTTGCACACTAGGCCTGAAGCAGGATACCAAAGAATCAAGAAAATGGTAAAATGTGGGTTGTGTTTCTTACTATTTACCACAGTAACGTATGGAAGAATAAAGTGTATTACTTTTTATGGCCGCTAGGTTTCGCTGTCTAGCAAACACAAATATCAAGCTGTTTAAATTCCAAAGAGAATAGAATGTGTTCTAGCTTTTATGTAATTGGAATTTCTTTTCAACGTTGCTTCAAATGGTTGAACTCTAACAGTCGCTGCTCTTTTCTAGAATATCACACGGTTTGCTCTCCTTCAAGGTATAATTATTACACAAGGTTTGAATTTTGGAGCTGCACTTGTTAACAAATCTCTAGCATATGTAAATGGGATTTCATAATTGAGAAACTAAAAAAACTTTTAATGGCTATTTAGTGGTCTATTTAGAGTCAGTAGGTATATTATCACCATCGCTATATTAGCGACTACCTACAATAATAGTAACAATAATAAAAGCGGTGATATTGAATAAAGTCGTTCATCACACCCGAACAAAAGCTTCTGTAGATGATGCTGATGGTGATGGTTGGTGTTTACTATGGTTATATGCGTCCTATGTTTCTGTACCGCCACCACTGCTTTTGTGCTGTAATCTGTTGCTTATTTGGAGGCAGGTTTGGATAGATTTTTGGTGTTGTTTTGTAGGTTTACATAAGGCGAAATAGAGACTTAAATGGCGTTAAAAACAAATCTTATTCTTAAAGAAATTAATGTTTCGAAAATAGCATATATCGTACACAAAATTCATATACGAACAACTGCCCGTATTTGGCGTGTGCAGATATCCCTTGGTGCATTAAGAGCTGCAGACGTCTCCGGGACTATTTCAAGTTGAACTTGCTAAAGGAGAACCAGGCAAAGCCATTTTTATTTTGCTCCACGCAATGAGCGCGGCCAGCTCACAGTCTCCGCGGATAGCAAGACGTGTAAAGCGCAGGTCACACTTGCCAGTATTCCACTGGCAGGTTTAACTTCAACTATTCCATTGAGTTTGACAACTCTTTCAACTCGACAAGAGATATCTGCACACGCAAAATACGGGGCACTTGGACCACCTAGTATGAAAATATAATCTGTCCAAAACAGATTTTTGGACGGCGATGATAACAAATCCCTCATTTAGTACTAGTGAACCAAGATATTTACTCCGATAAAAATATCATATTGTGCATATTTATGTCAATTTTATAAAATAAACTCCACAGAAGTGCTTTACAACATAGTACTGAATGCAGTGGCGTATGTACTAGTAGTAGAACCGAAGAACTAGAAAACGAAGCAGAATTAATAAAAAGTAACGCATTGATTCGGCAGGGCCATCTGATTTAGGTATAACGTAGTTCTACAGGTAAAACGTTTAGAGACGCCAGAACGGGAAAAAAAAAAAAAAAAAACAAAAACAACAAAAAAAACGAGCTACTCATCAGTTTTACTTCTACCATTCCCACCGCTGTTGGAGACCTAGAAGTAACGTATAAAGCCGGTTATTTCAACTCTACTCGTCTGAGTTGGAGTACTCATACATACTCAAAAAACTCTAAGCTAGGCCTGAAAGGGAGCGTGATACCCATTACCTCACTGGGCGAAAGTCACAGCGTAAGTGTTTGAGCATGCTTTCACTTCATTCAGTCCTGATATCAGCTTTCCCTCCATGCTTAGGAGTATTGCATGTTGTAGGCATACATCTGAAAACAGCCTGATCTAGAGTGTCCATTCCTATATTGAACACTGCTTCTAATTGCATTTGCCTCCTTTAGTTTATAATTGTAAATTGTGAACATTGCTCTGAATTTTCAAATATCTGAGTGCTTTTTTCTTTTACCATTTTTGGGGGTAATAATGTGAAGTGCTCATGTATTCGACTTGTTTAGATTCTTACAGGAATTGTAAAAGTATTGGTCCAGGCGTTTATATTATATCTACATGAGCTTTTATAGATACTATTTTGGTTACGATGATGAAATACGCTTCTGTTTTTCGAATACAGAAATAGATAAAGCTATAAAGAAGGTTTCTGTAAACCTTAATCTTCCCAGGTGCAGCGTACCTTTCTGGACATCATAATCAACCATACTAACTGTTATGGTTTACTTTAATTGGCTATATTATACAAGGCAAATACCGCAATAACCCTCCTCATGCACATGCAACAGTACCTGAACTGTCATTTCCGTGCAGAGCCAAAGGAAATATTGGACTTCGTGTCAGCGAATTAACAAACGTTAGATGCAGAAGAAAGAGGAATATGAGTTAAGATTAGTTAGACGGAGAGGTCTCCAGTAACTTGAGAACACCACCGCAACGTTGTGCTGCCAACGTAGTCCCTAGGAGGAAGGAGAGACCGTGAGCGTGTCCATGCCCGAACGACGATGCACGCTAGCTATTGCAGACTCAGAACCATTTCAGAATAACATGAATCAATCCCGCCGTCGCCATCATCCCTCCCTAACCAACTTCATCCTAGGGGTCATGTAATGAATCGAGCGACTCTGAAGAAGGGGTCCCAGTCGGCCAACCGCACCAGGAAGTAAACAGTGTCACGCCGCAGTATCCCAATGAGTAGTCGCCTGGTCCTACACCTTGGAACATATGAATGTGAAACAGTTGAAATTGGTGAGGACGGGAATTTTGTAGTATAAGAAGAATCACTCCGCATTTGCTTACCGACATGGAGAAACCACGTAAAAACCAAGGTCAGAATGGTCCACTCTGCAGAAATCAAACTCGGGACCTCTCAAATGCGAATCTCGTACATCATCGGAGCCACTTCGCTCGGTGCTCTTGGTACCAACATAGGTTGGTACACAGAGAAATCGGTGCCAATAGCTTGTCGAAACAGTTACATATAGTTTAAAATAATAGTTAAGGTCTGATTTTTCATATATTAAAATTTCGCTGAATATGCACATATTCGGTCATTAGAACTTAAAATACGTGCAATAAAATCACAGATGAAACCTATGTTTACATACTGCAAATGATAATCAGTTAAACTCCAGTAAATGTCGTGGCCAACCTTTTGTTGCTTCTTCCGATATAATTATAGAGTATGCATATTACTAAATCAAATTATTTATTTACGCTGCAGTTTAACTTCCTATATACTATTGGATTAATTGTTTTTTTTTTCCCACAAGCTGTGTGTAGGACAGCAGTTGGATAGGTAGAATCAGTCTGAAAAATTCAATGCTATAGCCAGGATTTGAACCACGGATCTCCCGGTCTCTAGCCGGCTATGGCATTGAATGCTTCAGTCTGACTCTACCTATCCAATTCCTATATACAATTTGCTAATTCTAAACGTATATCTAAAGCCCGATGCATAAATATGATTTGCTAGTATACACCTTAAGTTTACAATTTATTTCTTGATTGCTTTAATAGCGTGCATAGTCTACTCTTACAGTATAAAACACCACTGTCATTGAGATTACGCGAAATCAGTATAATATAGCTGGAAAAAAACATTTCGTAAGCAAACGTTCCATGCTCTCTCACTCTCTCTCACCCTCTCCTTCTCTTTCTCTCTCTCTCTTTCTCTCTCTCTCTCACACACATACACACACTCATGCACACATGCGCTCAATATTAGCAAAGAGTGGGTACATTTAATTTATTGCTTAGAATATAGGAAATGCGTTGCATGTGAAAGAAATGCCAGCTTATGATTTCAACAACAACAACAACAACAACAACAATAATAATAATAATAATAATAATAATAATAATAATAATAATAATACCGCAACGTACGTTATTAAAACATTTATCTTCAAACTTTTCCTTCTTAAATTTTATGATCGTTTTTATTAATTCTTCGCGATATTTTTTTTAACCATAATGGATGGTGGCGCCGAATGGATGTTCAGTTCTCTCACCTCTCATCAAGATGACTCAGGTTCGATTCCATGGGACGGCATGTTGGATTTGCGATGGACAAAGTGGCGCCGAGGTGGGTTTTCTGCTATTTCCCCCTGCCAATCATACCATCACCTGCAGCATAATAACTTTTCTTTCGTCCATTTCACCGTCATTTTTTAATATCTTCTTCCTCACTCTCATAACGGGCATTGGACTGATCACATACTCGACACTCCTCTACAGGCATCTAACTCCAGTCACTGGGCTGTTAACCCCTGGGGGTGTAAATCCTCCAAATGAGAAGAGTAAATAGCGATTGAGTAAATGACTGGGTGCTCCCAAATTAAATTAAATTGAGTGTTATTTATCGTCGGCCTTTAAATACTGTAATTCTCAGCGTTCCATTCGATTATAGGCAGAAAATCTGCTTAATTTTGCCCAGAGGTCTCTTTATCAGGCTTAAGGTTCTTTTACTTGCCGTAAATATACGTCCTGAGCCCAGCGGCCTTGCTTTCCTGCCGACGGAAGCCATGCTAAGAATTTTACGTCCGAAAAAATCTATTTCCCTCCACCGGGTTTGAATCCGCGTCCTTGGGAACCAGAAGCTAGCATGCTATCCCTAGCCCACGGAGGACGACATGGATAACCCCGCACCAATTATACAATTTTATCATGTTCTGATGAAATTAGCAGGTGTTCATGTATTTATCATTCAGAATGCAGAAAAACTGTTTTGACATACTAAAGCTTTCTGAATTTCTTTGGAACAATAACGTGTTGTTATTGTCCATTTAGTAGAAGAAATTCAAAGAAATGTCATTGAGGTCAATGATTGTTGAGGTGCCCCGCTCCTAAAGGCCATGACTCCACGACTGTAACACGCGTTATGCATACTACTCACCATCACTGCTGTCTCCTTATCTCTCTTTTTCTGTCTCTTTCTATGCTTCGACGCCATATGCGACGTTATGCTAGTAGACTCGATTATTAATTCAGAGACATTATTTTTGTGTTGATGACCCAGTGAGTTGACTCCGTGGTAATGTGAGAGGCTCGCATTCGAGAGTTTCGATTCCCGTCTGGCCGACCACTTTGACCATATTTTTTTCGTATTGCCCCGTGTGCATAGCCCTTCTATTACGAATTTCCTTCCCCATTATTTCCTTCGTTTCAGGGTTGCAAGAGGAGGCGGCATTTGGTGTGTTGTGGCAGGATGGCTGAATTTGAACTCTGGAAGATTTCTACCTGTCGCTTGGCGGGATTGCTGACGCCTCCTTCCTTCCTTGGAGTGTGTCGCCTATTCCCGGAATCCCCGGCTGTGGGTGGGTAAGAAAGAGCTGGCGTTTGGTGTCATATTAGAATCGTTAGAAATCGTTCAAATCTGCTCGCATTTCGGATTTCCCCTTCATGTCTTCTTCCTGGAGGCCAGGGAAGCACAAAGGGCCCACTATAATTCACGTGCACTGGTGTGCAAGAGTTACTGAAGGCCTTTCCGTCTTCTACTCCTAACTCGTGTCGAAGTTTCCGTTACCCTTATAAGGTAAATTTATCAACGGTGTTACAAGTATGCAGGGCATAAGAATATATTTCATAGGATAGCGGATCGTCCGTCGAGGGTAACAAGCCCTTAGGAAAGGGTTATCTCCACTTCAATGGTAGAAGCAGCATTTAATCCGCCAATTCATCAATACTGTTATTTATTTCGTTTCTTAGCTTAAGGCCTTTTGGATTCGCTACTTATATACTCGAAGGAGTAATGTGAGCATCAAACTGACTAAAGTCCAACCCCAAAGACCTTGGAATTATATTACCTAGACTCGCCGCTGGCGCTGGTGTGCTGTCACTAATTGAAATCTCTTGCGCATAAGTAGGCGGAGGGCAAACGTGCTTTTTGCCATATGTTCAGTACGCTTGAAAGGCTTTAAAAGTGAGGTGGTTTAAGGGTATTAGGGTTTAATAATTAACATGGTGTACTTCTACGCTGCATAACTGTACCAACCACCGGAAAAATGATTCCGAGCCCACTTCCATCGGTAAGAATAACTAGTAACTAGTAACTTTTGTGTTCCAAGCTCATTCCGATTTATTCTCGTTTCATCGGTCACTAAGCGAGTGATAATTTATTTTAGGATCCCAATACACAAACTAGAATTATTGAGTAAGTCGTCAGCCGCTCCGAGACGCAACAAATTTGTACCATCGAAATATGACAGGCAATACTCAGTGCATTTTGCGAAAAATTGCTTCCATGAGAATGCTAAATCCGTGACCAATTCCTTCATTATTTTAGTTTCCCTTCTCATCTGACAAAGGTAATGAGAACGCTAACTTCATTCTTATAACTATTTTGTATATCTTTCATTAGCATTAGAAGGCAGTGATAAAATATTAGACTCAATATTATAATTTGTCCTAAATTAAAGAAATTACTCGAAATCTCGATTAAGTTAATTTTTCAAATCTATAATTTCAGACTGAAACACAACCCCACAAGGTGCAACAAGGAATTTTGCAAAAGTGTTAGAGCATAACGAACTTTAAGTAATAATCGATTCTAATTTTAGATTTGTTTATAAATTATTTCAGAAAGCTCAGACCATACTCTCCATACTCTCCTGTTGTGCACATATTAATAACCTATCTAAACTATGTAACTCAAATATACCACAAATACTGATAGAAAATGTCTACTTAACGTCTGGAATATAATTTACTGAAGAGGAATAATTTCACTTTTATTTTATTTTTATACTTTACATACCATCTCTGAAAATTCAATATCGCATATGTTTTTTTTTTCTGCTAAATCAATTTATTTATGTTTGTTTTTATTTACATACCACCTTGGGTAATGTCGTCGTATTACCACTTTGACCTTCTATAACGGCTGCTTAAATTGTTGAGGTGTATACACTAAAACTGTACTTCTCGATTAACTTAAAAACTTTCTGTGTCGCATTTATATTTCCAGGCTCTTGAGGCTGGGGAATAAGAAGAGCTTCATCAGCCTAGAATCGAAACCAGTATATTTTTCACTTTTAATTCAGCATTTTGACCACTTTACTGCAGAAACACTCTTATCAAGCCCTCATTATAATTCTTGTTAACAACTTTGTGCATTAAGTAAAAGCAGAAAGTATACATGGAATCACTGAGAAGAAACTGCAAAAACGGAATTAAAGTTCAATTATCCCCTTTGTAATGTTTTGTAAAACACTTTAAATACAGGTATGCGATATTTAAGTTCAATGATAATATTTACTTCTGTTTTATTCAGTTGTGGAATGAAATTCCGTCTAGTTAATGAAGTGATTTTATTCAACTCCCAACGGGACATTCAAGGTCTAATCCCTATGCATAAATGTTGATGATCATAAATAATGTGTTGTCGCAATTATTTCATAATCAGGTAACCTTATGACGTAATTATAGCTGTTTTAAATTTCACTATCTTCCCATTACAGCCAATGTATTGCGCGCGACCTTAGGAGTCTCTTGCCAGTCTAGTTCAGTTCATTTCACGACAGTTTATCTGCTCTGCGCAGCTAGGCGTGTAGGGGCTTGTCCAACCCACAATGGACGATAAATGCACACGTAGCACTAGCACAAAACTCTGCAACCATGTTATTTACGGAAGTATTCACAAGGTAACGTAACGCAAGAGACTGTAAACTCCAAACGTTATGCTTGTGTTGCGCTCATGGAGTAATAATTCTGCATTTCTTTCTCCGGCTTCTGAACAATATACGATCGCGATACAAAGTTTTGTGTAATCTACCGTAGAATCATGGGGCACTTCCCTTTGGTCTGCCTCGAGATTTTAAATACTGGCTATAGATGCTGATATGTTATTTTTGTAGTATGATTCTTTTAGTGTCCTGTTTATTTATAGGCTGAATAAACATTCATGTTGGATGTTATTAATTATGTTATTAAATTTGAAACTTTCGGTACACTCGGAAGATTTCCGGGAGCAATTTACAGTTCTAGAAACCAAGTTCTGTCTTACGCCTCGGCTGTAATTGTCTTACCTCCTACCTAACCATAAACTGCACTATGTTAACGTCACGTCTTCAGGATGAATGGGACTTGACACTGTCAATAAACTGAATACATGAAATGAACGACTACCTTTACAGATAAAAATGATAAGTAATGAGGAGATACATATTTTTGGCTTATGTATAACTCACTTTGGAAATGTTCTCTTTCTTTTTCCATTTCTTTCAGATTTGAATGTGATAATAATTTTATCTCAAGTCATTAATCATTGTTTTTCCTTCTCTGTTTATCCTCCGCGTAAGTAGGACTATTCCCCCCAGGACTTACAAGCCAGCGCGTGGACTCAAACGCATATGGAGGAACAGTCTCTGGATTAGAGGGAAGCCAGAATGCCTGGTATGAAGGTGAGGAAGTGGATGATATGAAATGACAGTGAAATGGATGAAAGCAGAGACAATTATACTGCAATTGGTGGAATGAATGGACGGGGAACCGGAGAAACCTGAGAAAATCACCCACAGGCCAATTCATCATAAATCCCACATGATGTCCCCTAGGGTTGAACCCAGGCCGCGAGGGTGTAACCACTCATAGCGTCGTTGAAATCGCTTATCATAATTGTGAATAATCAATTCCTTTATGTAGCCGGGATGCTACAGATACCTATAGAGCAGTAAAAAGATCATACTACCTAGTGAGGTACCCATTTAAGTTATTCAACGCTTTAAACTATTTGTATATATCTTCAAATTTAATACAAGAAGTTTGAGGCTTGTTTCGTCTTCTTTTCAGTTTCGTTATTGTTGGAGTTTGATTATACAACAGTTTACTTGTGTCTATTTTATCACTATAATATCTGGAGTATTTTAATTGTTAGCAGTTTCACTAAAATAGTTTACATTAGCTCAAAAGTACAATTGGAGTAAGACAATTTATACCAGCAGTTTGGTATTCAATTAACGATGCTGAACATTCATAATAAAAAATGCAATTTTGGTAGTTGGGAATTTTAAATCAGATTTGTGTGCCTTTCCAAAATATAGAGCAAATATGTTTTTACCTATATAGATGATCTATAGGTTATATACAGCCTCTACTGTTGCAGGAGACAATGTGGATTGCTGGATGGAGATTCAACATGGAAAAGGTCCATGGGCACCTCCTGTTAGTGGAATTGTTCCACTTGGATCAACATTAACGCTTGTAGTGGCCATCAATGATTACCGTGGTAAGTATAATCATCATAATAATCAGATGACCCGTAATCTTTATCGGTTGCAGTAATGGCAAACTTTCTCTGACTACTGTGTCAATTAGCTTGATCATTTTCAAAAGTATAGTGTGCTATTTATTCTATTTGCCTTCAGACAAATAACTTTCAAATTAAATTGTACATTAAGCTATTTAATAACTTGCAAAATGCACATATAATATAGTGTAGTTGTTGCGCCATATTGTTTTAAATGCAATAATAATTACATTTAACACCCTGTATAGCATGTCTTGGATAAGTAAACATAACTCTCAAAAATTTGATGTGTTCCATTCACATGACTTTCTCTACATCTCTGTAATAACGTATTGTTAAAAAGTTTATTCTCCTACCTACTTCATGCTAATCGAGATAAACATTAGCAGACATTGTCCTAATTACTTGCTTTCTTGTAAGTATGAGGGAAATAAGGCAGTGCACTGGGCAAAAGCGATGGTCAAATATTTTAAAAGGTGGTTGCCATGTGGTTGAAATGCGCCTCTTTGAATTGGCAGAAGTTGACAGATTTCCGTATGATCGAAATTAAAGTATTTTAAAACTAAAACCAATAACACAAGGAATATCTTGGAAAGATTCAACGCCACGAAAAAATGTATATGACATAAATTTAGTGGTTTAACGAGCTCTACATTTTTTTGTGTGGTAAGTTTTTGTCTAGCTCATATGGTGTAACAGTTGTGCAAAATTCGGCAAAGTTCGTTCAGAATAAAAAGATTTTTAAAGGCTATTTCTAGAAAATTCAAGATAAACAATCTTATTTTTCATATAAATATCTTTAATATACGGTATTTAATCAAAGTCGTTAGTCATTTTCTAGAAAATCAAAATGTTCGACATTTTTTCCATGTAAACGGTAGTTTGGAGTGGGGGGATTTATCTGAAAAGTCTTTATGTCGCATCCTTGGAAGATAATACACTTAAATACCAAGTTTGGTAATTTACCAACTTTTCGTATGAGTTTTCGTGTTCGGTCACACGGACACACACACAGACATGCACATTTTTCTAAAAATGATTTTATGGATACAGGGGACCTTAGAATGTGTGTTCCCGGTGAAATCTCGGTATCGAATTTTTGGGTGGAGTGCAACACCTTCTCTACCTATGTATCAAGTACTATGTAGAGAAAGTAAATATATATTCTTCAAATTTCCTTACATCCTAGAATAAAATGCATCATTTTATAGCAATTTCATCATTAATTATTATTTCACACACGGCAATTACATCATTAAAATTTGAATTACATTGTATCTTGAAGATGTAGGAGGATATATATTCACGAAAACATGAACTTTTCATAGCTTTATTTCCTGGTAATTATATTTAATAGACTTAACAGATTACCTTAGGACTGCTAAAGAAAAATTTATACCTGATAAACTTAAATTTTTAATAAATTTAAAACTTAATTTACTCAGATGTGATGCACTTTGATCAATACTATTATGTAAACTGTATTTATATTATTGTGAAATATGATGTGTTAGTCTAAACATACCAATAAACAACTCTTTGGTTGTATATTGGTAAGCACGTACTGTAGAACATAGTTACTATAAAGGTTACAATTTCTGTACTGTTTTTCGTTTCTAAATAAGTAAATTATGGTACCCAAAATTACGGGTTCAAACCCCGTGGAGGGTGATGAATTTTTTCGGACGTAAACATTCTTAGTATGGCTTCGTTTGGAAAGGAAAGTAAAACCGTTGATCCCATGTAACGTTTATCTACAGCTAAAAAAAAAAATCCCTTACCTTAAAAAAAAAAATGGCCCTGGGTGTAATTCGGCATGTTTCGTGGCAGCAATCGTGATTTCGTCCTTATAATGTCACCTATGCAGGATGAGTTGATCCCTCGTCACTATGTACCACTTATTTCTTTCCAGCCCTTGTAAAATTGGTTTTTATTGACATTCTTCAAACTACAAAAAGTTTATTAGTATAGAGGTCTTATTTGTAATATGCCTCATAGACATTAATATTGGAATAGTTTTGAACTGTGAATGCAAGCAAATTCGCATGCACATATACAGGATGGCGCAGTTAAAATTAGCTCGCCTCCCCTTTGAATACGAATGCAAGATTTCGACTACTGTACATAATATTCATGCTCAACAATGCCACTACAATGGCAAGTTTTATGCAATTATCGATTTTTAGCATTATTCTGTGAACATTTCAGTTTATTTTATCAGTGAGGTTAGGCCTTCTCTTTGCGTTCTGCTAAATGACTTTCTCGATAGAAGAAGGAATTGAAAATTTGAAAGCATAATGTGAAAACGGATTCGATTAAGGGAAGTGCGAAATTTTCGGGATCAGATATCCGAATAGACAAATACCAGCAAAGAGAGAAATATAGATTACAAATTGGCGCACCTACGGAGCTGTGCAAAGTGTAATACGACAAAGAATTCCTTCAGTTTGCACACCAGAAGCTGTTGCAGACATTCGGCGGAGAATTATTCAGAATCCAAAGAAGTGTACACGTAAATTGACTCAACAGGCGCATGTAAGCAGGAGGAGTTACCAGCGGATATTGTAAAGTCGTCATTTGAAGCCATATTGTATAACGGTTGTGCAGCAATTACAGGAGGATGACAGTCAGAAACGTGTAGATTACTGCACGTGGCTTTTGAATAACATCAACGATGGTTTGTTAGACCGTTTCCATTACATCATGAGTGATGGAGCATGGTTTCATCTTTACGGTTATGTGAATTCAGGTAACATAAGGTACTGGGCAACGGAGAACCCTAACATTGTGTGTCAGCAACCACTCCATGATGAAAAAATCGGCGTTTTGATGAGGTGTAACAGGAACGCGCATCACTGGACCGATGTTTTTTGACACTAATCTCGGCACGGTTGCATTTGTAGAAATTGTTTTAATATATTTTGTGGTTAACTCACTGAATATGGAAGATAATACTGCTCCTTCCAGCAATATAGGGCAACATACCACACATCTAAGGTATCCCTGGAACGAGTCCATGATATCTTCTTTGAGGAACGAACTGTCAACAAACATTTGTGGCCACCACGTTCGGTGGATCTAACATATGATTTTTTCCTATGGGAACACTTGAAGAACAAGGTCTATGAAACAAATCCACACACGATACAGGAACTGAAAGACAGCATCAGCCGTGAAGATGCCGCCATTGATATGCGAACTTTTCGCCGGATGTATCTGAATACACTTAAATTTTCACAGCTGTATATTGGTGCTGCGGGGGTCACTTTCAACATTTTCTATAAATGCATTTTTCATTCTATTTGTCATCGTAAATAAATAGTAAGTATTTCAGCTCCTCATTTCTATAATTTCACTGTACTTCCTTTATACTTACATAGGCTACTTTTATCTGTGCCTCCCTGTATTTCATTTTAGGTAGCACTATGCAAGAAAAATGAAATTATTTCTTCTGCCAAGAAAATTAAAACAGTGCATTTATTTAAATGCTGTATAGCAGCGTCCCATTCATAGCTTAAATAATCCATATGAAAAATCTAGAACAGATCCATTTGTTTCTTTCCATCTCTGTTTAGCACTCTTCCACAAAGGATTTATCACAGCATTTGGTGTCTTTTCTGAACAAAATGCAAAATAGGTAGTAAATATTAGTTTAACCTTAGGAGGACCAAGAGCTTAAGCTACTTAATAAGAAAATTAAAACCAGCCATTTTAATTGAAACATCATTCCTTGATAAATTTCATCTTTTTCGGGTTGTATTTATCTTTAATTCTCATTTAGAGCCAACAAGTGCTTTGTTAGTGTTTTTATTTTAGTAAACAATAAATATTGCTCTGAAATATATTGAATAAATGATTGTCATCAGAAATATTGCCAGACATTATGTAATAGACTTATTTTAATAAAAACACCATAAAGTATGACCCACTACGGCTCATGTTTTTAATTACAGTTTTACCACATCTTTATTTATCATATCAGATTTAATTGCTTTTTAATCTATTTTACTCTTACCAACATTTATATTTTTTTGTAAAGAGATGTAACACTATCATTGTTCCCCATGTCAATTGTAAGCTCACATTCTTAACATAAACTGAAGGAATCTTGGGCTTCTGATTGAATGTAGAGCAATGCTTCTAAGTATGAACATATTATTTTGGTCATCTTTCCTATGTTAATACAGAAAGAACACAATATCACAAATCAATTAGTGTGGTACTGAAACATGATATGTTTTTGATGAACAGTTGATGATTCTCGAGTTAGCTGGAAACCACAATGAATCACTAATGTTATATACGAAGTAACAATGAAGGTATTACTCTTATCACTGTAGAACCACGGAAGACAAAAATGTGTTATGACTACTAATGTGGAAAAAACGCTCTGTTTGGTTCAAGATGGTCTAGTGTGACTACTACAGAAGCTTTTTTCTTACAGAGACGACAAGCTGCGATCGTTCGACTTTGCCCCTTGTTTACTTGATGAACTTTCTTCTTTGCAAATAATTTCGTCACAGTAGAAGTTGTGTATCCACGAATTTTTGAGGAATGGGTAATAAAGCTCAAGGGCTGCCAAGCATATTCTTTGTGCCTAACGGACATTATTGTTATGAAAAATAATCGATAGTTATAAACCTGAAATAATTACGGTGCAAATTATCAGGTTGTTTAACACATAAACATAAATAAACATCTAAAAATTAATATAAACCAAGTCTCCTTGCTTAATATCATATCCAAAGGGAAATAACTAGATTAGAGACAGTACTTCCAAATGGGACCAAATTGCAAATTAATTATTGATTAACATAATGATATGAATTAGTACAAAGAGTCCATTGTGGTCTCTGTAAAACCAACCCATCATTACACAGGATTGGAGGCAAATAAATGCAGATAACTTGATATTTTATAGAGAACAATGCATAACATATAAAAGTATCTCATTTTGTCCGCTTACTAACAGCATTGTCATAAATGAAGCACACATTTTAGAGTCCAATGTGCTTTGAACGGCCCTGAGCTACGTTTCTGCTGTGTTTACATACATCACACCACCTATAGTCGGGTTGGGCAAGGGACAGAGGGCAGAGGGGCGTCAACCGTACGACCTGTTACATAAAGAACCTAACGTCTTACTTAGGGAATAATAGGCATCCTTTAAAAATCGTGAAAATTTTCTCATGAACATAGCTTAGAAAATATCGAAAAAAAACTACAAATACTGGAACATAGTAGCGCCAAAAAGCGCTAATACAAATAATTACACTTAATCATCTCCCACACTATATACCTAAAAACTCCCAACCTTTGCTATATATATTGTAAACAATGGTTTACTCAGCTTTGAACGAACTCTCTTGGTTTTAAGGTCACTAAATCAAGCAAGGCCTTCCATTTCAGTCAGCAACTATCCCTTTGATTATACCCCTTCAAACGAATCTGACCGCGCTCGGACATTTTAGAGTACATGCTCCATTCCTACATTTTGAAGATTGCACGTACAGCAAGGCTCACGTTGCCCCATCTTGTTTTCACATCTCAAGTTTGAACATAGCACGACACTACCGTGCTAAGTCCTGAAAGTAACAGCGTATAACTAAAGTATTTATTCAAAATCTTCTCGGGCTTCTAGCCAGGTAAAAACTTGGTTTGACACCAACGTTTCGAAGTAGTGCATCTTCCTCGTCTTCAGGGTGAACTGATGGTTTGAGCTTGCGGAGACTGGTATTTATAAGAGCTGGGATGAAGCTAAACATCTGATTGGTTCGCGTGATATTATGGCCTGGTATGTAATATTAGGACCAATCAGATGTTAGCTTCATCCCAGCTCTTATAAATACCAGTCTCCGCAAGCTCAAACCATCAGTTCACCCTGAAGACGAGGAAGATGCACTTCTTCGAAACGTTGGTGTCAAACCAAGTTTTTACCTGGCTAGAAGCCCGAGAAGATTTTGAATTAATACGTCGCCAGGAAAGCTTCAGTTCTTATTTTAAAGTATTTATAATTATATCCAAGCATATCAGTTTAAAAATGTGTAAAGTTACTAAATTTCTAAATTTATGAGACTGTATACGTTTCGCCCTATTGGTTTCAAAAGCATGTAAAATGTACACAATTACAAAACATTAACCAGATTTTTTTTTTTTTTTTTTAGTTCAAAGTCCTTTAACCTGGTTGGTCATATCGGAAGATGAATGAAATTGGCGAAATGATGCTCAAATGATCTCGGGGTCCATGGAGCTTAAAGTTACTCGACATTCGTCTTCTCAGGATAAGGGAAAACTCCGCAAAAATACTTATCCGGGTAACTCACCCTAAGCGAGATTCGAACTCACAACCTTTTGAATGTAAGGCAGACACGTTACCACCACACTACCAAGGCGGGCAACCAGAACTAGACCCGTTGGATCTTCTAGTGTTACAGATGAATATATGCTATCAATTCAATTCAAGTTATATTATGACATGCCGCCGTATATTAGGTTGCGTTTATAGTGGTTTCTTGATCAGGGAATTTCTAGCTTGCGAGTTCGCCAATATATGCAAATGGTGACGTGGCATCAACTCGTTGCCATAGATGGCACTATAGGACCAAATCGCGACTTGGTGAATTTAGCCCAGGGACCCTTTCTATCAGCGTATGGGGTAACTTTTACATACAAACAAACATTACACGGAGTCAACAGCTTTACTTCCTTTCCGATGGAAGCCATTCTAAGCATTTTTACGACCGAAAAACTCGTTCACCCCCGCCGGGTTTGAATAGAGGCTAGCATGATAAGCACTACCCACGGAGGGCGATTATTATATGCTTTACTAATCATAAACTGTACATTGATTGTTATTATTATTATTATTATTATTATTATTATTATTATTATTATTATTATTATTATTATTATTATTATCATCATCATCAGTATTATCATCATCAAAATTAATTCCTTCAATAAACCGTTCCAAACACGTTTAACATTTTGCACCACGAAAAAACAAGCAGAAAAAGTATTACATTTGTGAATTGCAGGGAAGTAATTAAAATTAATAAAACATCTGTTTAAGAATAACTAACTATATATTTCATTAGTAATAGGCAGCTTCTGAGGAAAACATACCTCATTTTGTAACTTCTTAGAAAAAATCTAATGTATTCCATTCACATGACTTGCTCTACCTGCTCTACAAGCAAACTTCTTACAAAGTATTATTCTTATATGTACTTCTTGCTAATCGAGATAAACATTCATAGAAATTCTTTTGTTACTTAGTTCCTTATGTGTAGTAGACAACTAAGGAAATAAACTAGGCTAAACCAACTGTCAAATGTTTTGAAAACTGTCGCTCTATGATTAACATTGAAATTTCCTTCTGGTGCATAGCCAATCGCAAAAAAAGAAAAAGAAAAAAAATAAAACATAACCTGTTTGAGAAACGTGTACTACTTTAAAATTGAAACCAATAAACGGGAACATCTCAGAAATGGTAGTTCTACAGTTTTTTTTGTAGTGTTTAACGCCCGCTTTAACTACTTATGGCACTGCAGGCGGTGATACTGATTATACATAAATGATGATGGAGCACCGGTGGAATGCGATGGCAGGGGAAACCGGAGTACCCGGAGAAAACCCGCCGCAGCGCCGCTTCGTCCACCACAAATCTCACATGCGGTCGCTTGGGATTGAACCCCAGCCATCTAGGTGAGAGGTGAGTGGTCATAGAGGTAGTTCCACCGTAAAGATGCACAGGACATAAATTTTATTGTGTGTTTTGACGATATCTACATTTTTGTGTAGTAAGTTTTTGTCTATCTTTTTACGGTTTACCAGATATGCAGAAGTCACCAGATATGCAAAAGTCATATGAAGAAGATTCAGTAGTTATTCCCAAGAAATTTTATTTATCATGTAAATATCTTTAATATACGGTATTTTAATCAAAATCGTTAGTCATTTTGAGAAAATCAAAAATTTCTAAAGTTTTTCCATGTAAAGGATATTTTGGGGTGGGAGAATTTTCTTGAAACTCTTAGTGTCGGATCCCTGGGAAATAATAACATAAATATCAAGTCTAGTATTTAACAAACTTTTCGTTTTTGAGCTATGCAGCCCATAGACACACACGCGTGCACGGACCTTTTTCTAAAAAATATTTTCTGTATTCGGGAGACATCAAAACATGCATTTCCTGTGAAATTTTGGTACCGGAGTTTTGGATGGAATACAATACTTCTACCTACTATGTAACTGCATCGCGTATACGTGCTAGAGAGAGTAAAATATGTTAATTCTAAATTATTTAATAATGTTATGAGTGTTAAGATTCATAAGGTCATTATATGGAGTGATCTGTATTTTGAAAAAGGTGGTAATTTGTGCCAGGCTAGCTGGATAATGTTGTTTCAATATATTGTTTCCTATACTACTTTTATTTGTAGTTTCTCTAGCAACTATATACAGTGTACATAATAGATAGAGAAGGTATTGTACTCCACCCATAAATTCGATACCAAGATTTGACTAGAAAACATGTTTTAAGAACCCTTAAATCCCAGAAAAAGCCCTTTTAGAAGAAGGTCAGTGTGTATCTGTCTATTTCGATGTCTCTGTTCCTGTGCCTAGGTCAGCACAGCTCAAAAACGAAAAGTCAGTT
Source organism: Hymenopus coronatus (assembly GCA_030762935.1). Lineage (NCBI taxonomy): Eukaryota > Metazoa > Arthropoda > Insecta > Mantodea > Hymenopodidae > Hymenopus > Hymenopus coronatus. The sequence goes on along the minus strand of CM060900.1, from coordinate 269,798,327 downwards.
AAATACCAAACTTGTTATATAAGTTTAGCAGCTTCCAAGGATATAACACAAAAATATTTTCAGAAAAATTTCCCACCCCAAATTACCCTTAACACAGTCCAAATTTTTGAATTTTTTAATTCTCTGAAAAATGAATTAATGATTTCGATTAAAATCCTGAATATTAAAAATGTTTATATGGCAAATAAAATATATATATATACTGAATTTCTTGAGATTAATCCCTGAAGACCTCTTGATTCTGTGACTTCTACATAACTGGTAAACCATAAGAGATAGACAAAGCATACTGCATAAAACATGCAGAACTCGTTAAAACACATTACAAGGTGGTTCACCTGTTCCTCATTATTTTTGGAGATAGGCAACACTTCATAACAAGGTCGAAATTACCGTGCTTGTCAGCCATTTGGTAACCATGGAAATCTAGCCTGCTCTTCATCGGAAAGTAGACCTTAGCAGCAATAGTTACGTCCATTCCAAAAACATGCGCTTAACAACTCCTGTTACAGTACATGTTATATCAATAGGATCGTTATCATATGTTCTGCAACGTAAATTATAATGAATGAATGCTGGATGAACGGCTTAAGCCACAAAAAGGGGACCACAACTGTCAAAAAGAGAACAGAAGTGGAGAGAGAGACATGTGTGATATTATACCTACAAGTTCTAAGGCAGCTAGCGGGTGCAATGATTGTAGCTCACCCGGTTAATTTCATGTTACCTGGATACCCCGAGCATACAGCAGTTCAAGTACTCGAATCTTCGTGTACTTTTTTTTTCTTTATGTAGTATCCATCGAGGTGCAAAGTTAGTTCAGTGTTTGTCACTCTCATAATTTTAAGTGTAAACAAAAAGGTATACGAATAAAGAACAGACGTGTTCTTCAGCCTTCGATCCTTAACTTTTTTCTAATTATTTTGAAAAAGAAACTTCACTAAGCCTTTAAACAATAACGAACATTTTCAAAACGTAAAAAGTTAATAAAAATAATTTCAAAATACTAGAACTCCTAACATGTTATCGATTGTTTTTCGCAGTTAGAGAATGTTTCATCACTAAGTTTCATGTCGGAAACACTTTATCTAGTGCATATTGAGAAGTTTGATAAGCTATGGGGATTAAACCTAATTTTCTTTCCAACTGAAGGTATTGGTGAATACCTATGTATTTTGTACAGTTTGTGATTGTCAGCCAAGGTATTTTGTGTTTTAGAGATACCCTGAAAATGGGTCTGGCTCTGAAATACGAATTTTAGTTTTAAAACATTGTAATAATCTTCATATTTAGAAAAAACTGAATGAATATGCCTCAGAAAGTTCATTTTCATTTGTGTTTCCAGTAATTGGACTGGTTAAGTTAGAATAAACATAAATAAAGAGAACAGCAATAAAAAAAAAAAAATAGCAAGCTAAAAATGTACCGATATCCCATCAAGCTTTGTGCCAAATCAGAAAGAAAGAAAGCGGGGAAAAATGTCAACGTTTTGGTAAGATTCGAATCTGAGTCGAGCATCTTGGAACTCAATCTAACAGCGGGCGTTAATTATATACGCTACTGTTCCGCTATAACCTTTAGCGCTAAAGTCTATAATGTTGGTGTGCAGATGATGGGTCTCGGGAACGATGTTTTCAGGTTAAACTGTAATCTGCGGGCTGCATAAAACTAGAGAATAAGGGACAGCTGAACCACCTTATGTGCGTGTGTGTGTGTGTGTTTTTTTTTTTGGTAGTGTTTAACGCCCGCTTTAACTACTTATGGCACCGCAGGCGATGACACTGATGATACATGAATGAAGATGGAGCTCCGGTGGAATGCGATGACGGGGGAAACCGGAGAACCCGGAGAAAACCCGCCCCAGCGCCGCTTTGTCCACCACAAATCTCACATGCGGTCTCTTGGGATCGAACCCGGGCCGTCTAGGTGTTGTGTGTGTGTGTGTGTATATATATATATATATATATATATATATATATATATAATTGTAGAGCTAACAATCTCTCAGGTTATCTTTGCTATGGGTTTCAGTTTAGCAATAGCTATACTTTTCTCAAATGGGAAATTGCCATTCCTTTCATATCTGTTTTGGTTTACTCCTGGCCAAACAAAGAGAACTGAATTTCAATTGAATCACAGGGATTCAACTATCACTTTAACCTAGTGTATTCCTTTATTTTGCTTCTGCTTACAAGGAAGCAAGCAGTAAGTCCATTTCTGTTAATTTGTACTACAATTAGCATGATGTAAATAAAAGCATAATCCTTTGTAAGAATGCCTTGTTTGGAGAATAGGTAGAGAAAATCATGTGAACGGAACACATTGGATTTTTTTAAAATGTACCTTACTGCAATTTCAATGTGTTATTCATACTTAGGAGTAAATACTCCATCTGCCTCATGAGAATTTATATGTACAATAACATATAGGGTCACTGACAATTTCACCAATATACAAATAAAACCTCCTTCTCTCTTTGTTGTTATATATTTTAAGTTTAATCATAAAGAAGAGCGACACAAATTGCAATAGAATCTAATATTTGTAAATTACCTTGTATTGTCCACTTGGTCACAGTATAACTCTGAAAATGCTGAAAGCGCAATACCATTTTAATATTTACTGAAGTATTATATTAAGATCAAAAATACTTTTGACTGTATCTGTATCCTTAAAAGAAAATATTTCATATGCAAAGTTCTATTAGGCTTAAAAAATCCAATGGCACAGCTGGGATTCAAACCACAAATCCTTGATCCTCTGTGCTGAACTCTTACTGCTGAGCTAACCGCATTTGCAGTTACATTTTTATAGAAGCATAACAATATATATGTTGACTGCTAGATATGGTTAGTTAAAAAAAAAAAAAAAAAACACACCAAAATAATAAACTTAGTACTTTACAATAAAACAATTCAATTTAATTTTCTAATGCACACTTACTACCCTATACAGTCAGTGAAACCACACAAAGAATGTGAACTTTAATGATGATACATGTACAACACCATTAAAAACTGTATGTTATTGTCTGATTCAGTTTGGGCTCTCCTGGACTCATGTGTACAGTCAAATGCACAGAAATATGTCAACATTTTTTTGGTTTCCATAGAATTTTTCTTTATTTATTACTGGCAGTATTTGTTTATAATCTGGGTAGGCCAATCTGTTATTGGTTAGGATAAAAAAATGCACACACGCACACACACACACACACACACACATTCGGCTATAGACTAAGATCAAATGCAGGAACACACAAAAATTTCACTTGAACGGCTGGAATGTTTGCTTTGCAATGACAGTTTACACCAGTCACTGGATGAATCCCTCTTATATTGGTTTGACATAAAAATTCTGGTATTCAAATATTAGCCTTAGAACATAGATCAGCCTCATACCAAGGAGCAGAGGAAGGGGGGAGGATAAGACAAACGTTGAGTGCAGCATTAGAATCAGATTAAGGGTGCAGGTTGGGTGTGGCAGAAGTGTTTTAGCATTTGCTTGCAGATGTAACCACTACACATGAAATCAAAATGATTCCATGTATTTGGCTGTACATCTTCGTAGTACTGGAAAAGAGTGTCTACCTCCAATCTGGAGGGCCCAAATTTGATTCTCATTTAAGGTGAGTTGTTTGTAGAAGTTTTTTCTGGAATTTTCACTCAACCATGTTGAGTAATGTTGGGTAACACTCAGCGGATTCTTTTCTAATTTGTGCATCATTTCTCCATTTCATCCTTCATTTCTGCAAACCTGCATTGTTTCAAGGTGTATTAAACTATTTATAAACTGGACTCATGTACAAGATAATTAGTGCTTCATATGCGCACTGCATGTTATTCTGTTACTTGACTCTGCTGAAAAGTAGAGACAGACTGAAAAATTCAATCTTATAGCCAGGATTTGAACTACCGATTTCCTGGTCTTAGTTCAGTTGCTATAACCACTCAACTATCAGAGAAACATATTGCTAGAGCATTACATTCCCCAACTCACTCAAATTTTTCCTGGTAAACCATAATGAAATGACATAACCCAATGGCAACTTACATGCCGTAAGCCTTTAAGTCCCGGGCATTGTAGCTTTTAACCAACTATTAGGGCCATCGTTGTGAAATAATTGATCTAGTAGTTGGTTGAAAACTACAAAGATGTACATATCGGCCAATGTGGAAAAACAATTATTTCACAATTATTGACTTATAGTTGGTTGAAAACTACAAAGCCCGGTACTTAAAGTGTTACAATGTGTAAGTCATCATTGGAGTACGTCATCTCAAAATAATCTGATATCGCCTTGTGTGGTTTACCAGGAAAAACATGAGTCAGTTGGGAAATGTAATGCTCTATTGGCATGTTACCATGGTACCTCAGTTCTTAGAGCAACTGGACGGAGATCAGCAGATCTGTGGCTCAGCTATAGCATAGAATTTTTCAGTCTGTTTCTACCTTTCCAACTTTTATCCTACATGTCAGCCAATGAAGAAAAACAATGGTTTTATATTTGAATCACTTGAGTCAGAGCACTTGCGTATACTCAACAACAAACTTCAGAATCTGGCTGAAGGGGAACATGATATTTAATATATCACTGGGCAGAGGTCATAGCATAATTATACTTCTTGCCATTTAATTGCAACACTTGTTTCAGCCATGATGAAGTTTGCGCTCAATACTGAACTGTATTGCATATTTCAGGCAACCTCTTTAAGTAACTTGCAGCTCTTTTATGCACACACAAGTGGAGTAGTCAGCTCTGTGGTGATAAAAGAATGACAATTATTAGTAGTTCTAAAGTATGTTGGAATCTACTTTATTTATTAGGATAATCTATGTACAAACCAGACACTTAATAAAACTCATCTGGAGAATATTTGTCATCATTGATTACTTTTGGAATGATGAACTCCTTTTAAATTTAAGTTAACCCTGTATGGAAAAGTTATCAATTTTTTCTACCTTTATTACATTAGGTGGTATTTTATTTGAGTTTTAAAACAAGAATCAACAGCCCAAAATGGGCATATGCAATATTAAATAATTTTAAAAAGATATTTACTTTCTTTACAGGAGAGTTTGATATGAGAGTGAAGTCTTGTGCAGCTTCAGATGGTGGTGGTCATGTGATCCAGCTATCAGATGAACAAGGTTGTGTTCTAAGACCAAAAATGATCAGTCGTTTTCTCAAGGCAAGAACTGCTGATGAAAGAGCTACTGTTATTACGTATGCTTTCTTCCACGCATTCAAATTCCCAGATGCTCTAAGTGTCCATATAAAGTGCAAGGTAGAAATATGCAGGCATGGATGCCTGGATCATTGCCAACTTGGATCATTACATCATGATACAGATGGAAGCCATGCCTATTATGGATCTGTTGATAGGAAAGATAATTCAGACTCCAGCCTATCATCTGCACCTTCCTCAACCCCAATGCCAGATTCCTCACTGGATTTCCTTGTTTATGATGAATTGGATCAAGAAGATGAATTACTGAAAGATGATCAGGAGCAATTTCCTGTGATCACAGGAACAAAAACATCCACACATGCTCAAGCACAAACACAGAATGCTCATGAAAGGCCACTTCCCAAAAGGGATCATGAAAATGCAAAACCATCTGTAAGTGATGATAACACCAGGGAAGTCCTGCATTCATTACAGGCAAGCTAACATTTCATTTCAAGACTTATAATGTGCTTTTATACATACCTCTTTGTGTATCATCATGTATTTCATTCATTACCTTCTTTCTTTGTCATAGATAACATTCTGAACAGAATAAGTTATTAAATGTGATTAGACCCTGAATTTATTTTCAAAATGAATGTTCTTTTTCATATTTTACATACATGAAATTCATATTTTAAAATTTCAAGGCAAATTGCATGTTTTTCCTTTGAATTTTGTATTAAATTATACTTTTCCAATTTATCTAATCAGTACTCAAGTACTTTATCTAAGTATTGAATATCATCTCAGGAATCAATATATACAATAAAAATTGGTATAAGTGGTTTAGGTATGTACATTTCATTATAATTCTATTATACCTGGAACAATCTTAAGTAAACTAAGTACACATACGCTTACAATCTGGAAAAACAATGGGGTTATAAAGGGATGATATGTAGAAGTATTAGAAAACAACCATTATTAGTGATGAATCCATTGCTACAGAGTTGTTAAGCTGAATAAATGACAAATCTTGGCTCCATTTACATCAAAGTTAAGCTGCCATTAGTGTTGGGTAGAAAGGGGTAAAAACATTTACTAAATAGTTGAGAGTAGTGTTGAATTATGTTTTCAGAGACAGTGAGTTGAACCATTTCCTGCACCCAATTTAAATGCAATTCATATACACCCTAGTCTAATCTTGGGTTAAATCCCAAAACCAGAGGACTCTGGGGTTTCATTGCAGCTTGCTATGGCTTAACAGTTATCATACAAGAGACCTTACTTCCATTGGGACAAGATCACCTATATAACAAACAGTTTCTTTGACTTTTTTTTTTGTACATTATTGTGCATACATTTTTGGGCACATTTGCATGAATATTTTGCTATTTGTTTATGCATATAAATCCAAAGTCTAGGGATTGTGTGTTTGCTCTTTTTAAAATTATATTCATAGTATGTAACATAATAATCTGTAATAGGAATTATGGTGTAAATTAGTTTCACATGTTCTGTGATAGAGATACTAATGCTTTGTTTTTTATTTTTATGTTACAAAACTGGTAGTGTTCTCTACAAACAAGTTTTTTTCTTACTGTAAGTACAAATGTACACTTGAAATATCACTGAACCAAGACTACATTTAACAAAGCAATTTTTTGTATTACAGGGACAGTCTCGTCCTGGACATCGTGATGGACAAGAAAGGTTTCCACATGGACCACGGAAGCTAGGAGATGATGATTTGCCTATTGCTGATCAGTCATCAACGGGCAGCTCTACCAGTTCAAGAAAGCGCCGTTCTGTAGTCGTATCAGAGAGGAAAGCTCGCAGTGCAGATGTGGGTGTTAGTGGCCTGTACGAGGTTATTTCTGAGGTAGATCTGGCTTTCACCCCTGATACTCGAGCAGAAGCAGTTACTGTCTTTCAGGGCAGAATCCGTGAGGAAGTGGTATATGGCATATGTCTGCCTGTGCCAGGTTTCAGCCTGCTATTTGTGCTTGTAGCTTTATCAGCTGTATTATCAGCCTTAGTGGCTGGATCATTGCTGTATAGATATCAGCTACAGAGAGAGGCTCAAAGGCTAGTTCACCATCAGAGGCAGCAGCAACAGCAGCAGCAACAACAACAACCACATGCTAGTACATTAATGATGCATTCTTTAGCTAGCTGGATGGCATTTAGACTTCTCAGACCTCGTACCACAGCAACCTCCTCAATGCCACAGCAGTCCTCCACAGGACCAGAATCATCCTATCAGCAGCAAAATATGCATAGTAATGATGGCTGAGCTGTAACAGTGAATTTGGTGGCTCATTGTTTTACTAAATATGTGAGTTCATTGAAGTCAACAATTTTATAAAGCAGTGGGTCTGTGTTTTTCTGTATTTTCTTATCAACTGCATACAGTATGTGATAAGATGCACATAAAGGCTGAAATGTTGCAAAGCAAGATGAATGACATTTAAATTATTTAAATACTTGAGGATTTTTGAGAACATTAAGGATGATGTTTTCCCACAATGTCATCCTTTCTTGATTAGAATTCAGGGAGTAATGAAGCACCCCAAATTTATAAGGGAATTTAAACATCTATGGTATATAATGGACATAGTTAATGTAAAATATGAACTGAAGAATAATAATTCAATGGATTGTATTGGGGTGATGAAGGCTATTACTATAGTATTATGAACACTTAGGCAAGGTGGGAAATCACCAAAGATTTTTCATGTGTTCTTGGTACATCCTAAGTTTCTCTAGCAGCAGTACATTTCTATTTATTGTTCTTTTTTCTCCCTGGATATGGTAGATATTTTAAAATCCCAGATCTAATGGGCCAGTTCATTCTGTTTGCTAAATACTCAAATTAAATACTAAAGGATGGGTAAAACAAATTGTTTTTATACTATTTCCTACTCTTTTAGCCATTGATTTTCAAAGATTTGTTTATTTATTTTCTGACTGCAGCTCTGTACAATAAATGCCATAGAACAAATATATTGATTATAATGAATAGAGTAATTTATAATAATTATTGATCAGAACAAATATAACATGAGTAATAAATTGAAACATCTGTTGTTACTAATTTATGATTTCAGAAACATGAACTTTTTAGTGCATACATAATAAAAGTACTTTCCTAAATCTTTGTCTTATATATTCTGTTGTGCTACTTACAAAGCTTGAAGTACTTGTTTCAAGAAAAGTTATTTAGGAATATAAATACATAGACAGAAGTATACAAAATAATATTTTTTCATAAGCTGTTATACCATGTGGTGCTAGTATATGTATAACTATAGATAATTAATATATAGGGCCCTGGTTCCTAACCATAAAATATTTCATTTTGAACATAATTTACATCCTTAAATTTGTTGTATGTAACTTTTACACAGCCTGTATATATGTAAGTATGTATGTGTGTGTATGTCTGTATGTCGTTGAAGTAAAGGTGTAAAACACAGACACACACACACACACACATACACACAAACATACACACATGCACAGACACAATGTAGTATGCACACACACACATATATATATAGCAATGTAAATGTTAATAATGTTGGCAAGTGTTCTTAACGCATCAATACAATTATCCTATTTTAATCAAAAGACTGCCATAAATATATAAAAAATTGCAGCAGTTACTAAAGGATTAGAATCTAACATACCTATTAGCAGAGTTTCACAAATTTAAATAAAAGGTTTCATAGACATTTAGAAAATTTGAGTATGCTATTGATAATAATTAGGGCATGCTGTGACTGCATATGTTCAAATTATGTGGCTAGAAGAACACCCTGCCCATCTGAGAAGAAATTATGTTATAAAATAAATTTCCATCCATATTTTGAAATGGTTTCAGTTATCAGGATAGACAGTGTTAAAATAATGGCTACACATTTGCTAGCTAGTTTCAATTCTTGACACAGACATAAGATACTGAAATTTTGACCATGCCATGTGCAATCAAGACACTATTTAAAGGCATAATTGGAATTTTATATTATGAAACAAACTTGAATGGACAGATAGCCAGGGCAAGAAAGTTCTTCTCACCATATAAGTAGCTCCATTTCACAGTAAGAGAGCCTGAGTTAAGCTGCCTTATATCATAGCTGTGGAACAGCTGGACTACTCATGCTATACCCGTTCACATAGGAGACTGTGAAACCCACATGTAGGAAGTTTGGGTGGAGAGTTAAACACCATATTGCATTCACTAAAATTACCTAACAACTACTCTCATTCAATCAATGTGTTATGTGTACCTTTAATAATTGTATAATAGGTAATCCCATAAGACATTATAAGTTTAGTGATGGATTAATGATAATGAAGCATGAGCAAATTTATCTGATGAAATTGTAGATAACTACAAATGGGATCTATAAAGAGTATTCCATAATTAAAGGTAATAGATTATATAACTGATAATTAGTTTCTTACATATATTGTTTAAAAGCATATCATCATTATGCTGGCTCTCAAGTCATGGCAACAGTTGGAATGAGAAAATAGTTAACCTCAAAATAAACTAAAATCATACATATAAAGATTTACATTTTTAAGAAGGTAATTTAGGTATTTGGAAATTGACACTATTTAAATGGACATTGATTAAAAGCACAGTTGGATGATGTATGCCACTAAGCATTGCATAAAGGCACCATTATAGTTCAGTATTCAGCTGTTCAGTAAAATAGCATCCTTGCAATGATATTATAAGATATATAACCATGATTGGTGAATATCTTAGGCTTTGCTAAATATTATTGGTCAGTATAAAATGCATAATGTACAGATGGAAATGGAACGGATGTGTATCATCTGGGAATGCAATATTAAATGTCTCATAAAAATCCTGAGCTGCAGATTATTTCTTTGCATGGACAAATACAATATATGTTGCTTTTATCACAGATTGTCTAAATATTCCTTTCTGTAATATTTTAAAGCAATTGCATAAAGTACTGCCTCAGTTATGAACTTTCCAAGTGTTTAAATTATACTGAAACCGCTATCTCCTCCAATTTCTTATCTAATTTGAGGCTAGCCATAGATTAATGTATCTTTAAGTGAATGCACTAAATTAGTTCACAACAGAAAGCAGTCTAGTTTATTAGTAAAGAAAAAGTAAAAAAATGGGACACTATAGGGTAGAGAAAACCGTATAAACCAATTATCCTGGACATACAATATCTAAACAATGTTTTGTTAATTTACTGACTTTAAAAATGTCTACAGATGGATTGATGGGCCCTCCCTAGCCAACAAACTGAATGAAATACATTTTATTAGAATCCATTACAAAAGTTTTACATACATATATCTCAATTTAAGATAATAGCAGCATGCTTTACAATATAGTTAGCAATATTAGATGATCATTTGTTCAGCATGCAGTGATAAGGAAATCTAAAGGAGAGCATAATCATGATTAGCGTTATCTAATAGAACCAGTATTGACTCATTCTTTGCTTCCAGAAATGCAAGAGTGCAAAAAATGAAATTGGTTCTAGTATGCAGTATACAGCCAAATGTAGTAATTATAACAAATTTCTGGGGACTATGAAATTAGTTGTACTGAAAGGCTACACCGTGGCAGAATGGTTAGACCACTCACCTCTCACCTAGATGGCCCTGGTTCGATCCCAAGTGACCACTTATGAATTTGTGGTACACAAAGCGGTGCAGAGATGGGTTTTCTCAAAGTTCCCCAGTTTCTCCTACCATCACATTTCACCTAGCACCCTCTTCATTCCATGTTGTGAAAGTTGGCGTTAAACACTACAAAAGAAACAAAAAAAAAAAAAAAACAATTGTACTGAAATTTTATTAAACTGCTTATTTAACATTCTTATTTTAAAATGGCAAAAAATTTAGCTTTTAAATCTATTATGCTGCTATATGTATTTAAATGTAACATCACAATCTGGGATGAAAAACCCACTGCGTATGTAATGTTGCATGTGCAGGGATGATTGCATGGTCAGGGATGAACAAAGCACCTTCTGAATATGGAAACAACACTCAGTAAGTCAAAAAATGTGTTAAAATTTGTTCCATCTGTTGTCTATTAATTACAGGAAATTTATTGCTTTTACCTACACTTAGATTTTCATTGTGCCTATGTTTATACAATTGAATTAATTGAACATAGACGCTTATGGAGATATGGTAGGGTAAATAGGTTTTTGATCTTTGAACTGAAATATTGTTAAAGTGGCATTCGTTAAAATGGTATTAGACTTATCAATATTGTTTTCATTTGAAAGCAGATTTGAATTGCTGGAAAATGCGATTGTTTTTCCAACAACCTTGTAGTTTTATATAAAGAAAATACAAAATGTATTTTGTTTACTTTACATATTTACAACTGAGATTTTCACCCAAAACTTCCGCCAGCTGCCTTGAAATATTTTTTATTCTAAACAAAATATACCTAATAGGTGGTCTGCTGATGTACCTCTATGTCCTTGATTGTCCTAAGCTGAGACATTCAAAGTCACAAGTTAAGTTTTATAAAAGTAAATCAAATAAGTTTAAATTGTTGTTTTATTGATGTTAATCACAAAATATGCATTATGCATCTGAAATATAACACACTTAAAAAATTAGTCATTATATCCAGTTATAAGTATAAAGATAAAAGTTACATTTTCCTAAACAAAACAAAAGTAACAGAATGTAAATAGGTGACCTCTAAATAAAACTCACTAAAAGCTTTAATATATGAAATATGTGGGGTATGGTAACACTGTAATACCACATTATAAGAATGTGGGGTTTGATAGCACTATGGAAGCCACCACCTTTCACAAACTCTCACCTTTGTTATGCACATCGAGCTCAAAATATACAATTTTGGATTTTAAAACAATTTAATTTTAATGCTAATGGACAAACATGCTTATAGCCATAAAACTCCAAAGAAAAGGAATAACACTTACGTATCAACAAATTTGAAACACATTTGACAACTTATAAGTATCCTTTATTCCCTTTTCTCGGAAAGCAACCTATTTCATAGTTTCAATATCACATTCTTTTTGTGTTATACTAAATTAAATCTATTTGACAGATTCATCAATGTAAATGTAGTAACACTAAAGCTTTAATTTCTCAAAAATTGTGTATATCATATAAAATTCTGAAAATTTATATATTGAGGCTACAAAGCTATTGTAAACAAAAGTGAACAAGTTGTGATTGAGTATGTTGGTAATAATTTGATTTGTTTCAAAGGCAGCTGATTTCTTTCTGGTGTGTTGCTGAAATAATAATTCATTATGAAATAAAATCTCAATATATGTTTTTTAATGACAACAAACTACATAATTAGTAGTCAAATTTTAAGTATGATATCATGCCACAAAGCATAACATTTTTTATTATCTTCCTTACAAATGATGCTGTTAGTATAGTAGATGAATATTTCAACTAAAGATACAGTATCTGATTTTGTCTAAATGAAGAGCTAACCAAAAGTTTGAAGAGTACAATTTTAATTCTAAAAATACAAACAATAAGTAGAAAGGATGGACAAATGGTGATGTGTACCCCAGATAAGAAATCTAAAATCATAGGTGCATATTTACAGTTTAGTAGTAGCTTTTTTATGCATACAAGTTAAAGAAGAAGCAATATATTTCAGATTAGGTCTCCTGTGAGGCCCACTTAAGTATAAAATACCATTGTTTTTTAAAAAGTATATTATTCTGATCAGAATTTTTGAAAAAAAAATCAAGTAACCAGAACTAATATCAAAGTAAATAAGTGCTGCAAGAGCTTACAGAATGAAGAATAAGGAATAGTATTAACTTTCATTAGTTCTTTTCAGGCTGTGCCTGAAGTGGTTAGGCCGCTCGCCTCACACCAGATGGCCCAGGTTCGATCCCAAGCGCCTACATGTAGAATTTGTGGTGAATGAAACGATATCCGATCTGGTTTTCTCCGGATCCTGTGTTTTTCTGTCCACTCATTCTATCAATTGCTCCGTCATCACCTTTCCTATTATCCATTTCACTTGCATTTCATATCGTCCACTTCCTCACGCTCATGCCTGGCTACTGGTTGACCACTCATTCCAGATTCTCCATTCTGTGGTTTCATGCCATTGACTCCCTCTGATGGACTTCTAATCCCTAGGCATCAGCTTGTAATGCTAGGGGGGTGTCAGTCCAAATACGAGGAGGGTAAGCCGAATGTGAGTAGTTATTTTCAAGTTTTTGCTCTGTAATTCTTCCAAACTGGGTGACTTATAAAACCTAATCAGTCTCTAATTCAAATGGATATGTAATATTTTTGTTTCACTGAATATTTAGTCTCTCTAGTATAAATTTCAATGCATTTGACTTTCTTATTAATTTAACCTAAAACTACTTTGAACTAAAATTGCTTATGGATAGGCAGAGTCAGACTGAAAAATTCAATATCATAGCCCAGATATGAACCATGGATCTCCCGGTCTCCATCCAGTTGCTCTAACCACTGAGCTACCATGGCAATATGCTGGCATGGCATTAAATTTCTCAACTGACTTGCATGTTTCCCAGGAAACCACAAGGTGATCTCAAAGTGTTTTGAGATAATGTACCTCAATGGTGACTTAAAATGTTGAAATACTTTGAATTTTTCAGTCTGACTCTACTTATCTGATTCCTGTATCATGGCTTGTGTGAAAAAACAATTAAATTATGTAAAATTGCTTATGAATAAAACATAATGGTCATTCATTTTAGATTCAAGAGTAGTAAATCAATTCAAAGATAAAAATGTTAAACATCATAATATATATGTGCGTCTTTGTGATTTTTGTATGTGTTTGTGTGTGTCTTTTTAACATGTACATGGGAGCATAAGTGGTTGGTCTATGTGCTTGCAATTTTGGAGTTAATTTAGGAAATCGAATGGGAAGGGTAAAGGTGTGTGACTACATTATAATCCAAAAACAAGTTTAAATATTTAATTTTGTAAACACAAGCATTGAACTTAGAACTAAAATAGTATTTGATGTCTATTATAAATAATGACAAATGAAAAAAACAACAATAACAATTTTCCATTTTTGTCAAGAGAGGCGAAGCAAAATCTGAATTAATTAATAGCTGCATCCTGTAGCAAGTTACAGCTGCAATGGAACCATTATCAACAGTATTTGATACATAGAACACTTATTTATATCTGTTTTTTCTTGTTTTTTGTTAGTAAGTAAAGCATATTTCATTAATATTCTTACTAAACAGTGCTCTTTTTAATATGCTGCAGTTAGATGCATATTTTAGGTGCTCAGATACCTATTCACAGACTCTGAATTGAGGAGTTTAAGCAGATCATATAGTGAACTGTGAACATAGCAGAGAGAAGCCAGTATTATTGTCACATGTTTCATTTTATTTATATTTATATTTATTTTATAAATATCTTAGTGAGTCATTGTTGCTGTGAGTTGTTACAAACTAAAAGACTTTGCCAACAGCTCCATATCTAATCTATTAAATTAAACTGAGGATCATGCAAGGTGCTCAAAATATGGTGCTTACTTGCTCTGTATTGTGCTTCAGTCATAAAAGGTCTTCTTTCGTCGAGCAAAGGCTTGAGAAAAAATATAGGTACAACATAATATATTAACTAGCCTTGAAGTACATATAACAGAAACCTGTTATTTGTCCAAAGATCCTTAGGCTTGAAAATTAAGTGTTTTCCAAGGATAAAGTTTTTGACCATATGTAATTATAAAACATACGCAGTGAAGCATTTGTTAATGACCTAAATGAACTACTGAGTGGCAGAATTAATAGGGCAACATTTTCTTAATTTTAGTTTGTTAAATGCTCATTGTTTACTAGCTAATTATCATTTGTATATCATATAAGTGGAAGAATGTAGCTGTTGTGCTGCATAAATAAAATATGTTTGTGTTGTTTTGCTGTCAACATTACTATAAACTGGCTTTTAGAGGTTATTAGCAAATTGTACTTATATGCAGTATTGTCATTGCCACTAGTAATAATGCATCTACTTTTTTACCTGGAAGCCTAAGTCTTCATATAAGTTAGTAGATAAAAGCCTTATACTGGCTTAGAATTTCTCTGCTGCCCAAATTGGAACATTTCTATGTACAAAAAATATTTTCTTATGCACTTTTTGGAAAGACTTACCCTTTACCTTATTACATTGCTTGCATATAGAAAAAAGTGAATTGTTTAATATTTTGAGCTTTCCATACTTTCTTTGATTATTTAAATTTATTGGGAGCAACTTCTGATGGAATTGCTGTGTGCCAGTTTTAATTTTTAATACTTTGTAGTGTAATTTTATTTAATGGTATAAATGCATTCCTCTTTCTTAAGACTAAAAAAAAAAAAAAATACATACTTTTTTCCAAATTCTAAATATATTCTGTTTGAGAAATGCAGAGAAAGTATATTGATACATAATAAAAATAACTAACCCCAAAATTACTGCAATCCTTTCTCCCAAAACTAAATAAGAATGTGGGAAATATATTGCTGATTAATTTTCCACAATATTCTAATTCTATATATTTTACTTTGCTTATGAAACATAAATATCAACAACATAAAATAATGAAGCATCAACAGTATGAATAAATCTAATTCAGTTAGAACTTAAAATGCACTTCAAATAGAGTGCCCATACTCCATGGACAGTCATTTAATCCAGGTTTCACTGCATAGTTCAATTGTTACTTATTTTTGGACATTTAGCTCATAAAATACTGCATTTTCATCCCTTGACTACTTACCATAGTAAATAATTTATGTAATAAAATGTATACATATTATTTGTTTAATTTATTTAAATGTAACACTATATGAAATTCATGGTCATAGGCATTTTGAAAAGAAAAATAAGAAATAAGAAATGCATCAATGATTCAAATCTTTTTATTAAAATAATACTAATCCACAAATGATTCATATAACAATGCATATTTGTGTACTCATTAATCTCATCATAACAATGGAAATTGTTTCTCGAAATAATATGTGTACTGTTTTCATTCTCTTTTTAAAAAATGTATATCTTAATATAATTAGGTCTTACTTGTATTTTATCAGGACTTATTTAACAGTTGTCATCAATTTAAGATTAGCATATTGTAATATTACAACTCATTTGTAAGATCTTGCATTGAAAAAGCCATATTGTTAGCAAAATAAGAGACAACAAAATTAATAAGGGTTCTATATGTATTAGATATTCAAATTTGTAAATTATGATCCAGGTTAATGCTTACGATTACAGCTCACTGTAGCATGTAATGTCATTGCTCAAGTTTTAACAAAGAAGTTAAGATAAACTGCATTGTTGGTTAGTCATCTTCTCCCATTACAACCATTATCATATTATCATAGTAGGTATTGTATTTCTCCTGTTTTGGTTAATGTTGTATGACTCTCATTTCTTTCATCACAGTACTTCAAACACTATTCCTAAAACATTAACTTGTTTAAAGATAATACCCATCACTGAAAGCAATTATATGACATATGTGCATAGTGTTATATTGAAACACTTTTATATGAACTGGAAGCTACCACCTATTGCAACATCTCATCTGATGAACCTTTTATCTATAGGTATAATTAGAATTTTCAGAGTTGTGTCTCTACATCTCATTGATAATACAGTAGGCAAGGCATTAACAATACATCAGGGTATTTACTGTGAAGCAGTTCCATAGAGTTTCAGTGGTGGCTCCTCAGGGTAGGCAGGTAGGTTAAGCCTACCCTAATAGTTTAAAATATTTTTAAAATTATTTAATAATACGCATAACGAAATGTATGAGTATCAAAGATAAAGTGAAATGTTTCCACTTAATAAAACAAAATGTACGTGTAATTTTACATTACATATAGTTAGAAGTATTTAAATGATAGGATTCTTGAGAATTCGGCAGGTCCGCTTTCTTCTGGAAGGAAAGAGCGATCTTTTGAACGAGAATACGCCAGATACTGGAATGATTCAAAGGCAATTGTCGCTTGCCTGCGAAGGGCAAGAAAATCCTGAGCTAGCCTGCCTTTTAATGTCACGATCACAGTATTTGCTGACAGGTGTAGTGGTGCATGCGTTGCACATCAAGACCGGCAGGAAGTAAATTTGCCTGCCCTGCTGATTGTTGACGAACTCTCCCGAAATCAACTAGAACCTGTGCGCGAAGTTTATTGTGTGCGAAAAATGTATTGCTGCGCTAACATTAGCGTATTTTGAAGAAACGCAGAATTAGAAGTGAAATTTATTTTGTAAACACCTATTAAATAGAAATGCACATTTTTAGGTCCTAATAGTTACTGCAGTACATTGTGAAATAATATTCCAACTGCCTTTAGAAAATGTTTCCTGCCAAGGAGCTAGTTTCATTACAAAGTTATTACGCCAGATATTTTGACTTTTCAAGAAAAGAGCTCGAGTTTGTCCAACCTGGCGACCAGTTGTTGTCTCGGAGTGGAAAGTGATATTCAAAATGTGTTGCCGGAAACCTTCAAATTGCTTACCTTAGCTGCAACAATTCCTTTCACAAGTTGCAGTGTCGAGAGAAGTTTCTCTTGCTTGAACAGAGTGAAGTCTTACTTAAGGAGCACAATGGGAGAGGACAGGTTTGCGACGGCGTCCATTGAACGCGAAATTCTTCATTCGCTGGTAAAACAGAAGACGTTAAGGCTGCATCCGTGATCGAGTGGTCAGCGAGCTGACTTCTCACCCGTAGGTCCCGGGTTTGATTCCCGGCTGTGGCGGGGAATTTGTCTTTAATCAGAATTATTCCCTATCCCTATCCCCCATAGAGCCTGGAAGTATGAATGTGAAAATAAATGTGTGTGTTTACCTAATGTTCTGAACCTACAGTTTCACAAGTTAAAGCCCCTGATATGGCCATTGATGTTAAAGGGGGCTATAAAAAAAGAAAAAAAAGACGTCAAGCGATATGTCAGCATGAAGGATCGACGTGTTCATCTACTTTACAAGTATCGATACCTAAGCAAAACATGTCTGCTAGATCTGTGATTTACGTATTGAACTTATTTACTGAAAATGACAGTAAATAAGTTCTAAACTATGTCACACTGGTTGGAGGACTATAAAGGAGCAAAATCAGTGATCATCGTGAGAAGGGAAGGAATAACTTCAATGAACGTTGAGGATGTTGCAGTTTTTAGTAGATAAGAATAATAGCAAGGATGGAAGAAATTTATAAGCCTAAAATCTGAAATCTGAAATTGTTTATACACCAGTAGACTGAATTTAAATTGAAAGAAATATTAATAATGACAAATCAATACCAGCCGATACGTCTTTTGTGTGTGTTTTTTTTTAATAAGTTTTGGTATTTTGGGTAATTCTTTTCATTCCTTCTCTTCCTCTATCATGTACATAGCAGAACGAGGGAGTATTGCATTCCAATAGAAAATTTTATACTGACATTTCACCAGAAACACGTGTTTTTAAGCCCCCTGAATAAATAAAGGTATAGAAAAAGTTCTGTGCGGTATATTTGTCGACAGCGTAACTATAAAAGAAAAGACAGTTAATACCAAAATTGATGTTTAAGTTCAGTACCCTCAAAAGATGTGATATGAAGATTTTCAAGAATATCCCCCTACTTTTACCTACCCTTTACACGGATAGTTTTTCAAGTTTTTTTTCCAAAACGGCTCTAGATTTGTATTAAAATACGATATATTTTAAGTGTTTAAAGACAAAACATACATATAATTTTCTGTAAAATGCCCATGAATTTCTCATCATTCAGAGGGAATGCTGCATACCTGGCAAACCTTAAGCCAGACTGTTCCAGCTTGGCTACACATGTTAAAGAAAAGCGAATCACACACCCACAAGAGCATACCTGCAATATGCCTCAGTGTTGAGGAATATCTGTCTTAAGGCTAAAGGAAGCAAGAGCAAGTCTAAGTGCTTATGCTATGACCTTCGCCCAGTTAGGTATTAGGTATCATGCTTCCCCTTCAAGTTTGACTCAGAGGTTTGTTGTTAAGTGCACGAGTACTTCTTGAAACAGCCTGCCTTAAGTGACAGACCAAAACATATTGCACAAGAAGAATTAAATCACTTCAAAACACACAATTGATTCAACTAATCTTTTTGTAGCATGAAACATTTCCAAAATATCCGCTATTAATAGTTTGATTTTTTTTTTAATTCTTCCATTTTTACCCCGCCATTAACTGCATGGTTCTATCAGCAGCCTTTGGAACATATTGGCAATTGTGTTAACTCCGGTACTGATTGATATCCTTGTGTTTCTGTTTAATTTTTTTCATCATTAGATCACACACCATTCACATTCATACTTCCAGACTCTAGGGAGGATAGGGAATAATCTGGGCTAGAGAAAAATCCTCACATGAGAATCGACCCCGGGACCGGTAGCGCAGTAGACAGGAGCTCTATCGACTGAACTACAGTGCCAGCTCAATGGGTTCAATTATTGAATGCTTTCTCATTCCTTCAGTTCTGTCTGTATTCAATTGCGTCTCGCGATTGCATGGAAATAATGTGACATTTTTAAGGTCAGTATATAACCTCATTTTACTACCGATGTTCCCTTTTCCGGTATCTATAGCGAAATTCATAATGTGGCTATTTGTGCAAAGATTTATTAATTTAAATGAAGTAGTTAGAAAAAGAAAATTTTATAAAAATAATTTGTATACCCACTAATAAACGATATAGGTAGAAAAAAATCATGTAACTGTAACACACTACATTTTCTTTATCATTTAGTTTTACCTGAGCTCCTTTTCAGCACACAGATTACCACTCTTTGGATACCTCTTGGATTGCAACTGTTTAGTAGTTGTATGTGATCTGTAACCAGCTCTGTGTCTACATATCTTTACAGCAAGACCTACCCATGACTAGCCAACACAAGTAACAGCTGACATAAGTGAAACAATCTTTTTGCTTTTTCTTTCTTCATCAATTGTTTGTTTCCTTTTTAGAACTATAATTCAAACAAGCACTGGCGAAGCGTGCATAGTAGCGCCGGAAACGCCGCTTCCTCATGAATTTGAGAAGAAGAAGAAGAAGAAGAAGAAGAAGAAGAAGAAGAAGAAGAAAAAAAAATTTACGCGAAACAATATTCTGTAAACTCCGGATACATTTTTACTTTCTCTACATGTACTATGTACATAGTGTATGGAGTAGATATTGTACTCCACCCAAAAATTCGATGTCGAGATTTCCCCAGAAAACTGTTTTGAGGTCCCTTGACTCCAAAAAAAGGCATTTTTAAAATAAGGTCCGTGTGTATCGGTGGACGGCATAGCTCAAAATCTAAAATACCGTTGGTATTAAATTTAACTGTCCTCAAACTACCCTTTACATGGGAAAACATTTTAAAATGTAGTTTTTGTAAAAAAAATGGCTCTAACGATTTGGATTAAAATACTCTACATTATAGATATTTAAAT
Source organism: Hymenopus coronatus (assembly GCA_030762935.1). NCBI lineage: Eukaryota > Metazoa > Arthropoda > Insecta > Mantodea > Hymenopodidae > Hymenopus > Hymenopus coronatus. The sequence continues at coordinate 269,777,674 of CM060900.1, read as the reverse complement.
CACAAATAAAATTTATATCTTGAATCTTCTGGGAATAGCCTCTGAATTCATTCTGAATGAATTTTATATAACCGGTAAACCATAAGAAATAGACAAAGGCTTAGTCCACAAAAATTGTAAATCTTGTTAAAGCACACAATACACATTCTTGTTGTAGAGCTGACTGTTTTCAAGATATTCCTTGTTATTGGTTTCAGTTTTAAACTACGAAACTTTTCTCAAATGAGGTTACCTTTCGTTTGATCTCTCTTTTGTTCACCGCTGGCCTTGTAACGCAAACCGAGCTGCATTGCTCACATAGCAATCATCTTTTAAAATATTTGATTATCGTTTTAGCCTAGTGTATTCCCATATTTTCCTTCTACTTATAAGGAATCAAATAGTAAGGGCAATTCTGCTGATGCTTATTTCGATTAGCATGATGTAGACAGAAGAATACTCTTTTGTAAGAAATTGCAGAACAGGTAGGAAAAGTCAAGTGAATTGAACACATTCGGTTTTTAAACGTATTCGCGAACATGCGCAGTGCTGTGGACAGTTGGACAGATGTTGAAATTAGAATAACTGCCGCAAGCTCATTGGACACATTTCTGTATTCATGCATTCGTAGCCTCTGAACTATTTAGATATACTTTGTAGACTTCCGGAAGCAATACGTGACTCTTCTCATAACGATTAAGCGTTTTAAGAAATCATGACGTGAGATCTCTGTAGCTATACTTCGCATATTGGTATCTAATAGTAAAAATGAACAGTTCCTGTGAAGTTTTAAGTTATTAGCAAAGGTATTTAAATTTCATATAATCTCCAGTTTAGGTTAACATTTCACGCGTTGGTCAGCTCTAGTAATTATGGAACGTCTCAGTGGTCGATGGGGAGGGAAACAAAGGTCGTGAAACGAGACATGGACAAATCTTGCGCATAGGAGAAGTTGCTTTCTTCCCTCCCTCTCTGAAACGACTGAGAGGTGTAATAGAGGTGTCCACTTGACGTGAATAATACAGGGTCATTCTAAACTAGTTACCTGAAAGTATGAATGAATTATTTCGAAACTGTTGACGGAAATTTATTCAGATGTTCATTAAACATTATGTGATATCATCAAGTTGGCAGACTTCGCTACATGCACTCGCTCGCTCATCTGGCGGGTAAAATGTGAAGTACTCGCAATACCTGGAGCCTAGTAAGCCATCGCCATGGAGTATTACAGGCGGTGCGGAGCGCGCGCAGTGTTGTCTGTGGTTTCATGAAACTAAATCGCAAATTACCGTACAAAGACGTTTTCGTACAAAGTATCAAAAAGCTGAAAGCTATCAAAGCACGGTATGCTCGATTCGTAGAAACACGTTGTGTGGGATACCTAGAGAAAGGGCAGGAACGCCCTCCGGTAAAAGACCACGTTGTGGAAGCCGTGAGAAGGACTTATGCACGAAGTCCAGAACTAGAGCAAGTTTGGAGCTGACCATACCACAACCTACGGTATGGAGAATTTTACGACGACGACTGCAGTGTAAGGGGTTCAAGTAGCAACTGACTCAGGCATTGAGTGCTAATGACAAGCTTAAACGTTATGAGTTCTGTGCGGACATGCTGAACAGGATGGAAGAAGACGATAGTTTTCTAAACAAGATTGTGTTCAGTGACGAAGCAACTTTTCTTAGTGGTATAGTTAATCGCCACAATGTAAGGATATGGGGTACACAGAAACCGACGGAATGCCTGGAACATACACGTGACTCACCAAAACTGAATATGTTTTATGCGCTAAGCTCCGTGAAAGTGTATGGACCATTTTCATGAGAAGAATGTGACTGGCATCACATATCTAGACATGTTACAAAACTACCTGATGCCACAACTACAAGAAGATATGAGAGAGAATTTCATTTTTCAACAAGATGGAGCACCTTCTCATTGCCGCCATGAGGTCTCTACATACCTATCCCACACCACTCCCGCTTGGATTGAAAGTGGCGGGAACATAGCTTGGCCTCAAGGATCTCCCGATTTAACACTGCTGGATTTTTGTCTGTGGGGTTACGTTGAAGATAACGTGTACAACCCTCCACTGCCGACCAATCTCGATGAGCTTCGTCAACGAATTAACCTAGCGGTAGCTCAGGTAGATGCGGACATGATCACGCGTATCTGGGATGAACTGTCGTACTGGAGGGATATCTGCCGAGAGACAAAAGGGAATCACATTGAGCATTTGTAAACATTGCAAATAAAACTCAATGTTTTGTCAATGTATGTAATGGAAAATAATGGAAATAAGCTACGTAAGATAACTATGTATAATTTAGCTGTATTATCAGGTAACTAATTTAGAATAACCCTGTACAACCACAACAGCCTGCATCGTTAAACAATTATTGCAATTCACATGAAAATAACTTAGCATATATCCATAGTTATAGCTAAATCACTTTGCTATAAAGCTAATTTTCTAATACATAATATGCCATCAACATTATGTAGAGGGTGAGTCGGAGTATTTTATTTGAAGGAATATCGATATGTTTTTATTTTTGGTTGCGAACCAGTTTATCACACAACCAGGAACATAGCCACACATACTCACCACAAATTACTACAGCTACTCAATCTCGCTCATTATATCATCTTCCTCATTAGCAGCACGGCTGTTGATATCGTTGGCATCATTGTCTTCTTCTTAACAATAATCTTCTAGTGTTTATGCCGCATTAAAATTAGTGCTAACGTAGTTCACTCCTTCGTGGACAGAAACGGTATGACTTCTGCGCAACTTCTCCAACCATCAGTCCTTCAGGTAAAGAGTTGCCGCTACGTAACTGAATGTTTTGCTCGTCTCGCCTCACGACATCTACATATTTCTGCTTGTAGAGTGAGCAGTCTTGCAGTGCAAGAAGTATCTACCTGTGATTATGCAATAAAAAGGGTACCGAAGAGTAAGTTTATTTATTTCAGTTATGAAGAAAACCTAATGTAATTAAAGGTGACAATCCAAAAAAGTCTCTTAATAATAATATCGGCAATCAAAGTAAATGTGTTAAAACTTTTATGCGCCACTTTATTAAAGAACATGTATCATACAATTCCATAGTTAGTGTTATGGACTGAGAAAATTGTTTTACTGGCTTTGCAAGAAAAAAGCATTGGAATTATTCAGATATGGCTGATTTGAATAATTTACATAAAGCTCAGGAAAGGCGTCAAATAATTCAAAAGCACATTATTAATCTCAATTTATGTTGTCTGGATAAAAAAAAGTATAAATACCACATTCATTATTCTCTCTTATTTCGTGAAAAATTTTACTTAGAGCTTTTCTCACTTTGAAAGTCACGCCTCGCCACTGCAAACAATCTCGAACAACAGTTTATGATCGGACAGTTACTGAGAATGCACTGACTGCGATGGCATTGCTTGTCAACAAGCCTTTTTTTTTTTTTTTAAATACAACTCCGGAGTCTGATCGGGACTCCGGCGCTGTATACCGTACTTTTTATTTACCTAATTTGTTTACTTTGATTACTGTTTAATTACTGAATTTCTGTTTTACTTTTTACACACACATACACAAACATATAACACCCATGCCCAAAGCGGGACTCGAACCCACGATCCCCTGCGCTACGAAACACCAAACCGAGACGCTTTAGCGAGCGCGGCCATGGGGACCAGCGCCTTGAGCGTCCACGTCCACGTACCGTAATAAAATTGCTCTAACAATCCTCAGAGGTCTAGTACATTAGAATTATGAGGAATAGCACAAGTCGTGTCTGACTAGCGCAGACCAACAGATTATTTCATGAACTGCCCACAAACTACCTGTGGGAGCAAAGCTTCCGTGATCGAGTGGGCAGTGAGCTGACTTCTTATCCAGATGTGCCGTGCTCGATTCCCGGCCGGAAGGTGGACATTTTTCTTTAATTAGGATTATTTTCTGTCCACCTTATATTTAAATAGTGTTTTACGCCCGCTTTTACTACGTATGGCACCACAGACTATGACACTAATTATACATGGAATAATGATGTAGCACCGGTGGAATAAGATGGTGGGAGGAACCAGAGAACCCGGAAAAAACTCGCTTCTGCGCCGCTTTATTCACCAGAAATCCCACATGCGGTCGCCTGGGATGGAACTCGGTCCGCCTGGGGGAGAGGCGAGTGGTCTAACCACGCGACCACGGCGCGGCCCGTCCACCTCAGAGTCTGGTAGTATGTGTTAGAGAGTGAACGCACGTGTGGAAAACCCAATGTAAATTACCAACGTTTCAGTGAAAAGCCTCCTGTGTGACCATAGTAGCTAAAGGAGGCTATAAAAACGAAGAGAAGATGCCTGAATAGATTTCACTCTGTGTATTCATCAAAGTCACATCGCGATATAAACGAAAATAAAAGAAATATCGAAAAAGTTCGCCAACCAAAGCACTCTTGATCTCTTCACATAAAGAAGCGCGATTATTAAAACTCAAGTCATAGACTCGTTTAAAACCTGGCGATTTAAAAACATTTCTTCATTGTGGTTTTTTCTTTCACAGACAACAAGTTTTAATTGAACAGTAATTTTGTACTCTTTGGATAGGATTATTTTGCATGTGTACCCCAGACACTGGCAGAGCACATTGTGTGCACGCTCTTTGCGTCTTTCATGATTCCAGGGTGGGAGGGAGTGATGACGAGAGAGACCTGAAGAGCTACCAGATACAGATTCGACAGGCGCAAACATGAACGGAGTCCCTAACAGTTACAGATGAAACATCTCCGACCGCTCCTTGCTCACGAGCCCCGGTAGATCAGTGGCGCTGATATGATCCTTGCAATTGACAGCATCGTTTAAAAACAACCCAATGGAGCGGTACCGACGGGGACGAGGTCACCCTTACAGTGCGCAAGCCAACATCCAGCCGTAAATCGCCGCCGAACACCATCGTCTGGTCCTTCAACTCTGATTAAAATGAAAGGAAAATGATGGGAACAAGAAAAGCTGAATCAGAAAATTCGGGGGATAAAAGGACCCTTCCCAGCATTCGCATGGCAACCCGGTGAAACCCCGAAAAACCCATGGATCAGGAAAGCCGGCCACGAGAAGCAAACCCACGGCCACTCAATGATGACAACAGACGAAACCGCCTGAGCTATTCCACTCGTTTGTTTTTCGATAATTTATGATTTCAGCTCATCAGTGTTAGCCGGCCATTTACCGAGGCACGTGGCTCAGGCATTTCACCTAGGACTAGCTAGGGTCTGGGAGGTCGTGGGTCCTGTTTGCCTACCTCTGATCCATGGGTTTTCGGGGGTTTTCCAGGGTCACAAGGCGAATGCTGGGGATGTTTCTTCATTCCTCATAACTTCCTCTCTCTTCATTTCACTCAATTTCATCCAACCGGTCTCTTTCAGGGTTGTAAATGTCGGTGAAGATTGCGGTGGTGGCGCCCTTTCGAGAAGGTGACTGCGCTTTGCAAATTCAGCTCTCGGCGGCGGATTGGTGTTGGAAGTCGACGGTACTCTCAATGGCGTTTATTAAGACATGAGCCGCGGGCTGCTAGCGCTCCCCGCGTCAAGATAAAAAACTGCTTGGGAGCTTTTAAGTACCCCCACGATGGCTCCCTTCCGCCGTCTGGTTCCGGCTACCCTCAGTAATTGCTCTCATCTCATCCAATACTCCTAGGGTGTGACGTACAAAAAGCCTATCAATGGCTGAAGTGTAGACTCCCCTCCGGCACATCACTGCACTTTACACTAGCCGGCCTGGTATAACGTTTATTTGTCTGGTGGTGGCAAGTGAAAATGTGGGTTGTTGTGGAGGAAGTAGGAATTATATACTTGCGTTTAAACCGGCATTAACTCTTCACATATTACTTCACCAATACTGTTTTATATTATTTCTTGTTATATAACATTGGGATACGATATTTTAAAGACTTACAGATGGGAAGGGGTAAGCAATCAGGTAAAAAAATGTTGAGTTCCATTCATATGTCTTTCTCTACAAACTACTGTTACAAACGATTATTCTGCATCGTGGTAATCAAGATAAACATTAGCAGAAATGGTAGTGTTAGTTCCTTGTAAATAGAAGGGAAATATGGCAATACACTAGGCTAAAGCGATAGTCAAATCTTTTAAAAGGTTGGTCGCTATATTATGCAATTGATATTTGGTTTGTTTTGTGAAGCTAGAAGTAAAATAAGAAAGAGAGAGAGAGAGAGAGAGAGAGAGTGACATATGTAACGAAAGATGCCCTCCCGTTTGAGAAAAGTTTGAGTAGCTTAAAATTGAATCCAATTGCAAGGAATTTCTTGTAAAGGATTAACTCTACAAAGATGTATATGATATAGCTAAATTGTGTGCTTTATCGAAATTTAATTTTTGTGCAGTAGGCTCTTGTATATCTGTTACGGCTAAACAGTTATCCAGAATTCATCCAGAGTGAAGAGGTCTTCAAAGCCTATTCCCAGAAAATTTTTATTTGCCTTGTAAATGAGTTACGTCCAGAAAGTAAGTTCTGTTTCAATTTATCTCCGCTGCAGCGCTGCGATCGTAGTTCCGCGCATGCGCGGTAGACGCTCAGTATCAAGGAGAAGAAACGTGCGTCATTTTGAGATCGCTGTCAGCCACATACGCTTTGTTGTGCTTGTTTACAATGTTGGTGTTGATTGAAAATCCCGCCGCTTGTGAAATCAGATCTGTGATTCGTTTTCTGAATACTAGGAAAGTGAAACCAATTGAAATTTATCGGCAAATTTGCGAATTTTACGGACAAAATGCGATGAGTGATTCAATGGTGAGAAGATGGGTCCAATAGTTCAATAAAGGACGTAGTGAAGTGCACGATGAAGAACGAAGTGGGCGTCCATCTTTGGTTACCGAAGAACTGGTTCACGCGATCGATGACAAGATCCAGGAAAACCACAAGTTTAATATTAGTGCCCTCGCTATGGAATTTCCCCAAAGCTCACGATCACTAATTCATGAAATTGTTACCGAAAAACTGAAATTTCGTAAACTTTGCTCACGTTGGGTACCAAAGATTTTTACTGAGCAACACAAAACAAACAGGATGGGCAGTGCTCTTCAGTTTTTAACCGTTATGATGAAGACGGCGAAGAATTTCTGACACAGATAGTCACAGGAGATGAGATTGGGTTCCTTACGACACCCCTTAAAGTAAGCGGCAATCAATGGAAAGGAGGCACACTTCATCCCCAGCAAAGGTTAAGCCGAAACAAATCTTGACACATCGAAAAATGATGTGCACAGTGTTCTGGGACTGGAAAGGCATCTTATTCATTAATTTCTTACCGCGTGGTCAAACAATCAAAGCAGATGTTTATTGCGAGACACTTAGGAAATTGCGCCGCGCAATACAGAATAAGCGCCGTGGATTGCTGTCAAAAGGTGTTGGTTTTCTTCACGAGTACGCACGACCACACACTGCAAATGTGACGAAAAACCTCCTACAGGGATTTGGCTGGGACGTGTTTGACCATCCTCCGTACACCCTGACCTCGCTCCTAGCGACTTTCATCTGTTCTTACACCTCAAGTCTTTCCTTGGCTGTCAACACTTCAACAATGACGAAGAGCTGAGAGAAAATGTTTCCAACTTTTTGAAGACACAGGCCGCAAACTTCTATGAAGAATGTACACAAAAACTTGTGCCACGCTATGACAAATGCCTGCAAAATTTCGGCAGTTATGTGGAAAAGCAGTTTAAGAGTTGTAGAATTTTGTCCAATAAATAATTATTCTGTATCTGTACACAATTTAATTTTATTACCAAACGGAACTTACTTTCTGGACGTACCTCGTATTTAATATACGGTATTTTAATAAAAAACGTTTGAGTCATTTTTGAGGAAAACAAAAATATCACCTGAAAAAGCCATGTAAAGGGTAGTTTGGGGTGGGAGATTCTCTTGAAAATCTTCGTATTGCATTCTTGAAAGATATTAAATTTAAATACCAAATTTGATATGCTGTCCACAGACACAGCACACGCACAGACACGCACACACATACACATACTCACAGACACATGGCCCTGTGTCGTCCTCCGTGGTCTGGAGGTAACATGCTAGCCTCTGGTTTCCAAGGTCGCGGATTCAAATCCCGCGGAGGGTGATGGATTTTTTTAGGCATATCTTTAGCATGCCTTCCTTCGGAAGGGAAGTGAAAGCATTGATTCCGTTTCATAGATTTACGGCATGTAAAGTACATCAACCCTGACAAACATGGCCTCTGAGCAAAATTAAACGGTCTCTCACGCCCGATACAGAATGGCACGCTAAGAAGCGCAGCAGTTAAAGAACATCCATAAATAAAAGAAACTCAATTTCAATTATACATGGACCTTGTGTAACAACATTTTTTTTTATTCAGGGGACCTCAAAGCTTATATTTCCGGTGAAATCTTTACATCAAATTTTAGGGTGGAATACATACCTTCTCTACGCCCTGTATGCATATTACGTATAGAGAAAGCATAAATAGACTTTGGAGCCTATTACACCATGAACCTGAGGAACCACTTGCCTGTTTGTAAAAGTTTGTTTTAATGACGCAAGCCCGGGACTGTGCCGCCACTCGCCAGATTAACGCTATCCTTGGCCCCATCGACGTACAGTAGTGAGTGCATTGAGGAATCACGCAAACTCATGTCAGCTGTACCTTCATTCAGCCGTCACTTTGCGAGATTTATGCAAGTGAGAGTGATATCAAATGGATCACCGTACACGGCTTATAGACTAAATTAAGGATATGATGGGTCACCCTGAAGAAGAAGCATGTTAAGCATTTATGTGAACAAAACGCAAACAGCAGCGTATAAAGATTAAACTGCGTAGCTAGGACTCGCGCCTAGTTAGGCGTGTTAACCACTAGACTATGAGGAGACTACAGCTACAGGATGTGCTTTGCTACCATTTAGTATTAATTAAATGAGCGGAGCCCTATTTAACCTATGTTACGGTGACACTGATGATACATGAATGATAATGGAGCACCGGTGAATGGCGGAGGAAACCGGAGTACCCGGACAAAACCCGCCCCAGCACCGCTTTGTCCACAACAAATCTCACTTGGGATCGAACCCCGGCCGTCTAGGTGAGAGACGAGTGATCTACCCACTCGGCCACAGCGCTGCCCTCGATATAATTGTGCTAGTCTAATGATCAACATATACTTTGACTTTGATCATCAGAAAGGTAACACACCCCGCATGCCTTGTTTGCTCTCGGAAGTTGCTGATGTTTTTGACTGCACCAATGAGCGTGTCGCTTCAGCCCATAAAATCAAAGAAATTATAAATGACACAGTTGTCAGCTCCATGTTAACACAGGGTGGCAACGCCTCCCCTGTTTTCTCTCTCACTCTTCTTCTAAGTAAAAGTGAATGTCCACGCGTGGAGCGTGAACGCTTATGTAGGGAAAACGATACAACGCTGTTCTTCGCGACACTGAATAACTTCATCTTTTCACCCGGCTTTGATGTGCTGCATGTTAATCATTAAATTAACACAATACTAACCATAGCTGGAACGAGAAGGGAAGCAAAGTAGCTTACAAGATGTTTGTTAACAAGAAAAGAAGTGTATATTGATGATCATATCGAACACAATGATTTGTTGATTTTGCGCGTAGGGATTTCATTTGATTTTATCTGACCAATAATATGTTTCAACTGATTCCCATTCAGTTCTCATAATGTGAGTTAACTAACGAACGTCAAAAATTGACAGTTAGCATTATCTAAATACAGATGTATTTCTATTCCCGATTCCTCTAGTGGTGCCAAGCTTTCATTCCTCTATGGATGACGTACCTAACTAAAGCGTTTAGTTGTTTGTGTAAATTTTTACTGATTTTTCTATTATTTCTGTTTTTTCTATTACTTTTGAGTCAATTACCTCTCGTGAGTGGCATATTAACAGGCTATAGATGGTTCTTTGACTAGAATAAACAACGCTCAATGGACCTGAGGGTGTCCGAATTTGAGATTAGCACCCACATATGCTAGAATTTCTTCTAATTCCATATTTACAGCTTGCGCGTGGAGAGAGCTCCAGCGACTGTTTCCAGGACCCCAAAAAGCTGCATTAATTGTAAAGGTTCATTCCGCAGCACATATATTTATCCGTGTCGTGTTCGTTCCAGTTACCGTTCTCAATTTTTGTGAAACAGCCTTGAGAGCTAGTAAAGTCAGAAACGTTTACGGTTGTCACACACACACGCGCGCGCGCACACACACACACACACAGACACTCACACACACATGCATCCGGTTTCTTAGTGTACAAACACTTTTCCGGCATCCAAGAGTACAGTGCTTAACTTCCTCTTACCTCTTTTTTCCATTCTTATCTATTGGACCATAAATCTTCCTCAATTTTGCAGTCCATCATTGCCCCTCCAATTCCCCGAATCCATGTGCTTTGCGGTATTCCTTATCTATTCCTTCCTGATGGCATACTCTCCATTATTCTTTTGGGTAATCTTTCATCTTCCATTCTTTTAACCTGCCCATACCATTTTAATTTTGTCTCTTGAATAAAATCTAAAATTGCATTTACAACATTTATATATTCTTTTATAATCCCATATATAATTTTTCTCTTCTAAATATCAACCAGATCTCCTCCAATAATCCATTTCTGTTACCAATACTTTATTTTATAACTGATAATTCAGATGCAATGCGTCGGAGCCATAGGTTATAATTTATAATATCTAATTATAAGTAACGTTTTGAAAGTTGTAGTTTTATTTTCTTTTGAGGCCTTTTTGTTCTGTAACACACCATTAAAAGCAGATATAACATATTTGCTGAGTTTATCTTTGAACTTATTGGCCTCTTTTGTTTCCCATCTTATGTAAGATTCATTCCCAGGTATATGCTTTTAATTGTCTCCATTTCGTCTTCCAGTATTAAATGTCAAACACAGTGCATCTCAATTTTACCGAAGCGAAAATCAAAATAAAGTTTTGTCTGACAACTGCGAACTATTTATGACTGGACTGCAAAAAAAGCTGATTTAAATATACAAAACTCTTTTACTGATGTTAAAGACACAATAAAAGTACTAGAGTTGGTTAATTGGTTACGGTTGGTAATTTTTGCTTAAAGTGTAGTCAGAAGGAGAGACATGAAGAAAGCAAGTCCTTCTATATTAGGAAAACTGAAGTTCTGAACTGGAATTAAACAAAATGGTTATGCTGCTAAAATGTAAGTGTGTCAAAAACAATGTGTTTTCCCGATCCACCTTCCTATAATTTGTGTCAAACAAGAATATTCCCAATGTAAACATATGGGAGGGAAGAAAAAATTGGATATATTGAGACGGAACCCTCGGCCACAGATTGGCAGAGCGGGGTACATAGCTGTTTTCCTGTATTTGCTCTCGTACAATAACCACCTCTAAGAAGTGCAGTATTGTAAATGATTTTCCAATCAATGTTCAGCGCGAATTAGTTTTAGGGACTCATAATAATACTCTGCGCGCATCTAACTAAGGATCTAACTGCTCCATGTAGGTGTTGTTAGCCAGGGCGTACCGGTGAGACACTGGACATAATCCTCCCCTTATGCCAGATTCCACCATGAGAAGCTGCTCATAATCCAATAACAATTCTAGCTCAATCCCGGTATGCAAAAGCATAGCATCCCAGGTAAGTCCAGGAGATATAAAGTAATGTGCAGGATCAACTTTATGGGTATTCAATGTTTGCTCTCTGAGGGCTTCAAAAACATCTGCGAATAGCAGAACATCTGAGGTTAAGTACAGATCACTGTATTCTCCCAAATTTCGGATATTAAACTGCTCCCATACATTTTTAGCATGTTCGTAGTCTTGATCATTGATTTCCTCGTCATTTAGACTATCGTAGAAGGCTTCCTTTGGAGGCAAGCATGTTTCTTTTAAAACGTGCCATGAAGTTATGTAATCCTAGGGAAATACTCCTTTGCGGGTCACAAAACCAATTTTCTCTTCTCCAAAGTATTTGCATATCTCAGGAAACGATGTTAGGGTTTTTGCCAGTTTATCCAAACTTGAACTGAGGAAACAGTATGTATCCACAAACCGGAGCTTAATATCTCCAAGAATGAGAATGAAGTATACTTTCCTTTTGATCTCGGAATTACCTCCACTCTTTCACTTGTAAAACCTAACTGTTTAACGATTAAATGAGAATAATATCCGCTTAAGTTGTGCATGAAGACAGGAATATATTTCGGTGTTTTGCAGGCTAGATTGCACTCATTATGGAGACTTCCTCGATATTCGTCAGTCAAATGGTCATGATCCCTAACCTTCCAATTTTTTTACACAAGTAACATTCAGTAGAATACTCAAAATCTTCCTGTTGTTGGGTCGTTATTTTCAGAGGTTTATCAGCTTTGTATATACTGCTTATCTTATTTGCAAGAGATATTAGATAATACATAAATTTCTCAGCAGCATCATATCCTCTGTATACATAAGGAGCAATAGGAAGATCAGCCTGAGCTGCTCAACAGATGACGCTGGTTTGACGTAAACAGCGAAACTCATTGGAGAATGCTTCTGATAGGATGTTGTGTAGGAAGCTTTCGGATTAAACTCGCAGGAGTAATACGGACAAGGATACTCTCAAAATCTGCATAGATGACATACAGGAGTTTCAACATCCTTTACACATTTTTAAACTGAACGATAGAGGTTTCCTTTGTAGGCATATCTATCCCAGCGATAGCATGCTGCCTGCAGATAGCTGCAGGATCCTTCAACTTTTCCACTCCACTACGTCCATATCGGTCATCCAAATGGGTGAAGCAGCGTTTATAGGTGTACACTCGTCCTTTATAATTTGTGTTTTGTTCTCGAATGAGCTTTTCAAATATCTTAATTTATACATAGTGATGCGTAATATTGCCATTACTTAGAAGAAGGTCGCGATGGTCAACTAGTTCTTTCTCCACAAACTTTATTGGAAACACTTCTTTCTTTTCATCCAGTCCAAACACGTTGATAGATATTTTATTTTTATTTTCAAATGCAGGGATTCCGGACAATAGTGTAGGAAATGTGACGCACGAGAAGTCGTATTTTCCCTCGAGTTTCTTGTATTTGCTGACACGTTGATGTTTGTTGTCGACGTATTGAGCAAGGATTGCGTATAAAAAGCACCGCTTATCAATACGGTTCTGAGGGTTTACACACGCTTTCTTTGCTTCTATAGATGCAGGTAGAGGAATATAACTGCTTCCACGAAGGGGGTTGTACTTGTTAATTCGAAGGCGTACCCTCTCCACAGCAAGCAGAGCCCAATTGCTTCCTTTAAGTTGTGATTCCTCCATTTCAGCATCCAGTTTCTTGAATTTGGTCTCCAGCATGGCGTCTAAATCAGTTTCTAGAAACAATGCACGATTCCTGGTTTTGAAGGTCTTATCAGCAGTTTCTCTTGCACTATTTCCAAATCGGCATTCTACCAACAGGTTAATCTTCACAGCTATATGCATGACCAGTTCTCTTTGGACAGATTGCATAATCCTCTGCTTAGCTTCCTGTAGGTAAGCCTTCATGTCCTTGCTCGAATTGCATCGGATGAAGTAAGATTTCAGACGCCCTTCAAACGATGTCACATACTCTTTCATGTCACACTCATTTTCCATTGTAGTCAATAGTTGGTGTCTGGTAGGCTCGGTTTTTGTTTTGTTCAGAGACATGCCTGCTCCGCAATGTTCTTCATTAGTAATTGCATTGTATCCGCTGCTGAAGGTTGCAGCACAATGTTTACATTTGAAGAGTTGTCCGCAGCTCATTTCACGCCGCCTCCTGTTATAGCTCCTTTGAAAACTTTTGCCGCACTTAATTCAACTGAAGCCAGAAGTAGAGTTTGCAGATACCTCGCTGAGTGTAGCTTTCTGCATGTCTTCAATCTGATAGATACTTCTAAGATGATAAAAAGGACAGAACTTTTATCGCCGTAACACGTTCTTCTCGCAATTGGTAGCTACTTTCACTGAGAGGAGCTAATAAGCTCGACCCGAAGCAAACTGTCGCAATGAAGATTGCTAGTTTTTTTTATTGATGATGGGGGAAAGGCAACTGACGCCCTAAACCCAGGCAAGCCTGGGAGTGTGAGACTCCCCACCCTGGAATCGAACCAGAGTGGCACTACTCACAAAAGACCCCCACCGGATGTAGGAGGCCCATGCCTCTCTGGTGCAGTACGGCATTAAGCACCTGCGCATTTCTGGTGATAATGAATGCTGCCTGCCAGTGGCAGTAACAGCGAGTGATAGTGAAATTAGCCAGTGGACACACATGACTTGCGCCCTGAGTGCCCCTCTTGAGAAGTGGTTGGTGAAAATGAATGGTGATATCCGGTGAATTTTACTCAGTGTTCTGAGTGGATTTGCTGGTGTTTTCGGAGTTGTCGTCCTTGCTGGAACCTGGATAAAGCGTCTGTTGGAATTGGAGCTGTGTATAACGGGTTGTTATATGGATACTGGTCGGCGGAATGGTGCTGCTGATTTTGGTGGTCCTGCTGTAGCTGCGCTTGGACGGTGGCTATCCGGTTGGAAGCTCAGCGGTGGAGGGGTAACAGCTTCCGCTTTATTCGCTCTCTTCAAGTCCATTCCTCTTAAGGGTTATTTACCTTAGAATTAAGGTCCATCAGAGTCGGGGATCGAAGCAAGTTCTCTAGACTAAGGAGTATTTAAAATCTTAAACGCATGTGCTAAAAGCATCAATATACAAGTATTCCTGGTAATTTCGGCTTAATAGTAGAGAATTACGCTCAAAACTTAAAATGTCCTTGAAAGTTATAAAGTCGAACCAAGGACCTACAATCATAATTTATTCTCAAAACTGTTATCGCGTAACAACAACTATGTTGGCGGCTTTACTCCGTCTCGTTAGGATTAATGGTTCCCGAGATAACTATTTTTAAAGATTTTGCTCAAACCCAGGACCTTCAGGTAAAGCTGTATATATTTAACATTGCACGTAGTACTATATACTAAATAAAGTTTGTTCGAAGTCAGTATCCAAATTAATATAGTCGCTATAAGAGATTAAAGCTTCATACTTTAATCTAGAATCGAACCGTAACCCTTTAGGCTGAAATCAATAAACAATCATAGTTTGACGTGCTAAGATCATTAATACTAGCTTTTTTAAGTTAAATTAGGCCTTATAGTTCAGGTTTCAGCCAAAACTTAAAGTCATCGAAAGTTATGGATTTGAACCAAGGACCCAGGATTACAAATTATAATTTAATCTGATGTAGCGCAATAATAGTTACCACACTATCTCTGTCCCATCATGGTAGGTCTAAAAGTTTCTGAGAAAATCGGGTTTAAGTTTTTGCATCGAACCCAGGACCCTAAGGTAAACTGGTGTATACTTATAACATTACACCAATTTCTATCTATTGAAAGCACTTTATTCGAAGTCCTCGTCTAAATTAGCTTAGGAGATATATGAAGCTAAAGTTTAATATATCCACCCAGATTTGAACTCAAGCAACTTGAACCCTCGGCGGTAACTGTCCGTGGGCCGCAGTAAGCAGGGGAGTTGAACACTTATTACCGCATTGTTCTATCTTAAGCCGTTCAGGAGATATAAGCCATTACTTAGTAGTCTATAAAGTTACGAACTAACATTTGCAAAATAATAACCCTTTTCCGCGCATTTTGTGCCCGTATTACCATTTTTTTTTCTCTATTGTTTCTTCACTTCTAGAAGTATATTTGAGTTTCCATAGAATTTTAATTTTTTTTTTGTAATAATTGTAGTAATTAATTATTTCTGTTAATTATTTGTACATTAATTATGTAAAGTTAGATTAATTCTTGTTTTAAATTCTTGTTCCCCGTAAAAATCTAGTTCAATTTGATATGCTGCACTTTGTTCCCTCGTCAAAATTGCCAGAGTTATAGTCCATCCGCGGTTTCCGCGCTTTTTCGCGGGGGGCTTGGTCCGCAGGGGCGTGGTCCGCGGAACCATTGATTCAAAGCTGTCAGATATATGCAAATAAATTGCTCCAATTATTATTCAATTTTTTTTATTTGGAAAATTTTTTTGATATGCAAAATAATTATCTATGCAAATTATTTAATTAAGCAAATTAATTGCTCCAATTATTATGCAAATGTCAGCCAGCTGTATAAAGCGGAAGTGGTTGCCCCTCCCTCCGTTCTATAATATTGATACAAATGAAAAAAGATAGCATTAGGGACTTAGTTCGAGTCTATAAAGATTCCGTTTTTAAAACTTATAAACTAAGAGTGTTATATAGCTTAAATAAATATGCACAAATATTTGGATATTAAACTGGTTAATAAGTTTATAAAAAGAACACGGGTTCTGATCCCGACCTTTCATGAAAGACCTTTTTAAGATTTCATGAACACTGCAACTTTTAAAGCTGAATAATCCCTGGAACGCGTATATAAATGTATTAATATGCTGAATTAGCTACATACAACAACCTAATCCTTGCGGTCTAGACTTCGAATACCGAATACTTGGAGAAAAGTACAACTAAATTATATAGTACTTTTACTGATAGGGAATGTGTTTACAATGCTGCCCTGTGGCTGTATAGGAAAGCGGAAACCTAAAAATTAGTGATAATATGACGAGAACCGGATTTTTAGGGGAAGGCAGATGTGCAAACCTATTGGATAACGTTTATGTGGAAACACCGGGGAAATGAAGCAGAGGCTTCCAACTTCACATGTAAAACACTACCAAAAATGAAAATGCATGAATTTATCTGTATAAAAGTATATAAACGCTAATAAAGATATTACAACACACAAAAACATGCGAATGACATATAATTTAACTTCTTAAAACATCTAAAATATGAGTGTGTTTAACTAGTAGGGGAATGCGTATACATCTGTTCTGGCTACTATCCTTCTGTCGAGGGTAGTGTATGGCGTGGAAAAGGAGCATGCCTGAACATGATGAATCAAGAATAGGCATGATAAAAACAAGGATTTTAGGGGGTGATGGTAAATAATGACGAATGAGATTGGGAAGAACATGCAGGGGGAGGGGTTAATACATGAAAACCGGTTTTAGGGAGGGGAAGATAGATGCACTAACCTGTCGGACGGCTTTTATAAGGTACAGCTACCGGAAATGAATGTTGAACTTTCACCTGTACATGTTTAAACTTCGATCATATGATAATTCATGGGTTTGTGTAGATAAAAGTATATAAAAACTATAAAATCTATTAAACATGAAAAAACCTTATCTGGTATATAATTCAACTTCGTAAAGGTTCTAAAATGTGAGTTCTAACTCGAGCAGGAAACGCAGAAAAACCAGGAAAATTGCATTGCTTAAGTCACGTGATCTCCTAGCAGGTCCATGCCATTGATATAAATAGGAGGGATGTCTTACCAACTCTCTCTCTCTGTCTCCCCTTTCCAAAAAAAAAAAAAAAAAAAAGCAGATCTTCATTGCGACAGTTTGCTTCGAGTCGAGCTTATTAGCTCCTCTCAGTGAAACTAGCTAACAATAGCGAGAAGAACGTGTTACGGCGATAAAAGTTCTGTCCTTTTTATCATACTTAGAAGTATCTATCAGATTGAAGACATGCAGAAGGCTACATTCAGCGAGGTATCTGCAAACTCTACTTCTGGCTTCAGTTGTATTAAGTGCGGCAAAAGCTTTCAAAGGAGCTATAACAAGAGACGGCGTGAAATGAGCTGCGGACTACTCTTCAAATGTAAACATTGTGCTGCAACCTTCAGCAGCGGATACAATGGAATTCGTGATGAAGAGCATTGCGGAGCAGGCATGCCTCTCAAAAAAAAAAAAAAAAAAAAAAAAACCGAGCCTACCCGACACCAACTATTGACTACAATGGAAAATGAGTGTGACATGTAGGAGTATGAGACATTGTTTGAAGGGTGGCTGAAATCTTACTTCATCCGATGCAATTCGAGCAAGGACATGAAGGCTTACCTACAGGAAGCTAAGCAGAGGAGTATGCAATCTGTCCAAAAAGAACTGGCCGTGCATAAAGCTGTGAAGTTTAACCTGTTGGTAGAATGCCGATTTGGAAATAGTACAGGAGAAACTGCTGATAAGACCTTCAAAACCAGGAATCGTGCATTGTTTCTAGAAACTGATTTAGACGCCATGCTGGAGACCAAATTCAAGAAACTGGATGCTGAAATGGAGGAATCACAACTTAAAGGAAGCAATTGGGCTCTGCTTGCTGTGGAGAGGGTACGCTTTCGAATTAACAAGCAGTTATATTCCTCTACCTGCATCTATAGAAGCAAAGAAAGCGTGTGTGAACCCTCAGAACCGTATTGATGAGCGGTGCTTTTTATACGCTGTCCTTGCTCAATACGTCGACAACAAACATCAACGTGTCAGCAAATACAAGAAACTCGAGGGAAAATACGACTTCTCGTGCGTCACATTTCCTACACTATTGTCCGGAATCCCTGCATTTGAAAATAAAAATAAAATATCTATCAACGTGTTTGGACTGGATGAAAAGAAAGAAGTGTTTCCAATAAAGTTTGTGGAGAAAGAACTAGTTGACCATCGCGACCTTCTTCTAAGTAATGGCAATATTACGCATCACTATGTATAAATTAGGATATTTGAAAAGCTCATTCGAGAACAAAACACAAATTATAAAGGACGAGTGTACACCTGTAAACGCTGCTTCACCCATTTGGATGACCGATATGGACGTAGTGGAGTGGAAAAGTTGAAGGATCATGCAACTATCTGCATGCAGCATGCTATCGCTAGGATAGATATGCCTACAAAGGAAACCTCTATCGTTCACTTTAAACGTGTGGAAAGGATGTTGAATCTTCCGTATGTCAGCTATGCAGATTTTGAGAGCCTTCTTAGTCCGTATTACTCATGCGAGTCTAATCCGAAAGCTTCCTATACAACACACTCTCAGAAGCATTCTCCAATGAGTTTCGCTGTTTACGTCAAACCAGCGTCATCTGTTGAGCAGCTACAGACTGATCTTCGAATTGCTCCTTACGTATACAGATGATATGATGCTGCTGAGAAATTTATGGATAATCTATTATCTCTTGCAAATAAGATTAGCAGTATATACAAAGCTGCTAAACCTCTGAAAATAACGACCCAACAACAGGAAGATTTTGAGTATTCTACTGAATGTTACTTGTGTAAAAAAAATTCTCTGAAGAAAATTGGAAGGTTAGGGATCATGACCATTTGACTGGTGAATATCGAGGAAGTCTCCATAATGAATGTAATCTAGCCTGCAAAACACCGAAATATATTCCTGTCTTCATGCACAACTTAGGCGGATATGATTCTCATTTCATCGTTAAACAGTTAGGTTGTACAAGTGAAAGAGTGAACTTCTGAACTTCACTTCAGAAGAAAAGTATATTTCATTCTCGAAGCATGTTGGAAATATTAAGCTCCGGTTTGTGGATACATACCGTTTCCTCAGTTCAAGTTTAGATAAACTGACAAAAACCCTAACATCGTTTCCTGAGACAGGCAAATACTTTGGAGAAGAGAAGATTGGTTTGGTGACTCGCAAAGGAGTATTTCCCTACGACTACATAACTTCATGGCACGTTTTAAAAGAAACATGCTTGCCTCCAAAGGAAGCCTTCTACAATAGACTAAATGACGAGGAAATCAATGATCAAGACTACGAACATACTAAAAATGTATGGGAGCAGGTTAATATCCGCAATTTGGGAGAATACAGTGATCTCTACTTAACCATATATGTTCTGCTACTTGCAGATGTTTTTGAAGCCTTCAGAGAGCAAACATTGAATACCCATAAAGTTGATCCTGCACATTACTTTACATCTCCTGGACTTACCTGGGATGCTATGCTTTTGTATGCCGGGAATGAGCTAGAATTGTTATTGGATTATGAGCAGCTTCTCATGGTGGAATCCGGCATAAGGGGAGGATAATGTCAAGTATCTCACCGGTATGCCCTGGCTAACAACACCTACATGGAGGAGTTTGATCCTAATAAGCCAACTCAATTTATTACATACTTAGACGCAAATAACCAATATGGATGCGCTATGCAGCATCCGCTGCCTTATGGAGGATTTCAGTGGGTTTCTCCTGATAGTATCAACATAGAAACATTAAAAGAAGATGGTCGTTTTGGATATATATTCGAAGTTGATATGGATTATCCTACTGAACTTCACGATCTTCATAATGATCTGCCATTCTTGCCTGAGTGTCTGAAGCCAAAGAATTCAACTGTAAAGAAACTAATTACACACCCTGGAAGTAGAAAGTAGTATGTTGTACATTACATGATGTTAAAACAGGCACTCTCACATGGACTACGACTAACAAAAGTTCATCGTGTGCTATAATTTCAACAATCGTGCTGGTTGAAACCTTACATAGCGTTTAATAACAAGCTGAGGCAACAGGCTAGAAATGACTTTGAAAAGGACCTGTACAAACACTTCAACAATGCTATGTTTGGAAAAACCATGGAGAGTATACGAAATCGCAAGGATATACGCCATGTGACAAACGAGAATACATTGGAAAAGCTGATTTCTAAGCCTACATTCTTCGACAGAAGTATATATGGACTTAACCTTGCAGCTCTTCATAGGGCCTCACGACAGATTATATTCAACAAGCCAATATAAATCGGAATGAGCGTACTGGATATATCAAAAACCCTCATGTATTCATACCAATATGATGTGCTATTGCCGTATTATGGGACTGAAAACCTATAGCTTGTGTACATGGATACAGAGTCCTTCATTCATCGAGTTACAACAGCTGACATATACCAGGATAAAATGCAATTTATTGAACATTTGAATACATCTGATTACCCTGCAAGCCCCATGTGTCCACTCCACACAGAACAAAAAAGTGTTGGGCAAATTTAAATATGAAGCTAACGGGAAAATCATCTAACGCTTTGTCGGACTGAGACCTAAGAGGTATACTCATGATATTGATGGAGGAATGATCAAAGAGATTAAATTTATAAAACGAAGCGCAATTAAGCAGTACATCACATTCGACAGTTATATAGATTGTCTTAAAAACAGCGAAATAATAAGAACTCCTATGAATTTGATAATGTCACAACAGCATAACGTTTCATCTGTAAAAGTCAACAAAATCGCTCTGTCGCCCTATGATGATAAAAGAGTAATTGCTGGTGATGGAATATCAACCTATGCTTATGGTCATTACAAAGTTGTGAACGTATCATGAGAGAATACTACATGCATTGCTCACCATCGGTAATGAGAAAGAAAATTGAAGCTTTGACTCCGAACTCTCCTATGCATATAGCGAAGGCATACGAATAGAGAAGAATAAGAATGAGAGGTGGCGTGAACTCTGCTATTAGAGCACATTTCTAATGCTGGTCTCAAGCCCAGATAAAAGAGGAGAGACGCCTAACCTCACATGCTAGATATATTTATACAAAAACTAAAAGCTGAAAAGACTGGCCAGAAATCAGAGAATATGTCCACCGCTTCAACAGAAACAACAACAATTACAACAAGGAAACAGGGCTGGGTCATTATTCCAGCGAAAACACACCTTGATTAGAAGAAAACAGGCTGTAAATCAATAAGAGAGACGAAGAATTATGATGCTCACAAAACAATAAACACCTCGACAACAAAGGCTTAGACCCTTCTTCTAGCGACACCATAGGATGAAAGACATCATACAAAAAGGCAAATAAAGAGACGGAGAAACAAAAAGATAAGCTGTGTTAGATTTACAACCTCAGAAAGAATGAAACCATGCAAACATATCCTCTCGCTTCACAAGTTAGCACCTGCATAAAGGATATAAAGGACTGCAAAATAGTGAAACACAATACAGAAATGATCATAAAGGATCCAAACTGTGGAACAATATGACGAAACTGTAAAAACACTGGATAGGCTATATAAAGCGTTCAAACTGTCCAGGAACATATGAAAATGCTATAAAACGAGACAAATGGTGTGAAAAAAGCGTCAGAAACACTGAAACGATGACATCAATTACTGAAAAAAAATTATAAAATTTTTGTAGAAACCACATAAAGTACCACACAATTTACATCAATTACTATCAAGCATTAAGGGCTACAAGCTGTCATGTCGCTTCAAATACGCTTAAAATGCTCCTAAACTTACAAAAATATCTGTAATACATCTTCGTCGCCGTCACAAAGTAATTAGAATAATTTAGGGTGAAATATTATATTGTTTCGAGGTATCATATAAATACTAATGGTATGCTTGTTATGAAATTAAAAATATAAGCATAACAAGAAAAACCAAATACCCATTTGATAATAAAAAAAATCCAATTTAGAATATCTAAAAAGCATTAGAAAGCATTGTAAAGTAATGTAAATATGAGCGAAAATGTCTGAAAAAGCATAAAATACCTCCTTTAGAGCCTTAAAAACCTACAAAATGGTGTGAAATCAGTTAAAAAAGAGCTAAAATGTCTGAACAGTACCCTGAAACCATGTGACCTAGAGACCTAAACACCCCCCAAACGACATGAAATGTCATTAAAAACATTGGAAATAGCTGTCCTAGCATTCAAAAAACGTACAAAGAGCTTGCTAATGTTCCGTAATAACTCAAAAAGCACAGCAAAGCAGTGCAAAAGGACTTCAAACGACACACCGCAGTACCAAAAATCGTTAAACATTTCAAATTTCTGGGGAAAAAACATACAAATTAATATAAACCAAAGCAGTCCGCCTTGAAAAGGACCCCAAGGCCTGAAATAAATACACCTAATACTCAGTCTAATATAAGTTCAACCTCCTCCTATCATGACCCTTAAATTCCCTATCTTTCCCAGTATGCTCACGCTAGGGTATACAGCCTCCTTGAATTCCCTATCTTTCCCATGTATGCTCACTTGCTCCTGGCCCAGGATCCCATTTTCTTAAGTACTAATGTCTTACTCGAGTGTTTTGGTGCAGAAGTTAGCGCTGCTACAGTTAAGTGTTGCAAAACTTACCTGCACATATGTAGAGTAAAAAAACAAAAAAAAAAAACAAAAAAAAAAACAAATGGTGAATTGAGTCCACTGCACTTCTCTTGCTTACCACAGGATCATTGCCGTCTAAGATAGCATTAGGAAGGAAACAATTCTAACAGCCTGAGAGTTTAATTCCCCTTAATAAACCAAATCTAGAGGTAAGATATACAAAGATGGTTAGAAGGACTGCTTAAAAGAACCCAGGGCCATAGACTAGGTATACACCGTTAAGACCAAGGAAAAACTCCGGAATATCCACTTTAAGACAACTCATTCAGGCCATTATTCCGATTCGGATTTGGGGTCTCGCTTGCCGAGCAGACATACAACCGCGTTCAATTTTTTTTATATATATGAGGTACTTCCAGAAAGTAAGTTCCGTTTGGTAATAAGATTAAATTGTGTACAGATATAGAATAATTATTTATTGCACAAAATTCTACAACGCTTAAACTACTTTTCCACATAACTGCCGACATTTTGCAGGCATTTGTCATAGCCTGGCACAAGTTTTTGTATACCTTATTCATAGAAGTTTGCCGCCTGTACCCAACGTGAGCAAAGTTTACGAAATTTCGGTTTTTCGGTAACAATTTCATGAATTAGTGATCGTGAGCTTTGGGGAAATTCCATAGCGAGAGCACTAATTGTAAACTTGCGGTTTTTCTTGATCTTGTCATCAATCGCGTGAACCAGTTCTTCTGTAACCAAAGATGGACGCCCACTTCGTTCTTCATCGTGCACTTCACTACGTCCTTCATTGAACTGTCGGAACCATCTTCTCACCATTGAACCACTCATCGCATTTTCTCCGTACACTTCGCAAATTTGCCGATAAATTTCAATTGGTTTCACTTTCCTAGCATTCAGAAAACGAATCACAGATCTGATTTCACAAGCGGCGGGATTTTCAATCAACACCGACATTGTAAACAAGCACATCAAAGCGTATGTGGCTGACAGCGATCTCAAAATGGCTCACGTTTTTTCTCCTTGAAACAGAGCGTCTACCGCGCATGTGCGGAACTGCGATCGCAGAACTGCAGCGGAGATAAATTGAAGCGGAACTTACTTTCTGGACGTACCTCGTATATACACACACATTGCACAGGCACACAACACTCTGCCACAGACCTTGTTTCAAGAACCTGCAACTTACTATACGAGGTAACACCAAAGTTAACTGTAAGTAACGAGCGAAGTGGCGCCGTGATAACTTGTGCGACTCGTATTAGGGAGATCGCAGGTTCGATCCTAGGCGACCGCCTATTGTGGATTTTTGGTGGATTACCCGGGATCGATAAGCAAATGCTTGGGTCATTTTTCTAACATGGTTTCTTTTCCATCATTATATTCTCATTACGCTCCCTCCTTATCCTTCAGGTGTTAAATTAAATTGAGTATTATTTTTGAACGCTCTTTAACTTCTTTGGTTCTCAACGTCCCATTCTATATTGGGCGTGAACCGCTTAACTTTGCTCAGTGGCTTCTTTATCAGGATTGAGCTTCTTTTACGTGCCAGAAATATACGACAAGGGACCGACGCCTTTACTTCACTTTCGGAGGAAGCCATTCTAAGAATTTTTACGCCCTCCGTTTTTATAGTGTTTAACGCCCGCTTTTACTACATATGGCACCGCAGGTGATGACCCTAGTAATACCTGGAATGAAGATGGAGCACCGATGGAATGCGATGAGGGTGAAATCCGAAGAAAACACTCCCCTGCGCCGCTTTGTCCACCACAAATCCCAAATGTGCTCGCTTGGGATTGAACCCAGGTGAGAGGCAAGCGGTCTAACCACTCGGCTACGGTGCGGACCATATAGCCCGCGACTTTGGGAACCACAGATTAGCATGGAGGAGGCACATTTGAGGTGTGGTTATAGGTTCTTGGCATAGGTTGGTGCGGGAAAGATAATGTGGATGTATGCTCTAGCACTAGCAGGTTGTGTGGTTAACGGATCGTTGATCGACCTCTGTGGGCAATTCCAGCAATTGGAATGGCTCTTCGTGCTTGGAAATGTTAGGGACTTCCACGCGTCTCTATAGTCTGTA
Organism: Hymenopus coronatus; assembly: GCA_030762935.1. Lineage (NCBI taxonomy): Eukaryota > Metazoa > Arthropoda > Insecta > Mantodea > Hymenopodidae > Hymenopus > Hymenopus coronatus. The sequence continues at coordinate 269,752,582 of CM060900.1, read as the reverse complement.
TGTGGTATGTAAACTCCTGTGGTTCCCTCATTTCATCCTATCCTCCGAGGGAGTGTTAGCCACAATACTTCTGGGTAGGTCGCACTGTATAAGGTATCTCACTTGATTGTCCAACCTAAACTTAAAACCATTACCAATCGGGGTTTTTTATGATTTGAAACCCCTTAGCCTAATCATCCTCCCATCTTTACTCATTAAAATATCAGTTTTGTTAATAAAGATTAAAAACGGTCTGCAGTTCTGAACAAACATCGCTGTCTTCTGCGGCCCTCTGAATCTTATAAAATATGAAATAATAATAATAATATTATTATTATTATTTCCTTTCGCTGTAATTGTATTTAAAAATCATATCCAGCAATTCTCATGGTAGCTGGTTTACAATATTACCATTAATTAGCATTTGCCACTACCTGTGTCTGTGTAATAATTTGTGATATGAATTCAATTACTTCTGCAGTCAGGAGAAGGGGCCTCTTGTAGCTGGAGCAGAGCATCGACGTAGGATATAGTGGGCCTGCGGAGGGACCCGAATGGCGACCAGGTCCAGACGACGATGTGCACTAGCAAAGCTGCGTCCCTAACGACTCCAACATGACATGAACACCGACGCTGGCTAGTCCTCCTTAGCCACTCGCAACCCGGGGTTTCCAGGTGTAGATGAGACACTCCCAGGACGGAGGGAAGGAAGGACATAGATCGCAGCAATCCCGGCAAGTGCTGGGGAAAAATCCTTTTCGGAGCACAAATTCCACCATGCTGCCGCAGCACACCAATCGCGTCGCCTGGAACTACAAAATTGAAACCCATGAGGTGAAGAGTATGAAAGGAAACGGGCGACAAGAAGTTCGTGATATTTGTCTACCGACCCAGGTACAAACTACCAAACACCGGGTTAGACTGTCCGGTCCTATTGGAATCGAAGCCGGGCCCATCCAAATGTGCCCCACGCGTTGCTCTGGAGGCATCTCCCTTGGTTATGGCTTTTATTACTCTGTCCATTGTCAAATGTCATTCTTTTTCTAAGTCACTGTTTTCAAAATTTTATTCCGCAATGTAAGCATAAGGTCTCTTAAGCTACATTCACAATGAAGTGGCAGCGCTAACGTAACGCAGCATAGGCGCAGGCGCGGAGAAGCTCCAAGCACAATGCAGTCGTAAGCGTAAGGCAGGAAGTTTTCACGGATTTGGAGATCCCTAAACTACGTCCGGATATCTTCCTAGAGCATCGTAAGCTTCAAATTGAATAAGATAATCAACAATATATAATGGTAACTCACTCACTTTTTTATAAATAAACAGGTGATAAAAATTATTCACGTACAACTATGCGATACACTTCGATGGCAATATTAAATATTTAAAATCTTCCCGCGCCAGCGATTCAAACGTGGTGTAGCACGGCCAAATTGAAGAGCAACATGTATGTATTTAGTAGGGGCTGTAAAATCTCTCCTACTGTTGTTGAACTACAGCCAATGCATAGAGAGACACAGAACTCTTCCTCTGTGTACGCAATGCAAGCATAGTGTTTGGAGTTTGCGAACGTAGCGGAGCGCGTTGCGTAAGTCTAAAGTCGGGGAGAACCATAATGCTCCCTGACAGCCAGCGCGCTCTCTAGTTAAAAGGTGTGTCTGCATCTCTACCAAGATTCATGCTACGTAAGCAATGATGTCATCCTTGTTGCAAGATGAAACAAATATTCCTCTATGCAGTTTCTGTTGGAGCCGAGTAGTCCTAGTGTAATTTTAAATACAAGCAATGATAATGGCAGTGACAGTGACTTTAGAAACAACGATGAAGATGGAATTGTTGATGAAGGTGAGCCCCTGCCCAGCGACTGAGAGGTTTGGTGCTACTGCCGTGAAGTGGCAACAGTGTGATGGAGTGGCCACGAGGTAAGGCAATTGTCAGGGCTCACTATGACTTTAGGTGAATGCGTCCATTGAAATAACATGTGTGCAGTCTTGCGCTCACGACTCATTGTGAATCTGTCTTAAGAATGCATACTGTTAGGTGCCTGCTGAAACAAAGTGAATTAGCTACAAGATAACTGTAACATGCATACGAGGGAATATGATGTTATATTCTGCGTTTTTTTTTTTTTGTAGTGTTTAACGCCCGCTTTTATTGCAATGGCACCGCAGGCAATGACACTGATGATACATTAAGATGGAGCCCGGGTGGAATGTGATGGTGGGGGAAGCTGGAGAACCCGGAGAAAACCCGCCCCTGCGCAGCCTTTGTCCACCACAAATCTCACATGCGGTCGCTTGGGATTGAACCCGGACCGGAAAATGTAAATGGCGTGTTATTTATGGACGCTCTTTAACTGCAGTGGTTCTCAGCGTCCCATTCTAAATTGGATATGAAAGACCGCTTAATTTTGCTCAGAGGCCTCTCTGTCAGGCTTGAGGTTCTTTTACGTGCCGTAAATCTACGACACGGGACCAACGGCTTTACTTCCCTTCCGAAGGAAGCCATGCTAAGGATTTTTACACCCGAAAAAATCCATCGTCCTCCGCTGGGTTTGAACCCGCGACCTTGGGTATATGAAGTGAAGTCAGCATGGTAACCATTACACCACGGAGGGCGACGAACCCGGGCCGGTTCTGCGCTATTCATTGCTAACAGACTTACCAGATGTTGCACGATTAGTCTTTAAAACTGATTGCATTAAGCTCTTCCGTTCTTTGCGAAACGACAGTAGAATGATCTAGAGAATGTTTATGGTTAATACTCCCTTTACTCCGTATAATTGTATTTTTCATACCCGGCCATTCCTAATAGCGGATAAAGCATTCCCTGATATTCACACAAACCATATGAAACATCGACGGTAGTCTGCCTTCCTTAGCCTTCGAAGTTTAAGTGCTGCATTGGCTATATGTAACCCTTGCGATTGGAACAACAATCAATGGTAGCGGTCGAGTAGTTTGTAGTAGGTGAGACTTTAAACCTGCATATCTATGGCTAGTCCGGTAGCTCAGTCGGTAGAACACGTCTGTACGAGGGGTTCTGGGTTCGATTTCCGGCTGATGGATCCGAATTTTTCTTTGGTTAAGAATCTTTCCTAGAATATGGAAATATAAATATGAATCTATATAGAATAATAAATATATAGAATATGTGATTTAATATAGAAAACCAGAAACCTAATGACAACAGTACACAGTACACGTGTTCCAGAGTTGAATGTCGCCGACAGGACCATGCAGTTAAAGGGGAATAAATGGAGCAATAAATAACAAACCTGTGTACGCTCTATTTATTCCTTAATTATTTAATAGTGTAAGAGCTTTACAGCTTTTACATAATGCAAACCTCCTTCAGACATGCAACAAAACAAAAGTGAATCTAGCAATATGAAATTCCCACACTTCCAAGCACCAAGTTAACCCTTTTAGAGAAGATACCAGTTTTCTCTTCTTATACAAGTATTTGCCAATGCTGTTCTAACCAACGTAATTGCAACATAAATACAAAGGAAATAAAGAACACTTTCTTACGTGAGGCGCATTTAAATATTTTGACAATAATATCACAGATTATCAAAGGGTCTCAAACAGGGCTCGATTCTGATGACATATCATATTTTATTATTGTGCCACAATCATTGCTAGCGTATGTTCCAGATTATAAAAATAAGCATTTTTTGGTTATTTTCTCGATTTTGCGTAACATTTTTGTTATTTTCTTGCCAGTTTCTTCTTTATTTAGTCGTTTTTCTGTATCTGCATTGAATGCATAAATATTTTATATTATTTATAATTTTATTAAGGATAGCACTTGAAGTATCACAAGTTTCAGTATTCGATTGAGAAATAGCAGTAATTTAATTCTGTTCTTCCTTTACTCGCACTCTTAGGAGAAAAGCTACATTCCTATTTAATGACTATTCTTGAAAGGGTTTCTTGTGGATGGAGCGGTGGTTTTGTCAGGAGAGCACGTTAAATTACAGCTATGACTTCGTGTCCCAAACTAAGAATGAGAGAGGTTTACCTTTTGGCGTTAATGAGTACGTAAAATCAGTTTCCTATTGTCCTTATCCTGATGACGAATCATAAGCTGTGAAGCAGTGACGCATTCTGTGGGCTAAGAAGCCCAGTATATTTTTGAAAAAGGAATTTCCATTCAATTTATAACTAACAAACAATTCATTCGTAACCCGTTAGCTGTTACATTCTAGCCTATTGATATGGTATAAAATGGGCTCCTTGCGATAAAATTCGATTCTGTTTGCAATGTACAGACAGTACTAGCATGAATGGCCGACATGTTATAATGGGCATATTCGCGGGACGAGTCGTGAAGGGGGAAGCTACTGCAACGAAAACCTCAGGTCTTCTCTCTTACCATGCGAACCATAGTCAACGAGACTCAAGGACAGCCGAAGCAGTTCCCGACACATAAGTATAGTGAGTCTAGTGACTTTATTAATGAAGATTGGGAATCTCACTTTGCTTAATATGGAGGTCGTTATTTTTTAAAAGCCCAGTTAAAGATTAAATAAAAGTGTTATATTCTTCTTAACTCTATGTATTTTATTTAATTGAAACTATTTACATTGTTATGGATAACTTTAATTAAATCTCGAACAATAAATAATAATAATAATAATAATAATAATAATAATAAAAAATTTGAGAATTTAGTCATCACCGGTGGGCAATGGCCCTGGCCAGCTGCCGGTGTTGACGTTCATGAACGAAAATCTAGCATCTTCTGTATCTGATAGGTTGCTCCTACCCCAGTTGATGCAAGAGGGCTTGAGATCATCTTTGGCCCGTTTTAGGCAGTCGGTCAGATGGTGGAAACCTCTGTATGTCACACTCTGGGAGGTCAGGATACAAAATTTGAAGCTGAGATGAAGCCTCCGTGGATAATATTCCCTGCCGGCACACCACAAAGACACTACTCATTCTCCCGAGCTCCCTCCCTGCGGGTTTTTTCAAGTTACAAACGACCGAAAATTGCCTGAAGCTCTTCCTTCTACGAAAACAGGACGCCCTCCCCACAATGCATCGTCTGAAGGAAGCTGGCATAGAAAATTATCGATCCCCCTCCCCCCGGAGTGACCAACCACTCCGGTTCGTAAACAAGAGGATCTTTTTTTTTTTTTTTTTTTTTTTTTTTTTTTTTTTTTTTTTTTTTTTTTTTTTTTTAAGGGCGGCCCCTTATTACCCGCCCATCCTGATGGCGATCGCCCGACATTCTCCGGCATGCATCTACATCGCCTCCCCATGCTGTTAGTATTACCATGCAGGGATGCGGGGTTAGGAGAGGGAAGTTAGGGTGTTAGTTAGCCAGATCCCGCAATAAGCACTCTGGTGATTGGAGAAAGGTATGAATGTGCAAAAGATATGCTCGAGGAGATGGGTGAGATCCTGAGTGGCAGACATGGCGAAATGCCCTGACTACCAGACAGGGCAGTGGTGGTAAGTGGTAGTTAGTGGGCCATGCAGTAGGCGTGCGGTGTGATCGTGCGTCGGTGGTATGGATGAGTGCAAATTGCGGTGCATGCGATCCATGCGTTGGGAGAGAAATTAGTATAGTTGGATGTTAGTATGCAAGGGTTAGTGTATTACATTGATTAGTGGGAGTTAGAGGGTTAAAGAGCTGAAGTTAGGAAGGTTAGTGTTGGGAAAGGGGTTACTAAGTTAGTGTTGGCATGCAGTAATAGTGCAGATGTTAGTGTGTGTAATAGGAGCTAGCATGCAATTTGGTTGGAATGCTAAGGGTGGTGTAGTTGTGGTAGAGGAAGGGGGTGTTGCCTAGAGTGGAATTAGGTTCTGCAGGAGATCAAGGGCGTCTTGGTGCGTGATGTCGTTGTCAGTAGGTCTGTGAAATAGGAACAGGGGACGCTTGTGCTTGTCGGCTACGGGGTCGTAGTTACCGAGGCTGTCTATAAGTGGGTTTGAGTGGCCAATGGACTTTTTGTAGAGTTCGAAGGCCAGTTTTTTTAATGAATTCAGATATGGTGTGCATTCTGAGTTCTCTGTGCAGTTGTGTAGCCGGGGTTGTTCTGGGGAGCTTGTAAATTAGGCGTAAGATCTTGTTCTGAAATGTTTGAAGCGATTGAATATGTGTTTTGGCGGCAACGCCCCATGCAGTGGAGGCGTAGGTAATAAATGACCAAAGCGGTTTCTTTAGGCAGTAGACTAGAATGATTTTGTAGGGGGTAGAGTTCTCTGAGGCGCCCGCACGCCTTACCTCTGATTTGCCTAATGTGGTCTCGCCACGTGAGGCCAACGTCCATTGTGACGCCGAGGTATTTTATGGTGGTGTTCCAAGGAATATTATTTCCAAAAAGTTGTAGTGGTGGGAGATTATGGCGTCTGTGGGTGAGTCGCTTGGTGAATAACCGAGTTCGGTAAGGGGATGTCATTTATGTATATGTTGAATAATAGGGGTCATAGGAGGCTTCCCTGGGGGACACCGGCACAGATGGGTCGGAGCGTAGAGGTAGCATTGTTAACTGTTGACCTGAAGGAGCGGGAAGTTAGGTAGTTTGCAATTAATTTGATGGCTGAGTCGGGAAAGTTGAGTGCTATCATTTTTCGGAGTAGGCCTTCGTGCCATACTTTATCGAAGGCGCGCTCTAGATCCAGTAGAATTGCCCCTGTTGATCTGTTACTGTTGAAACCGTTGGTTATGTGTTCGGTGGCTCTGATCAGTTGGAGGGTTGAGGAGTGTTGTGTGCGAAAGCCAAATTGTTCGTTAATGAGTATGCCATTACGTTTGATGTGTGTATTCAGACGTTTAAGTATTACCTTTTCACGGATTTTGCTAAGAGTGTTGAGTAAGTTGGTGGGTCTGTAGTTGCGTGGGTTGTGGAGAGGCTTGTGTTGTTTTGGGAAGTGAAGTATGTGGGCGGTTTTCCAAGTGTTGGGATAGATGCCATGTTCAAGAGAGTAGTTATACATGGTGGCCAGGTATTTCAGTAGTTTCAAAGGGAGATGTTTTTGTACTGTGTTAGGGATTTTGTCCGGTCCCGGGGCTTCGAGAATCTGGAGGAGGATTTCGTCAAGTAAAACCTAAAGGAAAAAGGATACAGCGGAATACAGGTACTCCAGATGCCTTCCAGCGGCTGGCCTCTGCCCAACTTCCAGGTAAACCTTCACAGGACCACTAAAAATCTCATTTTATTATTGCAAGAACGAGAGGTGTGCCATATGTTGGTCACCGTGGAGGTCGTCGAAATTAACAACAATGTCACACAATGTTTTAACTGCCAGAAGCTGGGGCACATTTTCAGGATACGCAGCATGACCTTCCGGTGCGTCCTGTGCAGTGGCCTCTACCGCCTGGTTGACTGCCCAAAAAAGCCTCAGGATGACCCGGTGTGCAAATTTCGGGAAAACGCCTCCTACAAGGCACAGAGGGTGCAAGACGTTTCGAAACGAATGCCAACGCCGTCAACTGGCAGCCATCAGTTCTCAACCAGGGCCAACACCCATCCTGAATTCGGCCCTGGTTAAAACCGGCGTCACTTACGCTGGCGCCATAGGAGGGCAAACGGCGCCCATGCCGCCATCCAATGGTCCCCCTTCAGCATCCTCCCCCCCCCCTCCACGCACACATACACGCACAGATGCCCTCTGGCGATCTTAGTGGTTTGAAAGTTGTAATTAATGTCTTTATATCCTTTGATTTGCCGCATCTCCTGCTGAAGGTGCAGCCCTCCATCACCTCCTCCTTTTGTACAAATCTTTCATATTATCGGTAGTCCAGTACGCTTGTGTGGTCTGGGCCAAAGCCTCCAAAACTGCCTTACATCCCCTCCAAACCATTAAATATCTCTCCCTGAAGAAAATACCCCGTATCTCCACCCTGACGTCCAACGTCACAATACACCAATATACTGCATGCCCACTATCACCAAATTCATCTATAAGCGTGACATTTCAGTCTGGGCGCATCCGCAACCACTCAAACGACCTAATCTATCGCATCATAGTGGCGAACCAAAGCAACGGAAACACACACGAATCCGAGTGTTTTAAATAAAATATTACCCACCAGATTTCTCCGCGCGCCCAGTCAGTCTCAAAGGTCCCCCACAACTATGGCAGAGGCCGCCAAACACACCGTCTACAATTCACTCAAATTGCTAGCTACTGCTCAGCAAAACAGTGGACTTATACATAGTGTGTGTAGGGAAGTGTTTATATTTGTATAGTGTCGTGTGTAAGGGAATTGCGTTTGTCAGCGGGTGTGTGTGTGTGTGTATGTGTGTGTGTGTGTGTGAGTGTGTGTGCGCGAGTGCCTAGTGGGACGTGCTTGGCATGACTAGTGTGTCCGCAAGTGTGATGAACGGAAAAAAACTCTCTATCTGCATTAAACCACAAACAAAGACACAATGAAACTGTTCTCGGTGATCTAGGGCCAAAAGGGCCATTTGTATATATTCAATAATTATAAAAAAATATGTAAGCCGGGCCCCAATGTAGCTGCACCGGGCCACATTGCTTCAATAAAATAAACTGACAACTGCCTCCAGTTCGCTGATGATGGCGACAGAAATTAATCCAGCACTTAACCTGGCTGACATCCCAAGAAGAAATCATTTAGCATTCTCTTTAGCTTTTCAGTATTTCTGATGTTACAATGACCATCTACTATGTTTTATATACAGTTCTATCGCGTTCGCATCATGTATTGTATGATTTTTACGAACTTGCTGCACATTTCGGACACTGAGAGTCCTTTTAAGAAAAAAAAATATTTTATCACCGTTTCACTCATTTTGAGCTATTTTAAGGACATTCTGGCCATATTAAAGGCTATGGAATAAGTATTTCAGACTACTTTACAAGCATTTTTAAGATATTTGAGGACATTTCAAGGCATTCTACCTTATGGAGCACAAATTTTGGGGCATCTTTGAAGGTATTTCAGGGTCCATTCGGTAATCTGGATGCCCTTAAAGACATTTCACGCAGCTTAAAGGGCTCTACAAGAAGAATTGAGGGTTCTGTATTCGTTATTTCAGGGTGTATAAAAGGCACTTAATACCAATTGAAGGTATTTTGGACTCTACAGCAAGTATTGTGGGCTCTGAATTTAGGTATTTCAGCACACATTACAGGTATTTAAAGGAGATTTTTAAAGGTATGTCAGGGCATTTTGAAGATATTTAGGCTCTCGAACAGATATTTTGGACAACTTTAACGACACTTCATAGCATTTTGTAGGTATTTAGGCTGCTGGAATATATATGTATAATGTTTTGTAGCCATTTTGCGATTTTTTAGCAATTTCTGTAGATTTATAGTAATTGGGCAGCTTTTATGACAATTTGCAGTAGTATACTGTCATTTCTCTCATTTATAGCTCTTCCATATGTTGATTTTGAACCTTTTATAGACTGAAGAGTATTTTTAAAATATTGCATTAATTATTTAGTTTGGTTACTTGGGAGGGTTTTGCCACTTTCATGTTTTTTCTGTGCTTTAAGATTAATACTGTATCCTTTTGTGAACTTCAGTGTGTGCAGATACTTACATGTCAAGCGAAGAGATAAGCTTCGTTGTCTGCAGACCTTGAGTCATGTACACCTAACCTAACCTAACATTGTGTCTTTAGGCTTGTTGCTAGTTTTATTAGTTTTTGCGGTCTTTCTCTTTTCTTATCAATATTACACTAGAAAATGCTCTAGACATGGTTGTTGTAGTAGTTATAGCTTATAGAGCAGTAGTGATGTGCTTTCCCCTCAGCATTATTATTGTTCTAATTTCTGATTAAGTTAATCAGCATAACGAGTCATCAAGAACTTCCTCCGCATCTTGCTGCTGGACACTGCACGATAAAAGGTTGGCATCCCTTGGTTTATCGCATTCAATTCCAACGGGATGTTGTGATTATCGGCGGGATGTTTTGACTATCGGCGTCGTCAGCGGCTGCGAGCGCATGAGTTGTTTATTGTACTGGTTAGTTTGGTCTACTATGCTGTGAGTTCTGACGTGTGCCTGAAGCGAAATCAATGTATTCTACAGAGCAACGTGTGTTTCTAGTGGAAAACGTTTTTAATGAACGTGGAAATTATACTGAGAAAGCGAAACAAAATTTCGTTTTCAGGTTTCGTCGAGATACTGTGCGTGATTTAATTAATAAATTTTGGGAGTCAGGCTCCGTGCATGATGCTGTTAGAAGTGGAAGACCCAGTGTGCTAACAGAAGAAAAACTATCAGATACAATGGATAGAATGCTTAAAAGTCCACAGGTATCAATAAACAAATTGGCCCAACAATGTGATATTTCTTACGGTTCCGCATACAAAGCAGTCAGAAAAGAACTAGGTGTGTATCCATATAAGGCGAATTAAAACCCACAGATCACGGGAAAAGAGTTCAGTATTGTGAATGGTTTCAGGGGTTTATTTTGCACCATGGTATTGACGTGTTAGACAGGATATTTTTTACTGATAAAGCTTGGTTCCACTTATCAGGATGCGTAAATTCACAAAATACGCGAGTATGGTCTATTGAAAATCCTAATGCAATTCAGGAAACCCCTTTACATTCAGAGAAAATTGGTGTATGGTGTGCGATCTCTCGCTCTCGAATTATTGAGCCAAATGTCTTTCCATAACTTAATTCATTCAGATGTTTATTGCTCGGATATTCTTTTTCCATTTATTTCACAGCTAAATGAAAATAAAGTGAACGGTGCATTTTTTCAACAAGATAACGCTACTACTCATACGTCATATAAATCCATGGGGCTTTTAGTGGAATTTTTTGGGAAAAGACTAATTTCTAAGTGTCTGTGGCCTCCGCAGTCTCCTGATCTTACCCCTCCGGATTATTCTCTTTGTGGAGCCGCTAAAGCTTCGGTCTATAAGAACAATCCAAAAGCAATCGATGAGCTGAAAACAGCAATAGAAGATTGCATAACGTCTGTAACAAAGAAGACATTAATTACAGTGTTCGAAAATAAGTTAAAACGAGTGAATTTGTATCTTCAAGAAAATGGTAAACATTTTTAACATCTTCTTTAAACAGGTTAACTGTATATTATTTTTCTATATTACCTTTCATGCATGAATATAGTGAACCTAGCAATTTTCTTAACCAGCGAAACGTTTTCACCGTACGCTCGCACCATCCAGTGCCGCCACCAGAATTTCCGACTCTAGGGGAATCTTGGTTACACGGGAGGTGCGACTTCTCGATAACCCATTATAATAAATGTAGACATTATGCAATTATAGTCCACTAGAGCGTTAAAAATCACCTTAAAATATATGAAAATGCTGTAAATAGGAGAAACGACAATAAAACACTTCAAATTGCCATGAAAACTGCTAGAGTATAAAATTACAGAAATTGCTGACAAAACAAAGCTACGAAGCACAAATATTAACTGTTCCATCACCCTAAATAAATTCAAAATAAACAGACACGCCTCAAAGTCGTCCAAAATAATTGTAAACTGCTCTAAAATACCTGTCCCTTGAGCCCAAAATACCTTACTTAGGGTCCAAAATACATTCAAAATGGCATAAAATGTCTTTATAACACCCTGAAATACCTGATTCAGAATCTAAATACATTTCTAGAGACATCAAAATACCTTTAAAAGTGAAAAAAATTATAAAATAATGAAAACACATGTTTTGGCTCGACGAATATTTGTGAAGAAATATTTTCAATAATGAACTTTAATAAGTCAAAAAGAACATCAAGAATTTCAAATGCAGCTTTTAATTTAATATAATCATTTGATATAGGTCCTCAAAATTCAGGGAATTAAAATATTTCATGAAGACTTTTATTATTGTAATATTTTGAATAATGGGTCATATAAATCATAGAATGGTTATTTTTGAGACATTTATAGCTGGATAAGTATGGCTTTGAATATGACTTTCTTACGAATGACAGTCATTGTATGTTTTACTCATACTCTTGGTATATTGTAAAACAAAAATGTTAAGGAACAGAAAAGCAGTTTGTAATGAGCTCTAACAAAGCGGAATTGAAGTGAACATCCATATAAAGGTAATTTGCGATAACTTCATTTTCAGGTAAGCAGTATAATAATATTACTAATTTATAAGGAGTAACTTTGTGAAATATCTATGAAACTTGGTTTGAAATTTTATGAAAATTACTACTGAAGTTTTTCATAAAAACAAGCCCATTTAGACTCATTTTTATAGCTGCTGATGCTAAAACGTTTTAAGCATCTTAATTAAAGCGTGTTTGGTTTTGCCAAAACGATTTTGTTAAAATGAATAATAATTTGATTTAGGAACAAACACGTTTTCATTGTACTTGTAGAAATTAAAAGATCAAGTTTTATAGATATTCGCAAAAAATGAATGTTAGATAAAACGATTTCCAAACACATCTTGTGAGGAGGTTTTTAATCTGCATTATGTACGTATATAATAAAAAGTAATGTTTAATTACCCATGGAGGCTAAATGTACGAAACTTTTAGAATATTAATATGTTGTGTGTAATAGGATAAACTTTGGCCAGGATCAGTTGTTATATTGTTTTCCAAGTTTCATTGCTGCAGTTGCTCAAAACGTTTATTATTCTTCTACAGAATATATTCACGAAAAATAGCTACGATTCGGCATCAGCTTCCGCTTAAGACTATGTATGTAACATCACAGGAAATGTGGAGTGGCGCGTCTTAACCCATCTCCTTTCGTCAGTCCAGAAGACTACATATTATATCACAGAAAATGTGAATTGGTACGCCGTAACCCGTCTCCTTTCGTCAGTCCAGAAGATTACACGTGCTATATCACAGGAAATGTGAAGTGGCACGCTGTAACCCATCTCCTTTCGTCAGTCCAGAAGACTACACGTGCTATATCACAGGAAATGTGAAGTGGCACGCTGTATCCCATCTTCTTTGGTCAGTTCAGAAGACTACACGTGCTATATCACAGGAAATGTGAAGTGGCACGCTGTATCCCATCTCCTTTCGTCAGTCCAGGAGACTACACGTGCTATATCACAGGAAATGTGAAGTGGCACGCTGTATCCCATATTCTTTGGTCAGTCCAGAAGACTACACGTGCTATATCACAGGAAATGTGAAGCGGCACGCTGTATCCCATCTTCTTTGGTCAGTCCAGAAGACTACACGTGGTATATTACAGGAAATGTGAAGTGGCACGCTGTATCCCATCTTCTTTGGTCAGTCCAGAAGACTACACGTATTATATCACAGGAAATGTGAAGTGGCACGCTGTATCCCATCTTCTTTGGTCAGTCCAGAAGACTACACGTATTATATCACAGGAAATGTGAAGTGGCACGCTGTATCCCATCTTCTTTGGTAAGTCCAGAAGACTACACGTGCTATATCACAGGAAATGTGAAGTGGCACGCTGTATCCCATCTTCTTTAGCCAGTCCAGAAGACTACACGTGCTATATCACAGGAAATGTGAAGTGGCACGCTGTATCCCATCTTCTTTGGTCAGTCCAGAAGACTACACGTATTATATCACAGGAAATGTGAAGTGGCACGCTGTATCCCATCTTCTTTGGTCAGTCCAGAAGACTACACGTGCTATATAACAGGAAATGGGAAGTGGCACGCTGTATCCCATCTCCTTTCGTCAGTCCAGAAGACTACACGTGCTATATCACAGAAAATGTGAAGTGGCACGCTGTATCCCATATTCTTTGGTCAGTCCAGAAGACTACACGTGCTATATCACAGGAAATGTGAAGTGGCACGCTGTATGCCATCTTCTTTGGTCAGTCCAGAAGACTACACGTGCTATATCACAGGAAATGTGAAGTGGCACGCTGTATCCCATTTCCTTTCGTCAGTCCATAAGACTACACATATTATATCACAGGAAATGTGAAGTGGCACGCTGTATCCCATCTTCTTTGGTCAGTCCAGAAGACTACACGTGCTATATCACAGGAAATGTGAAGTGGCACGCTGTATCCCATCTTCTTAAGTCAGTCCAGAAGACTACACGTATTATATCACAGGAAATGTGAAGTGACGGGTCGTAGCCCATCTCCTTTCGTCAGTCCTGAAGACTACACGTATTATATCACAGGAAACGTGTAGTGGCGTGTCATAGCCCGTCTCTTTTCGTCAGCCCCGTCGTGCTGCTATGCTGAGTCCGTTCTTGTCACCTTACATCCATTATTTTATAGTTTAAAATCACAAAAACTATTGTCCTTTTGCTTCTTATTTGGTGGATTTCTTCTTACTTAGTATACCTAAGTTCTTTGATTTATCTTTCCTCTCGGTAACTCCCGGAATTATATAACTTCCAATCTTATTTTGCAGCACATCCCCAATTATAGAAACAAGTAGGTGTTGCCTCCAGTTAACTGATTGTGTACTGTATTTTATTTTACATATATACATTTACTTGTGGGTTTTGGAAACCCTAAAGACGCAGCTACCACTTTTATTCTTTGTCATTTGAGTTGTGGTCAAGAGCAACAATCATGGACCGCACATGTAGATAGATACCTTCAAAAATAAAATGCTCTCGTATCGGTAGACATCTTAGTCCTTCGTTGTGGTAACAAAATAAGCTGCCAGGTTTTTTTAAAATGTTGCTAGGGCGCAGATCATCTAAAATCGTTTGCCTTCCACAATTCTTGATAAAGAAACATTACCAAGGGAGTTATACTTAATTCAATTCCTGGAACGTGCATCATCTTCAATGTAATTGCTAAGCGATCATATGAAGTGAATGTTGTCCTTCCATGAATAGGTGTGGCTTATATTATGCAAAATGGAGGTGAACTTTCTATCAGTTACCGACTGTCAGTTTCACACGTGGCGGAGGACCATTAGAGATAATTATAAATAAACAGATTTTTACATGCCTGTGGAACTTTGCCAAAATTTTCGCTTATTTTTATCAACGATTCTCCTATATTCCAAACTTCAAATTATGGATGCTGGGAAACGCTTTTCTTATCATCTTCTATATCCATGTCAGATAAAAACAATTTCACAGGCATTTTAGTATACTTAATTTTTTACCATTTCACAGGCATTCTTTTCCATGTCATGCTACCATTCTTTTATGCAGTATCGAATATTTTTTTAAGTATTCAGAATACTTAAAAGTGCAAGTATCACATTTTGCTGAGAAATCAGTGTAGTCATTTTGTCCATCTCCAGCCAAGCACAAATTTTCTTCAACTTTTTTCATAACTTTTTTTCCACACAAATAAATTCCACCCGCAATACAAACATTGGCCTCCAATGTGCTCCTATTTCCTGAGAGTGGCTGATAGTAAGCGTGTCCGTTTATGCAAACAGTTTTTACATTTAGACAAGCTCCTGATTCATTTGTATTAGTGCCAGCCCCAGTGCCACCTTAGGTATAACATATTTTAGAGAGAGAGAGAGAGAGAGAGAGAGAGAGAGAGAGAGAGAGAGAGAGAGAGAGAGAGAGAGAGAGAGAGAGAGAGAGAGAGAGAGAGAGAGAGAGAGAGACAGAGAGAAAGGGAGAGAGAGAGAGCAAAAAGCTCATAAACATTATTATGACGGAAAAAGGTTCCATTCTTTGATGGAACATTTTTAGTTTCAGCGTCTTCAATTTCCGAATCACTGCCACTGGAGGAATAATAACTCTGGTGAAAATCGGAATGCTGCTCGGTCTCACTATCCTACTGAGCACACGACGCACGTCTATAAGTTTCATATCCCAGCTAAGATTGCACTTTTTCGAAAATTTTTAAGTCACTTAAATGCACCTAATGCACTTTTAATTAAATGTTTAATTTAATTACTTGTGTAATCTCCTCTGCTTCAGCAACCTTGCACTGCTACTTGTTAGTGATACAGGTGCTAGTACTATCATTATATTGAGCAAGGAAGCTCAGGGTTCATCTGGGACAGGCAGGTCGTGGCATCTGTTCCACGTGGGTTTTTCGGGGTATTTTCCGGGTCACTAGGCGAATGTTGGGGGGTCTCCTTCATTCCTCCGAACTTCCTGTCCTACATTTCGTCCCAACCGCCAGTCCCCATGGCCGCGCTCGCCAAGGCGTCCCGCTTTGGTGCTTCGTAGCGCTGGGGATCGTGGGTTCGAGTCCCGCCTTGGGCATGGGTGTTATATGTTTGTGTGTATGTGTGTGTTGTAAAAGTAAGAATACGGCAATCCATTAATAATACAGAAAAACAAGGTAAAATGAAAATAAAGGTAAATAAAAAGTAGGGTATACTGTGCCGGAGTCCCGATCAGACTCCGGTACCGTATTTAAAAAAAAAAAAAAAAAAAAAGGTCTATTTTAGGTTTGCAAGTGTCGACAAAGACCGCCGCGTGGAGGAAAATGCTCTGGAAATACAACACAACTCTATGCGACCGGATGGCTAGTGGTTTTCTACCAACGGGTGGTCTATTCGGGACTGAGTAGCGGGCTCCCCTGCGTCCAGATGAACTGTTTGTGAATTGTTAGGGACCGTAAACGGCGGCTGTTTCATTGTGCGGCTGTATTACATTCACCTCATACTTCCTCTAGGAGCCAGACGTACAAAAAGCCTATCAATGGCTGATGTGTGAATTTCCTCCAGTATTCTACTAATGCCTATCTACCCATTACTACTACTACTACTACCACCACCACCACTACTACTACTACCACTATCACCCTACTACTACTACTTCTACTGCTACTACTATCACCAGCTCCAGTATTACTACTACTACTACTACTACTACTACTACTACTACTACTACTACTACTACTACTACTACTACTACCACCACCATTACTGCTACTACTACTACTATCACTACTACTACTACTATCACTACTACTACTATTATCACTACTACCACTACTATTACTTCTACTACTACAACTACCACTACTACTACCACCGCTACCACTACTACTACCACTACTATTACTTCTACTACTACAACTACCACTACTTCTACTATCACCGCTACCACTACTACTACTATTATCACCGATACCACTACTACTACAACCAACAACCACCACCGCTACCACTATCACCACCACCACCACTACTACTACTACTACCACTACTACAACTGCCACTACTACCACTACTGCTACTACTATCATCAGCTCCAGTACTACTACTACTACTACTACTACTACTACTACTACTACTACTACTACCACCACCATTACTGCTACTACTATTTGCACTACCACCGCTGCCACTACCACCACCATCACCACCACTACAACCACTACTAGTACTACTACTACCATTACTACTACTACCACCACCGCTACCACTACTACTATCATTACTACTACTATTATCACTACTACCACTACTAGTACTTCTACTACTACAACTACCACTACTACTACCACCACCGCTACCACTATTACTACTACCACTACTACTACTTCTACTACTACAATTACCACTACTACTACTACCACCGCTACCACTACTACTACCACTACTATTACTTCTACTACTACAACTACCACTACTACTACCACCGCTACCACTACTACTACCACTACTATTACTTCTACTACTACAACTACCACTACTTCCACTATCACCGCTACCACTACTACTACTATTATCACCGATACCACTACTACCACTACTACTACAACCACCACCGCTACCACTATCACCACCACCACCACCACTACTACTACCACTACTACAACTGCCACTACTACCACTACTGCTACTACTATCATCAGCTCCAGTATTACTACTGCTACTACTACTACTGCAACTACTACCACTACTGCTACTACTATCATCAGCTCCAGGATTACTACTGCTACTACTACTACTACCACCACCATTACTGCTACTACTACTACTACCACTACCACTACTACTACCATCGCTGCCACTACCACCATCACCACCACTACAACCACTACTGCTACAACTGCTACTACCACCACCATTACTGCTACTACTATTACCACTACCACTACTACTACCATCGCTGCCACTACCACCACCATCACCACCACTACAACCACTACTGCTAATACTACTACCATTACTACTACCACCACCGCTACCACTACTACTACTAATACTACTACTACTATTATCACTACTACTACTACAACTGCCACTACTACTACCACCGCTACCACTACTACCACTACTATTACTTCTACTACTACCACTACTACTACCACTACTACTACCACTACTACTACCACTACTACTACCACCACTTCTACTACTACAACTAGTACTAGTACCACTACTACTACTACCACCACTTCTACTACTACAACTACTACTAGTACCACTACTACTACTACCACTACTACTACTACAACTACTACTACTACCACTTCTACTACAA